>CM046881.1:237793047-238316543 GCA_025667525.1 Glebionis coronaria
TAAACACGTAAATTTTCTTGTCGGTCTCACTAGTACTAGCACTAGCCATAGTAGCCCTAACATTCTTGGTTTAGACTTTGGCTTTGTTCTCAATAATTGCACAAGCCTCATTCATAGTTTTCACAAGAATATTACCCCCCGAGGCACTATTTAGTGAATCTTGGTTATTCAAATTTAATCCATTATAAAAAGTATTAAGTTGATGCACCTTTGCAAAACCGTGATGTGGACACTTTCTTAAAAGTTCCTTAAAACGATCCCAAGATTCACTAAATGTCTCATCGTACTTTTGTTCGAAATTAATGATGTCATTTCACAAAGCGGTAGTACGTAAGGGTGGAAAGAAATAATTTATGAACTTTGTCTCAAGGTCCGTCCATGTGGCAATACTTTGGGGTGGTTCCTTATCAAGCTAAGTTCGGGCTTGTCCCTCGAGGGAGAAAGGAAAGAGGAGCAAACGAATTGCCTCTTGTGAAATCCCATTGTATTCTACAGTATTGGATAAGTGTACGAACCTCTTGATGTGATCGTGAGGATCATCATGAGTGCGACCCAAGAAAGGTGTTGCGGAAACCATTTGAATAAACCCGGTTTTGAGCTCGAAGTTGTTGACGTCAATAGCCGGCACCACAATCGCATCATCGTTGCCTTTGACATGTGATTGCAAGAGCTCGATCATTGGACGATTCTCCATTGTATTGACAACAGAAGGCTCTACAACAAGAGGCTCAATATTAGCGGCTTGAATGGACTTCCTTTTGCGTGAACGGGTACGCATACACCTACAAAAGAAAAGGATAGCAAAATAGAAGAAAAATAACGGTTAACGTGAAAAGAAAATAATTTTGGTGCAAAATCTTTGAAAAATAAATGCTTTTTATGATTTTTAAATGTTTTTGGATTTTGAAATTTTTAATGTTTTTGGAATTTTTGAAAATTTTAAACACGAAAAGTAACGTTCAAAAGTGAACAGATCCCAAAATCCAATGCGTCTCTCACAAAAAACCGTTAATCTTTACGAAAAGAGCCAGCAGCGGCGCCATTTTAATAAGTAGATTTTATTAAAGTTTAAATCGTCTCGACTCGATTCGAATTGATCACAGTTTAAAGTACGACTCAGTTGTTCTTGGTGTGAAGAGCAAATGTCGTTGATTTACTAAAAACAAAAATGAAAACTTTAAAAATTAGAACTTAATAAAAAGTAATTTTGAAAATAAACTAAGACAAATATTTCAAAACTAGGTTTAATAAAAATGACGGGAAAAATAAATGCTTGAAAAATAAAATAACTGGAAACAAAACAAATTATAAGTCGGAATATGAGAAAACTAGACCTAATTCGGAATGCCCAAAATTGACATAAGTCGGAATATAAACTTGCACACAATTCGGGAAACTAAGAAAATGAACCAACATAATCTGGAATATATTGAAATCAAGTAATTAGGAATTTGTGATTTACACACAATCCGGAATGTGATAGTATTGCTAATCCGGAATCAAAGTTCTTTCAACAATCCAGAATAATACTTAGTTTACTTTCCGGAATCCAAAATCATCCTCTAATCCGGAATGCAGCTTATAGACTCAATCCGGAATCCTAAAACTCAACACAATCCGGAATGTTTTAAAACAGTAAGTAATTCGGAATGAAGATACCAAACTCAATCCGGAATAATAGCTTTTGAACTAATCCGGAATGGAGATCAAGAAGTAATTCGGGAAACTATTTTAATGTAATCCAGAATACTGAATTTTTAAGTAAGTCGGAACAAAGAGTTTGCTAACAGTTCGGAATAAGGGTTTATGAAACCTGGATAAGAAAAATAAGCTAAATTAAATAAGCACTTAACCAAAAACTTAACCAAACTAATTTTAAGAAAAAGCTAATAAGCCACAAATTTAAAACTATAAAAACACCAAATAAACAAAATATTAAAAATCAACTTTTAAAAGATTTAAACTAATAAAACCACTTAAATTATAAATAAACTAAACACTAATTGATCAATAAGCACAATAAGCTAAAAACACACCAAATCAATAAGAACAATCACATAAGCAAATCAATCAAACAATCAACATGATTAAACAAACTACATGATTAATCAAACCAACCACAAGATTAAAATTAAGAAAGGAAGAATGAGAAATACTTAATAAGCTTGAATTAATGAAGTTTAAGATTCAAATACAAGATTTAGAATGAAAGATTAAGCAAACTTGAAAGAGAAAATTTAGAGAGAGAAAGTATTAAACACCTACTCCTAATTACCTTCTTAAAAACTAAAAATTAACTAACTCCAAAATGAACTATTAGGAGACTATATATAGGGGAAGGGAAGTTGGTGTTGATGCTTCCTTCTTTCTCTTGTCTTCTCGTCTTTTTAAATAACTCGACTTTCTTGACTTTGTCTCGGGATTTGTCGATAGATAAAATGAACTAGTCTTCTAATTTTCTTCTTTTATTAGACTTGATTATTCAACTTCATTAAACTTTCATCTTTAGACTTTTTCTTCGATAAATCTTCAGAATAGGCCTTTGAATTCCGTTCTTCTTGCTCTTTTGATCTTTTGACTTCGTCTTTTGTCTTTTTCTTCGATAAAAGCCCGTGAAAGCCCGTGTTTTCTTCCTTTTTCATATTTTTGTCCTAAAACACTATAAAAACACAAACCACGCATAATTACGACTTTTACGACATCAAATACACGTTTTGGTCTCGTTTTTACTTGTTTCAAGTGGTGAAAGGATAAGTGTTTTCACACTTATTAATGAACCAAAGATAATATCATCCACATAGACCTAAACAGAAGAAAATCTTTACCAATCTTCTTGGTAAATAATGTCTGGTCTATGGTGCCCCTCTTAAACCCATTTTCCACCAGGTAGGTGGATAATGTACCATACCATGCTCTTAGGGCTTGATTAATTCCATTCATTGCTTTCTTGACTCTATACACCTTGTCTGGATGCTCTGAATCTTCAAAACTAGGAGGTTGCATCACATACTCTTCCTCCTCAATTGTGCCATATAAGAAAGCACTTTTCACATCCATCTGATAAACTGTGAAACCCATGCAAGAAGTATAGGCTAGGTAAATCCTTATTGCTTCTATTCTTGCAACAAGTGCAAAAACCTCTTCATAATCTATTCCTTCTTCTTGTGTATAGCCTTGAGCAACTAAACGTGCCTTGTTTCTGACCACAATTCCTCTTTCATCCTTTTTGTTCCTTAGAACCTAACGTGTCCCAATAGGTCTAACATATTTTGGACAATCCACTAGCTCCCACACATCTTGAATGGCAAACTGGTGAAGCTCATTCTCCATTGCTTCCACCCAACTTGGTTCTTTAAGAGCATCAAAAATCTTCTTGGGTTCTTTTTGTGACAAAAACAAGCAAACAAACATGCTTGCACAAGAGGGGTATCTTCCTTCTTGTGAATATTGGCAATGAAACCACCTTGAGTCTGATGAGACCTCCTTGTTTGAACAGGAGTCTGAACATCACCAATTATTTGGGAAGGAGGATGATCTTTGGTCACCTTTGTAAGTATTCCTCCCCCAAATAGTGTATTATCTTCTTTAACAGATTCCATGTTGCCAATATCATCTTTATTGCCACTCCCATCCTCACTTGAATGAACCTCTTGATTGAGTATGGAAGGTTCACCATGTTCAACAGTGTGTCTGTTGGAAGAGGATAATAAATGTCCAAACAGGTTGTCAGTGTCTTTGTCAGCGTCTGAATTCAACCTGTCAGCGTCTGAATTGGCTTTGTCAACGCTTGAAGATGCATGCATGGTTTCATCAACTGGCTTTTCTTGTGGCCCTTCTTCCTCCTTTTCAGCAGCACCAGAGGCTTGCATAAACCCATCAGTCCATATAGGAATGGTAACATACTCCAGTATGGGGTCTGACTTTACTGCATGTGATCCTTCTTCTTTAGCAACCTGTTTACCTGAAATTTCAACAATAGGTTCTTCCACGACATTTTAATCCCTCTTCACAATGTTTGGATTAGTGACAGGTATATAATTCAAGGTCCTAGATAATGGTTCCAAATCCAAGAACCAGTCTGGTCCACTCTCAGGATCACTAGGTTTACTTTCTAAAAACTTAACATGCACTTTTTCAAGAATGCGTTTTTTCTTTCTTGTTGTAAACCCTATACCCTTTGCTCTGCATAGAATAACCCACAAAGTATCCTTCATCACCTTTTGAATTAAACTTACCTAGGGCATCACTAGTATCAAGGCTCACTACATGACATCCAAAAGGTTTAATAAATCATATATTAGGCTTCCTATTCCAAAATAGCTCATAAGGTGTCTTATTATGGATTTTGTTGACCAAGGCTCTATTTTGAACATAACAAGCCGTGTTCACATCCTCAACCCAAAAGGCAATGGGAAACTTAGCATCTACTAACATGGTCCTAGCTACTTCTATAAGTGTTCTATCCTTTCTTTCAGCTACACCATTCTGCTGTGGAGTTCTAGCTATGCTAGACTCCCTAGTAATCCCTTTATCAACACAAAAGGTATCTTACAGTGTATTTCTAAACTCACCACCATTATCACTTCTAATCATTTTAACCTCATTACCCGTTTTCTTTTCAATTTGGGTAATAAAGTTAATCAAACAGTGGAAGTATCATTTTTTAAGGCCAAAAAGAAAGTCCAAGTAAACCTAGAAAAATAACCAATTATAACAAAACAGTAAGATTTACCATTTACACTTTGTATATTGGTTGGGCCAAATAAGTCCATATGTAGCAAGTGAAGTGGTTTAGAACTAGAATGCACACTTTTATACTTAAAGGAGACCTTATGTTGTTTGCCTTTAAGGCATGCAACACAAGAATGATCATTGTGGAAAGCTTTTGAGGCCAGCCCATCAACTAGATCATGTCTCACAAGTATATTAATATTCTTAAAATTTATGTGCCCTAACCTTCTGTGCCATAATCGATATAAGTAAATTTATGTTTAAGAACTTTACTGCTGCTAACACAGATCTAGGATTTTATAAAACCCTAGTATGAAGATTGCAACCCTAACCTTTTTCTGCTGTGATCTTTGACAGCCAAAAACTTTTGATTGAGGACTTATTTGGACAATCGCTCTAGTGGACATCTAGATATATGTGTGTCGAACACACACACAAAATTTCGTGTCGATCCAACGGTTCAATAAAAAGTTATAGTCTTCTGAATACTGCTGCGCACATAAAACCGCCCAGAAAAAGCATATACGGATTTTTCTTCTTTCTCACTAATACAAACACCTTGTTGGTCCTAGCATCACGAGCCACGAAGCTCTGATACCAACTGTGGAAACCTAAGTTTCCTCGATCTTTTAGCTACTAGGAATGAATCTCATTCACTTGATTGAATCAAGGCAGAATAGAAGGAAACACGTTTAACAAGGTGTTTAGGCACAATAACACAAGATGAATTTCTCCCAAGGATTGCTCATTATATTAATAACAAACAATCACTAGGCGTGTATGCATTAAAACCCATGCCTAGTCGACACACACTTTAGGTTTACATTTTGTATGAATGATATAAATAAAACCTAAGACCCTTGGTTCCTTTTATAGTGTAAGGAATAGGGTTTTACAAGAGATAAGAACAAATAAACATGTATATCTTCTATTTAAATAAACTATTCACAGAATATTGATAAACAATATTTTGAATACTTATCCTAAATAGATTTCTAACAGCGTTGAAGGCTGTCAGCGTCTCGTTTACATTTGTCAGCGACTAGACACAATGTGTCAGTGGCTAAAACAAATGCCTTCATATTTTCTTTGTTTTGAGTTTCTGCCACATCAACTTTTTAGACCCAACAGGAACGCCACCTTACTTAACCCGAATTTGCATTTGGAGAACTTGGCATACAGGTGCTTCTGGCGAAGTATCTTTAATACTATACGAAGATGGTCTTCGTGTTCCTCCTTTGACTTAGAGAAAATCAGAACATCGTCAATGAATACAATGAAGAACTTGTCAGAAACTCATGGAAGATACGGTTCATCAAGTCCATGAAAACAGCTGAAGTATTGGTAAGGCCAAATGGCATGACTACAAATTTGTAGTGTCCATAACGTGTACGGAAAGCAGTCTTGGCGATGTCCTGCTCTTTAACCCGTAACTGATGATAGCCCGACCTCAGATCAATCTTGGAGAAATGTTTGGCCCCTTGGAGTTGGTCAAACAGATCTTCAATGCGTGGCAAATGATATCTATTCCTGATAGTGATCTTATTAAGCTCACAATAATCAATGCAAAGACGCATACTACCGTCCTTCTTCTTTCCGAATAAGACCAGTGCACCCCATGGAGAAGCACTAGGTCGGATGAAACCTCGTCCCAAAAGTTCTTACAGTTGTTCCTTTCCTTAAGCTCTATGGGAGCCATGCGATAAGGAGCCTTAGAAATTGGCTCAACTCCTAGGATGAGCTCAATATTAAACTCTACTTCACGAGCAGGTGGTATGCCCGGAAGTTCTTCTGGAAACACATCTGGAAATTCTGACACGATCAGCTGATTCTAGATAGATGGAGATTCAGCCTCCATATCATGGACAGTAGCTAAGTAGCCCTCGCAACCATGTGACAGTAATGCACGTGCTTGTAATGTTGAAATTATTTGTACAGACCTTCCGGGTATAAAACCGTTGTGAATGTACTCTAGTGCGTTTATATCACTGAAGATGACTCGATATGAATGGTAGTCAATGGTGGAGTGATGTTTGGATAGCCAGTCCATGCCTAATATCATGTCAAAATTGCACATATCTATTGGAAGTGCGTCAAATGGACGAATCTTGTCGTCAAACTCGAGGGGAAGACTCTTATACCTATGTGTTATGCATACAGAGTCTCTTAAGGGCGTGGAAATGTTTAAGACATTTTCTAATGGCATAGGGGATATCCTAACATTCTTGGCATAAACAGTAGAGATGACCGAATGAGTAGCACCCGTGTCAAATAAGACGTATGCAACTTGACCATACATATACAAGATATAGTGATGGTACCTGTTGACTTGTTGGACTGATCACGCGAGGTTGTGTACACCCGTTCAGTAGTAAGAGGTGGCTTGGAGTCGGCATGTCCAGATGTGCCCTCTATCTCACCCTTACGGCAGTCCTTCATGCGATGGCCTGGTTGGCCACACTTGAAGCAAGCATCGCTATCACGGCGACACAGCCCTGGGTGCCTGCGGTTACACGTAGTGTAGAGAGGGTGAGTATACCCTCCAACAGGTGCCCTTGCTTGCTGGGAGCCTGTTCAGAAAAGTATACGTGAGACATGGTTAATGGTTTCAAATAGGACAATACAGAAGATCGTAAGACATAATACCAGCTATAGCTGCACGGTTGGGTTGTGAACCTCTATGGTCCTGCTCCCTTCCATTGCCATGATTCCTGGTAGAAGATGTTGAAGTGTCAGAATTAAGAATCATAAAGCATGTAACATAAGAAATGAGTAAGTTAGGGACCTGCTGTTGTTGGAGTTGTTAGCGTTGTTACGGTAATTTTCATTACCGCCACGCCTATCCGAAGCAGAACGGTCTTGGGTCTGACCGTTACCCTTGTGCTAACTCTGTGGCTGAGTGGCCAGTTGGGACCGGTCCCTAGTCTTCTGCCTAAAAGATGCAAATGTATAGAGAAAGATAAATATTTGAATAGGACTGAATGATTTGAAATGATCACCGTTGAATGACGATATATACCTCTTTTCGGGTCTCTCTGCCTCTCCAAACTCATCCCTCTCCTGTAGCATCTCCAACTTACGTGCTGCATCAGCTACTTGTACCATCGTGTTAACGGTAGCACACACCAAGTTATTGGCGACCGATGTACGAAGAGCCCAGCGAAAGTGGTACGCTTGCTCCTCTGTAGTCCCTGCTGCTGCACCAAGAAATCCAGCCAAACAAAGAAACCTCTACATGAACTCATTGTTGTTTTCCCCAGCTCTCTACCTAATCCTATGATACTCCCTCTCAAGCTTATCCTGCTCAGCCTTTGGGAAGAACTGTCAACCAACTCCCTGAACTGTGCCGAAGTCAAGCCAACCACCCAATTGTCGCCTCCCTCTGATTGTTTCACTGACTTCCACCATCTAAGCACGTCCCCTTCAAACTTGTAATATGCTAACCTTGCCTTAAAGACAGGGTCGCATCCCATCGCATCAAAGATCTTCTCAATGTGAACTAGCCAGCTCTCATCCTCATTGGGGTTGTTAGTCTTCTCGAAGGATCATGGGCGCTGCTTGTTGAATCGCTCCAGCCATGTGATCAGTGTAGCGAGAGGAGGAGGAGGAGGATTCTGATGCTGGTGCTGGTGCAGATTGTTGGCAGGTTGCACCTCGGCCCTAATTTCATTCCTCAGTTGAGGAAGCATGACCTGCATCGTAGCTTGCTGCCGCATTGAGTTGCTCTTGTTCACGTGTGAGAACCATCTGACAGTATAAAAACAAAATGCATGATTAAGCTGATTAAAACATAATAAATATACATGAAAAAAAATATGCATATAAACATGAAAAAAAAATTATGCATGAAAACAGTGTATGAAAGCATGATGATGAAATGACATGGGCTTGGGTGAACGCCTTTGGGTTGGTTCACCTAAAAAATGACATGGCGAGGATGAACGCCTATGGCTCTGTTCATCAAAAGAAAAATGATTCGATTAAAAGCACATGCGACTAAATATGGCCAGTCCTGTACCAACCATTACTTAGTCAAAATTCCTGCAACAATGATACATGAATAAATACATGAAAACAACTGTCAGTTCTAGGAAGACCATGGTGATTACCCACTAATCACAGGTCATGTTTTAAGAGCCTACAGGTCGAAGCTTTGGCTCTAATACCATAATTGTAACACCCCATTTTGGTAAATGGAATGTCACGCGTAATTATGGCGTGTCATCAAAGCATGCAAGGTAAATGTCTAAAACATTAAATGAACATGAATAGAAATATCAGAAACAAACATCGGTAGTCCAAGTATAAGCTCATCACACATGAATATAAGTACTGGAATGGAAAAGGACTAAACAATGTCCAAAGAAATAATGTAGCAGAATGTATGGAAAATGCATAAGGTGATGAAGGCTAGATAGCTTCCAATCCGTATGCACATACTCTTAAAGTCTACGAGTTCCCTTGAGTACCTGCCGTTTGGGAACATGAAAGGAAAACGGCTGAGCATAACGCCCAGTGAACGGATATACAAGTATAGCAGGAAAAGACATAAGCATAAAAGACTAAGCCGCGGAAATGTATAAGTCCTAGATAACCTGGAACATGTTCATAAAACTAGTTTTATAGTTTGAAAAGACTTATGTTTTAATATAAAATATGTATTAATTAGCCAATAGCCCATATAGGCCATGAGGTTCCAACGTGCATGAATACTTGGAGGAGAGACCTCATCCTGCAATTAGAGGGGTTGCCTCTAATTAAATATTTTGGGTAGGAGGGATCAACTCCTTGTGAAGGATGCAAGGCACACTCGCATTCACCATGAAAATCCTGTAAAACATGTAACTAGGATGCACCCATACGCCCCACATGATAATAAATATAGGACAAAACTAAAAAGGGACGCCACGAGCAATCACTCAACCGTGGGGAAGTCATAACACTTGTGCCTCCAGTGTTATGGTTATGATACCTCCATAACTAGGTGACACTAGTCATGCATGTATATGGGTTAGGCATTTAATCTAACATAAGTAATCAAACATATAAAATATATACTGGGAAAATAGTTGGCTGCAAACGAGGAATCGTAATAAGGAAAGAATGTCCATACTGAAGGACGGGAAATCCGTACCTTGTGTCCAGTGAACGAGGAAAGACAAAAGGATGAAAGTCCTACTCCGACCTCACTAATGCTACATAATAAGGGAAATGTATAAGTATTCTAATTACTAAGTACGTAACTAATTATAACATGTCTTAGCTTGTTTTATATGTTCTTGTCTTGTTTTACTGATTTAAATGTTATACTGTGTTTATCATGTATTTCAAGTATTTTGATTAAATATTAACTTATATTCTTGTATTATTATACTTATTGTGTAATAATAAGTAACTTTCTAAAAATAGCAGGTTTTCTAAAATAGAAAGTTTCCAAAAATAGAAAGTTCCCAAAAATAGATCAGTTTCTAAAAATAGAAAGTTTCCAAAAATTGTAAGTTTCCTGAAATAGAAAGTTTCCTTATTTAGAAATAAGCTGGATTAATAAGCTAATAATATAAGCTTAAGTTTACTCGTTAAATATCATAAGTCATCTAATTAATAGTATAGTTTATTAATAATGTCATGATAATTTAATAAACTATAGATTATAAGATTTAATTAAATAAAGGCATGATTCAATTAAATTGATACATATAAAATACTTAGGTTAAACATGTATTAATAATTTATTAATTATAACCTAAGTCATGATATATTAATTAATTATAGTCCATGTTTTAATAATTAATTAGTACTATAATCTAAATCAAATAGTAAAATACTTAGGCTAAAATATATATTATTTATTAATATAATTATAACTTAAGTCTATGATTAAATTAATTTAATTACTAGTCCATGTTTAATTAATTTATTTTTTCTTGAAAATAATATAACTTGTAAAAATTAAACCCGTGACCGAACCCGTGTTTTAATTTAGACCGAACATGAACCGGACCGAATCCCTTGAACCGCACCGAACCTAAAACCCCAATAGTGGCTACCCGGCCTAGCCGGTGCCACTTTCCGAGAAAAATACCCACCGGCTGACTGCCGGTGGTTTCCCCTGCCCTGCTGTCGTTCCCACTATTAGAACAAAGCAGCCACCAGCTTAAGTCGGTACTACTGCTGCTGCCAAGACCCACAACAACCACAAGGCCACCCCGACGCGAGTCGGGGTCCTTGGTTCCCTGTGAACGAGCCACAAAGACCACGCTGAGACCACAAGGTCTGGGCTGTTGGTGAAACGCGAGACCACCAAGAGCTTCGGCTTTCGGTTTACGTGCGTCGGCCAAACAACCCCACCAAAACCCCTTTCATTACATGTTTTCTTGATTGATCTCCATGTTTAACATGTTTAATTATGTTTTTAAATATAATCATGAATATAATTAAAGAAAATAAAATAAAAGATCAAGGTTTTGATGTTTACCGAATACGTGATCGAATGAGACTAAGAACACTAACACGAATGACCCGAATACAACAATCAAAATCAACCCAAACACCCTTTGGTGTGGTGTATAGCTGGCGGCAAGGAGAGGCAAAAGAAAGGCTAGAGTTTTTCTTTTTGTAAAATTTTATGTGTTATGTTTTTCCTGTGTTTTCCTTTTTCTTAATTTAGTCAAAAGTCAAATGGGCTGGGCCCTTTCTTCCTTTCTTGTCCGCGGCTACTAGAGCCCACAAGGGTAAACCCGACTAATTTTCATGCTTAATAATTTACGTGTTCGTTTGCTAATATATTCGTGTTAGTCCGTGGTTACATGTTCGTGTTATATATAATACTTGTACGTAATCAATATTTATCGTATAATAATAAATATATACGTAGTTCACATGTTCGTGTTTTAATACTCGTGATCATATGCTCACGATTATAACTATTATGGTTATTAATTATCCTGTATTAATACGTACTTATTAATTATCGTGCACTAACACGTACGTAGTTTCTGAATTTAATATTCGTGACACGTGTTCGTGAAATAAAAGGAAAGTTTTAATTGGTTCGTATGTTTACTTAGTTTACTGTTCATGGCATTTAGATGCAGTTTACAACTCTCCCCCCTAAAAAGAATAATTCGTCCCCGAATTATAGATAAAGTAAACTGAAAGAGGAACATACCCGAATTCAAAACTTCAAATGAGGGTAAGAAGTCCGGATAGACTCATCTGTCTCCCAAGTAGCTTTCCGCTCGGTGTGATCCCTGTAAAGGATTTTGACGAATGGAATCGTCTTCTTCCTCATGACTCGTTCCTGTCTGTCAAGAACTCGTTCGGGTTCCTCGATGAAGGTAAGATCTTCACGAATTTGTTCAAGTGGATATTGAACCATGTGAAAGGGATGATACTTGTATCCTCTGAGTAAGGATACATGTAAACCGTCATGAACGTGAGAAAGATGCGGAGGTAACGCTAAACGATACGATACTTCACCGACTCGCTCGATGATATCAAACGGTCCGATGAATCGAGGATTGTGTTTTCCTTTGATTCCAAAACGTCTAACACCACGTGCCGGTGATACCTTAAGAAAGACATGATCTCCCACGTTGAAATTCAAATCTATGCGATGCTTGTCGGCATAACTCTATTGACGTGCACGAGCTTCTTGTAATTTCACCTTAGCTATAGCGACCTTCTCGTTGGTCAACTCTATCATCTCCGGACCTTCAAGTGTTCGCTCACCAACCTAATCCCAACAGATTGGGGCGCGACACTTTCTGCCATACAACATCTCAAACGATGCACACTTGATGCTGGCGTGCCAACTGTTGTTGTATTCAAACTCTAATAAGCAGATATAATCGTCCCAATATCCTGTCCATTCTAATGCACATGCTCGAAGAATGTATTCTAATGTCTGAATGGTTCGGTCCGACTGCCCGTCTGTTTGAGGATGAAAAGTCGTGCTAAGCTTAAGGCAGGTACCCCAAGCTTTCTGCAGACTCCTCCAAAATCGCGAAGTAAATCGAGGATCTCTGTCCGAGATGATACTGGATGGAGCACCATGAAGTCTCATGATCTCCTTCTTATAAGTGTCATCCAATTTGCTAACTGGATCATCCTTGCGAATCGATAAGAAATGAGCTGACTTGGTAAGTCGATCAACGATAACCCAAATTACATCATGCTTCCTCTTGGTCTGTGGAAGACCGGTAACAAAATACATGGTGATCTTGTCCCACTTCCACTCTGGAATGTCTAATGGTTGTAGTAGACCACTAGACTGCTGATGATCGATCTTAACCTGCTGGTAGTTAAGACATTTGGAGACATAAGTACCAACATCCTGTTTCATACCACTCCACCAAAAGTACTGCTTGATGTCATGGTACATCTTGGTTGAACCAGGATGAATGGAGAATGGGGAGCTATGAGCTTCAACCAATAATTCTTCCCTGAGTGTAAGATCATCAAGAACACAAAGTCGAGTGCCCTGCCATAAGATACCGTCGTCATCTAACCAAAACTCTGTCTGCTGCTCTAAGTTCTGAATAATTGCCCAGATTTCACCATCATCCTTCTGAGCTTCCTTGATCCTAGAGAGTAAGTCTGGTTCCACTCTAAAATTAGCCCAGTAACCATGTTGTCCACGTACCATGATCTCAATGTCTAGTCGCTCCAAGTCTCGTATAATCTCTTCCTTTATTTTAATGACGTCGATCATACCCGACTTCCTACTAAGAGCATCCACCACTACATTCGCATTGCCGGGATGATACAACAGATTAATGTCATAATCCTTCAACATCTCTTACCACCTTCTCAGCCTCATGTTCAATTCACGTTGAGTGAAGATGTATTTCAGACTCTTGTGATCTATGAAGATATCACATGATTCGCCATACAAGTAGTGCCTCCATATCTTCAGTTCAAACACGACTTCTACAAGTTCTAAGTCATGCGTAGGGTAGTTCTCCTCATAAGGCTTAAGCTGTCGTGATGCGTAAGCAATAACTTTCCCATGTTGCATTAGAACACATCCAAGTCCCTTCCTTGAAGCATCACTATAGATTTGAAATCCACCTGTACCAGATGAGAGAGTAAGAATCGGTGCAGATACCAGCCTCTGCTTTAGGTCTTCAAAGGTCTTCTTTCTTTCCTTAGTCCAGACAAATTTCTCCCCTTTCCGTATCAGTTTGGTCAATGGCAGTGCTAAACAGGAAAAGTTCTCTACAAACCTACAGTATAACCAACTAAGCCTAGAAAACTGCGAACTTCAGTCGCTGATGTCGGTCTTGGCCACTTGGTAATAGCCTCAACCTTTGCTGGATCCATGGTTATTCCTTCTACGGATACTATGTGGCCTAGGAACGCCACCTTACTTAACCAGAATTCGCATTTGGAGAACTTGGCATACAGCTGCTTCTGGCGAAGTATCTGTAATACTATACAAAGATGGTCTTCGTGTTCCTCCTTTGACTTAGAGAAAATCATAACATCGTCAATGAATACAATGAAGAACTTGTCTAGAAACTCATGGAAGATACGGTTCATCAAGTCCATGAAAACAGCTGGAGTATTGGTAAGGCCAAATGGCTTGACTACAAATTTGTAGTGTCCATAACGTGTACGGAAAGAAGTCTTGGCCATGTCCTGCTCTTTAACCCGTAACTGATGATAACCCGGCCTCAGATTAATCTTGGAGAAATGATTGGCCCCTTGGAGTTGGTCAAACGGATTGGCAATGCGTGGCAAAGGATATCTATTCCTGATGGTGATCTTATTAAGCTCACGATAATCAATGCAGAGACGCATACTGTCGTCCTTCTTCTTTACGAATAAGACCGGTGCACCTCATGGAGAAGCACTAGGTCAGATGAAACCTCGTTCCAAAAGTTCCTGCAGTTGTTCCTTTAACTCCTTAAGCTCTATGGGAGCCATGCGATAAGGATCCTTGGAAATTGGCTCAGCTCCTAGTTAGAGCTCAATAATAAACTCTACTTCACGAGCAGGTGGTATGCCCGGAAGTTCTTCTAGAAACACGTCCGGAAATTTTGACACGATTGGCTGGTTTTAGATAGATGGAGATTCAGCCTCCATATCATGGACAGTAGCTAAGTAGCCCTCTCAACCATGTGACAGTAATGAACGTACTTGTAAGGTTGAAACTATTTGTACAGACCTTCCAGGTATAAAACCGTTGTGAATGTACTCTGGTGCGTTTACATCACTAGAGATGACCCGATATGAATGGCATTCAATGATGGCGTGAATGTTTGGATAGCCAGTCCATGCCTAATATCATGTCAAAATCGCATATGTCCAATGGAAGTGCGTCAACTGGACGAATCTTGTCGTCAAACTTGAGGGGAAGACTCTTGTACCCATGTGTTATGCGTACAGAGTCTCTTAAGGGCGTGGAAATGTTTAAGACATTTTCTAATGGCATAGGGGATATCCTAACATTCTTGGCATAAATAGTAGACATGACCGAATGAGTAGCACCCGTGTCAAATAAGACGCATGCAGCTTGACCATACATATACAAGATTCCAGTGATGGTACCTGTTGACTTGTTGGCCTGATCACCCGAGGTCGTGTACACCCGTCCAGTAGTAGGAGGTGGCTTGGAGTCGGCATATCCAGATGTGCCCTCTATCTCACCCTTACGGCGGTCCTTCATGCGATGGCCTGGCTGGCCATACTTGAAGCAAGCACACTCCCCCCACATGATAATAAATATAGGCCAAAACTGAAAAGGGACGCCACGAGCAATCACTCCGCCGTGGGGAAGTCATAACACTGGTGCCTCTAGTGTTATAGTTATGGTACCTCCATAACTAGGTGAAACTGGTCATGCATGTATATGGGTTAGGCATTTAATCTAACATAAGTAATCTAACATATAAAACGTAAGTCGGTTTTTTTTGTTCAGTTCGATTTTAGGTTAAAAACACAAAAAATATGTCAAAACAATATATTTTGTTCAGCTTTTCTCGGATTGGTTCGATTTTGGTTTTTCTCGGTTTAATTCATTTTGTTTTCTATTCATGTTTTCAAAATCCTTTTTTGGTTCGTGTTGTTTTCGAAATCATTTTCGATTCATGTTGTTTTCAAACCAATTTTTGATTCGATTTTGAACTAATGCTCAACTTCACAACTTACAAACGGTATTTACTACTTCTATAAGCAAAATCCGGACATATAAAAATGATATAATGGTTTTGTGTAATCTATCTATCATTAGCTAGGATATTATAGTCATTTATAGGGCTCGGTACAATACTTCGTGAGATGCGTTTTGCGTACAACGTGAGCTGGAAATGCAACAATCCTCAAGGTCTGTAGCGTTTTGGGGTTTTGCGCGAAGTAGCTAACCCAATTGGTGGGCGAAAATGCCACCCCACGACGTCAGGTACCGTATCATGCATCGCGTTGTAGATATTATTTCACCGTCATCAATTTTTTTAAAAACGCTACATCTATACTGGGGAGGCATTTTTTGTTGTTAAGTTCATCAGTACACAAAGGCTTGTGATAAGTTCATCATTCTTTTAACCATTATTTTTGTTTAACATCATATTGCACGATCATTTTCTTATTTCTTTAACATCATGTTTCACGATGTCTAATACTTTTTATTTTAATATAAGAATAATATTATAAATTTTAAACACAACATAAGTTAATATTACAATAGTAGAAAATTTTGCTATCATTAAAGTATGTAAAACCAAGAATTATAATGTTAATGCTATCATAGCAAACACAAATATAACGAAGTTTAGCTGAAAAAAAATCATAATAATTTAATTATCCTTTACAAATGTCTAAATTTAAATAAATAACAAAAATCTAAATATATTAGAAACATCACATATAACTATAAAAAATACTCCGAATAAATATATATTGATTGTGTAGACATAGTTGGGACGGAGTGTGTTTTTCGGTTCAGTTTTATGCATGCAACCAAAAATCACCCTAAACATTCGTTTTTCAAAAATGTAGAAACTATCCCTTTGATTTTTCAATTGGAGCGGGTTTTTTGGTGCATTTTTATTTTTATTTTTGGTTTCTTTTTTTTTGTTTTTGCTCACCCTTAAATTATTATTTTTTATTTCAAATTTATATTGTTATGTTTTTTTGTGATTTTTAAAAATAAAATTAATAATTTATAATTCGAGTTCATACTAATATATTCAATGAAGACATGAACTTCGTTGATATTATTGCAAACACATTATATATACATCTGCTACGAAAAGACAACAAGCTTACCTAAATTTTTTTATGTATACACTATTATTTTATAATCAAACTCACATATTTTGAGGTTTTATAAATTTAAAACACATTTTTAAAATGGTTAGTAACAAATTCATGTAGGTATGATAATTGAAAATAAGCTTAGGTCATCTACAAGTGGATTAAAACGCCATTGTTTTGGATCTCACCATCAAATACAGGTTCATTAGAACAAAAATCTACCGCGTGTGCTTATGCAACTTTTTAAAAAAACAGAGCTATGTAAGTGAAAGTGATTGGGTCTTTTGATGCAAGGTTATGTACTTTATAAATAACTTCTTAAATATTTGTAATATTAGTAATAAACTTGCAATTAGACGTTTGGATTTGGATTTTGTCGTTTAAGATGACCAATAATCTAAAATTAGGACTACGTACATCATCACTCGAGTTTGAAAGCTAATCTTTCTAGGCGTGTATGCACATAATACTAAAATAAATTCAAAGATAGTTACTTGTAAAAAGCATGAAAGTCTTACTAATACCATCGGTGGTGTATAAAAAAGTGGTGTACAAAAAGTGTTACACAATTATAATCCGATATATCTCGCATTGGTAAACTTAATGATCGAAGATATTTATTTCCTTTTCCACATTATTTAAGGTAATTGTATATTATATAACGCATCTTTGATTATTACTAAATATATATTTTATGTTTGTATATGCATGTGTAGTTCTTTTTTACTTAAAACTTAATAATAAGAAATGTTATTTATAACTATCTATTTTTACGTTTCTTAAAAATACCCGTGAATTTCACGGGTCTTTTAGCTAGTTTTATATAATAAAACAAAAGATTTTACAAGTTCTTTAAGCATAAGAATTAAATGCAAGAATTAAAAATATTTCTATAAACAACTCTAAAGTACAACACTTTCAAGCTACAAACAATTAAATGGATTACCATAATTAACTTCAATAAAAAAGCTCTAATGTACAACTTTTATTTAACTAAAAATCACAAATTAACAAACACCGTTTCATTATTTAAAAAAAAACATTTTATGATTTTTTTTATTTTTGTAAACCTAAAGAAAAAGGGTTTCATAAATTTATATTTTTGTAAAAAAAAAATTTCATTAATTTTAAAAAACGTTTCATTATTTTTTATTTTTGTATACTTGAAAAAAAAAACCTTTTACAAACAATTGTTGTAAACTGTTTCATTAATAGAATACTTTTTTTAAAATTTTAAAAGTTCATAAATACAATAAAAGTAAAAACTATGAAAGCATAAACATATTTGGTTTGTAAATAAAAACTATTATTTTTTTACAAGTTATATAATGTAAAAAACTTACCTCAAAAGATGAAGGAAAATTATTTTAAATAAATTAAAAAACACAAAAAAAAATTAGCAAAATTAAAAATAATATTAAGTATATATTTTTGATTAAAAAAATAAAAATAAAATTATATAATTCTCCAATAAAAACCGATGTAAAAAAACGCGTGATTTAAATGCCACCAAAAGATTGCCAAATATAACCTTTTTCTGTTTTGATATTTTCAATTCTTCTCATACATGTTTCATGAATCTGTTTCCATATTTAGTTACCATTCCTTAAAAACCTTACCATAATTAGTTCCATACAAAAAACTCAAAATAGTTGTACATTGTACATTGTACAACCTTTATTTTTAACAGCGTATGATGTTAAATCGGTGAAATATATTTTTATAACATTTTATTAATAAAAACATTATTTGTATTCGTATTTTTATGTTAATTTATTTTGTGTATATAAAAAATCTCATGAACAATTCATTAGTTTTTCTATATATAAAAAAACTAAATTGCCTTTTTATGTAAATTTATTTTTTTGTATTCGTACTTTTTCTGTATTCGTATTTTTTATGTAAATTAAAAAACTCATTTAACAACATTTTATGTAAATTTATTTTTTATATCAGCTTTTAACAGCTTTCAAGTTTATAAAAATTAAAAACTAATTAACAACTTTTTATAAAAATTAAAAACTCTTTAACAACTTTTTATCAACTTTTAACAGCTTTCAAATTTATAAATACTAGAAATAAAGAACTTATTTTTACAAGTACTTTAAAGCACAAGCATTAAAAACCTATTAAAACATTTTTTTATTTAGGTGTAATGTACAATTTTTTCAAGCTTAAAGAATTAAAAACATTACCTTAAATAATTTTAAAAAAGTCTGAATAATTCAACATCAACAATTTTTTTGAAAAGCATTGTTTGTTACGTTTATATAAACTATCTTTGAAAAGTTTTCAACTAAAATTTAATTACAATGGTTCTTTTGGAAACTTTTGAAAAAAATAAACGGCGTTCTAAATCTGTACATGTGGATTTCCAAAAGTACTTAAAAGAAAATACCTTTTAAATTTTTTATTTTTATAAACTCAATCAAATTTTATTTTTGAAAAGTTTTCAATTTTGTAAAGTTTTCAATTGAAAAGCTCTTAAAAAAGTATGTTTTAAAATTTTGAAAAGTTTTCAACGGAAATTTAATTACAACCCTTTTTTGAAATTTTTTACAAAATAAACACTTTTCATAATTTATACATGTATCCTTCCAAAAGTACTTTAAAGAAAATACGTTTTAAATTTTTTTATTTTTGTAAACTCAATCAAATATTGATAGATACATTGCTGAAATCAAATAAATGAAATTTTGGATGCAATTATATCCCTAAATAATCTTAAAATCACGTATCAATCATAAGGCTATTTAATCCACCTCAGTTTTGTCAATTTTTTCACATTCAAAAAATTACAATTACAATTCAAATCATACACACCCCTATGCTTATATATTAATCTTCTTTTGTAGCCGAGAAACTCTTTGTATCCATTCGTTATTTATAAATATTACTACTATTAACTATGATCATGCTTTTACGTTTCTATTTTATTTTATACACATTTTGTTAATATATTATGTTTTTTTGTTTCTGCTGGCAGGTTCGTGGCTCATAGCATCACGTAGTTGTAAGTTATTAATCATGCCACAAATGAATAAAGACGAGTAAGAACATTTTCACTTGCTTTCTAATCACACTGAAAAACATGCTGCAAGATTACATTGATGAGTATGATTTTAATCATAGTTTCTTATTCCTAATAATTTTCTTCTGTTGATTTGCGGTACGTCTTCTCTTAAAGGAATGGCTATGAGTACTTCTTGGTTGCGCTTTTAGATATTTATAATCGTATTAGTCAAGAAGATATTTATGGATGGCAAAACTTCCACAAGATTTGGGTGGGTAGTAGGGGATGTTCCACATTATACTTTAAGAACTAAACCTATAACTACAATATGAAGAAATTAAATTTATACCAGGGAATACAAGATTGTATGGATCGATATGCTATTTACCAGAATAATTCCAATTCTTTTTTTCTTTTTTTTTATCTAAGGTTAGGTATGTTTGGAAGTGTTTATCTCTTGAAAATCCTAAGCACAACCTGTTTATACAATCTAAATTATTCTCTTGCTTTTAGTTTATCTAATGTAGGATATCTAGTATTTTAAGCAGACCCAATCACTCTCACCAGAATGTTATCGAGTCTGTTACTGGAATGCAGGTAAATAATAACCTTGACTTATGATACTCTTATGTAGTAAACATGTTTCATGAAGGGTCTCTACAGTTACCGGATAGATCTAAGTACAACGTTTGGTAGTTCATGATTCTTTTACTTATAATGTAAGTCCAACACATCTTTTCTACGAAGTCGTATGTTGGTAATGTTAACTGTTAGTAGTCCATGTGTTAATTATCAAAAGACAATCAAACCTACTCAAAATATCATGAAAAGATTTATAAAAATTACTTGGTCACATGAAATGTCATCTGTCACTTCAATTTTTTACATGCTACATTTTTTTGTTTTTTTTTTGTTAAACGTTTAACACTTTGAAGTAACACACGTGTGATAGGAAAATTTTGGTATATGAAGTGTCTTGAGATAACAACAACTATAGTATAATTATGTTAATGTGATAATTTTAGCATGTTTTAAGCTTTTGTATCTATACTTTATACCATGATCCACTTTAAAACAATGGGTCAATTTTGGTAAATCATCAATGTTGGTGAAAATTAACTCTGTAGGGACCTGAAAGACAGTGGACTCACGTCACCCTTGCCGACAATTTCCTTGGCAGTAACTGCACTTGTGGGCGTTTTGACAACAATTTCTATCTTTGCGACTGCCATACATAACTCATACTTTGTAAATTTTTTGTATATATATATTTATAAACAATACCCTCTTTATAAAAGAAAAATCTAATGTTATATTGTTTGATTTAGATGCCAAAAACACAATGTGGGCCTTTAAGAATCTTTAAATAAGTACGAGTTCAATTGTTGTGTAAATAGGTTTGGTAAGAAAAATATAGATTTGTATCTAAAATTTGGCGATGACTACATGTCAATTTGATGTGGCAAAGGATAAAACAAAAGGATCACATCAAGGTGAATACAATAGTCAATTACAGGATGTCTAATTTGGCTTTGATTAAATGCTGCTCACATTTCTAAAGTGCTTATAAAAAAATACCCCAAGGTTATATCTCGAAAAGTACTACAAATGTTGCTTATAAAAAAGTACCCCACGGTCCATGATCGATGCTCAACACGTTTTATTTCGAATTCAATTTCAAACCAAAATATATATAAATGAAATTTTTGCTATTACTTTGATTTCATAAATGAAAAATATATATATACTTTTTATATGTTGAGGTAAATATATAGATAATACTAGATATACATAGAGTAGAGGGGCAGATGTAAGGCATAAGTTGTGAATGTACACCTATATAAATGACCTATTTTATATCAGTTTTTAATATACTGTTAATAACGACTTCTTTTTAGTTTGACTTTTGGTTTTTTAGACTTTTATGTGGTCATGTAATGAACATGAATTACTCGAGTGTTGTTAGGCGTTGATTGTATATTGGAAGGTTCTTTGGTTAACCATGAACATGAGGGTGACTATGCTCGCACTCTCTGAAGATACGAGCGAAATATGAGACTTTTCATAATAGATATTAAAATTCAAAGATGAATCTGTTTTCTCACTCGAATTAATCAATGGATTGAAGTTGTAAAGCTCTCTAAACCATGTACTTATGTTAAAAGTAGGAGAGCTGATAAATTTGTTAAGAAAGATTGATCAGACAAATTATTATGTTACGAGACAATACTTCAACTTCTTAAATTAACAATAACTTTTATTGAGGCATAAATCATTAACGGGACAAGCTTTGGAAAAAAAAGTTATCTTATCAAGGTTGAGAATTACTCCGTCGCTTAAGATCATCAGGAAACAATATCATGTGACAGTTTCATTTCTATTCAAAAGTTGGTTTGTACATGTCACGTCTTTTTTATGTTGTTGTTTCAAGAGTCAAAATAAAGTAGGTCTAAAGGTTGTTGTTTACAATAAGGATGATAATATCTCGAAAACTACTACTAATGTTGTTTACAAAGAAGTATTTCAATTTCTATAATCAAGGTTCAAGAGATATATTATCAATCACAACCTATTGTTAGTTACATTTTATGTTGAGTTTTAATGTCACAGAACGGGCATTGGCTATTAAGTTGATTAGAGTTGACAGGGTCATATGCTATTTAAACCCATCAAACTTGCAGACGACAATGCATATGTACGTTCAATTTGTGAATTGTTACAAATCTAATTGATCATCGATTAATTCACTTATTATGTAATTATTTATTTGAATTATTAACGAAACATGTTTACATTTGTTGTTTTTCTTATTTTATTCACACATATAACTTTTTATAAAAATATTTCTCTGAAGACACCCGTAATTTATAGGTCTTTAAGCTAGAAATTTAATAAACTATAGGTTATAAGATTTAATTAAATAAAGGCATGATTCAGTTAAATTAATACATATAAAATACTTAGGTTAAACATGTATTAATAATTTATTAAGTATAACCTAAGTCATGATTTATTAATTAATTATGGTCCATGTTTTAATAACTAATTAATACTATAGTCTGAATCAAATAGTAAAATACTTAGGTTAAAACATGTATTATTTATTAAAATAATTATAACTTAAGTCTATGATTAAATTAATTTAATTACTATTCCATGTTTTAATTAATTTAATTTTTCTTGAAAATAATATAACTTATAAAAATTAAACTCGTGATCGAATCCGTGTTTTAATTTATATCGAACATGAACTGAACCGAACCCCTTGAATCGGACCGAACCAAAAACCCCAACAGTGGCTACCCGGCCTAGCTGGTGCCACTGTCCGAGCAAAATACCCACCGGCTGACTGCCGGTGGTTCCCCCTGCCCTGCTGCCGTTCCCATTGTTAGAACAAAGCAGCCACCGGCTTAAGTCGGTGGTGTTGTTGTTGCTGCTGCCGAGACCCACAACAACCAACCCCGAGGCGAGTCGGGGTCCTTGGTTCCCTGTGACCGAGCTACGAATACCACGCCGAGACCACAAGGTCTCGGCTATTGTTGAAACGCGAGACCACCGAGAGCTTCGGCTTTCGGTTTGCGTGCGTCGGACAAACAACCCCACCAACCCCTTTCATTACATGTTTTCTTTGTTGATCTCCATGTTTAACATGTTTAATTATGTTTTTAAATATAATCATGAACATAATTAAAAAAAATAAAATAAAATATCAAGGTTTTGATGTTTACCGAATACGGGATCGAATGAGACTAAGAACACTAACATGAATGACCCGAATTCAACAATCAAAATCAAACTAAACACCCTTTGGTGTGGTGTATAGCCGGCGGCAATGAGAGGCAAAAGAAAGGCTAGGGTTTTTCTTTTTGTAAAATTCTATGTGTTATGTTTTTCTTGTGTTTTCCTTTTTCTTAATTTAGTCAAAAGTCAAATGGGATGGGTCCTTTCTTCCTTTCTTGTCTTTGGCTACTAGGGCCCACAAGGGTAAACCTGACTAATTTTCATGCTTAATAATTTACGTGTTCGTTTGCTAATATATGCGTGTTAGTTCGTGGTTACATGTTCGTATTATAAATAATACTTGTACGTAATCAATATTTATCGTATAATAATAAATATATACGTAGTTCACATGTTCGTGTTTTAATACTCATGATCATATGCTCGTGATTATAATTATTATGATTAATAATTATCGTGTATTAATACGTACTTAATAATTATCGTGCACTAACACGTACGTAGTTTCTAAATTTAATATTTGTGACACGTGTTCGTGACATAAAAGGAAAGTTTTAATTGGTTTGTATGTTTACGTAGTGTACTGTTCATGGCATTTAGATGCAAGTTTTAAACTAGTGGTACTCCTCCTCCACCACCCACTGGCGGTGGAGGAAATGGTGGTGATAGAGGTGGTCCTGAAACCACCACCAATCATGTTGCTCTTATTAGTAATTTGGATGTTGGAAACCCACTTCACATTCATACCAGTGATAACAGTAGTTCTATTCTTGTTCCTTTTAAATTTCTTGGCACTGAAAATTATAGAATGTGGAATAATGCTATGAAACTTGCTTTACAAGCTAGAAACAAATATGATTTTGAAGATGGTTCCTATTTAAGAGATTCTTATACTGATGATGTTTTGTGTGGTCAGTGCGATAGATGTAATGCTACGGTGCTTACTTGGATTATGGATGTTGTGTCTAGTGATGTTTATATGGGGCTTGTCTATTCTAAAAATGCTTTTACTGTGTGGAAAGATTTGAATGAAACTTATGATAAGGTGGATGGTTCTATGGTTTATAATTTGTTTCAAAAAATTGGGTTTATTAAACAAGGGGGTAGTACATTTGCTGATTATTATCATAGACTTGACTCCCTTTAGAGAGAATTTGATGTTGTTACTAAACTTCCTAAGTGTATTTGTGTTGTTAAGTGCTCTTGTTCTACTAGCATAGAGTTGGCTCTGCATCAGCAGATCATGAGGATCATGCAGTTCTTAATGGGTCTTGATGATTGTTATCAACCGGTGAGAACTTCTATCGTCACTAGGGACCCTCTTCCTGATGTGAAGGAGACCTATATCACAGTATCCAGAGAGGAATCCCATAGGGGTATCCTTGAGAACTCTAATCATACCGAGGCTAAGATGAATGTCACCTCTTTTGCTACTAAGACCTTTAACCAGAATGGGAGGGGTACTTCCAATACTCCTAATAGATCTCCTTACAGGGGCATTGGGTCCAAAAGTTAAAGGGGTACCCACCCTAATCTTCTGTGTACTCATTGCAGTCAAATTGGCCATACTATTGATAGATGTTTTGAATTAGTTGGCTACCCCGCTGGTTACAAAAAAGGGGGGTAATACTCAAAGGCAATTTGGTTTTAAGCCCAATTTTAATTCTAATTGTGATGTTAAAACTACGGAAAAACAAGCTTCCACCTGTAATTCTTCAAACTCTTTTACCATTGAACAAATGCAGAAACTCCTTAACTTGATCAATGACACTTCTGGCAACACTCAGTCCAATATGGCAGGTAGAATCTCTTTCATTAATGTTAATTCTTGGTTTAGTATTAATTTTTCTAAGTTCTTTTGTGGTAATTCTAAACTTCTTGTTAAAACTATAACTCTTAGATGGATTATTGACTCTAGGGCCAATCAACAACTTACCACTTCCACAGTTGGTATGGTTAATATTGTAGATATATCTAATCTCAACATCTCTGTTGGTCACCCAAATGGCACTGTTGCTATCATAAGTCACATTGGTGATCTTACACTCTCTAATTATGTTGTTCTTCATGATGTTCTTGTTGTGCCTGGGTATTGTGTTAGTCTCCTCTCTGTTAACAAACCTATTAAAGATAACAAGTTATTTGAGGGTGTTGATGAAGATAAATGTTATGTACAGGACTTTATCAAGGGGACCATTCTGGGGACTGGTAGTCAATCTGGGGGGCTCTATCTGTTGATGACCACAAGAATACCAACTTAGGTATTTCTAATTCTGCTATGACCTTTTGCCCCTCTAAAGACCTCTAGCATTGTAGACTTGATCACCCTGCTGACCAAAGCCTCAATGCTCTCAAACTTGACCTAAATTTGACTACAAACACCTCTATTGCTGTCTGTGAAACCTGTCATAGGGCTAAACAAACAAGAGAACCTTTTCAATTGAGTGATCACAAATCCAACCAGATTGGTGAACTTGTTCACTTAGATTTTTAGGGCCCTTATAAGGTTCAAAGGAAGGAAGGGTACAAGATACCCAGGCACAACAAGAACCTTATAAGCGCCCTTACTATTGTTGATGATTACTCTAGGACCAATCAACACCTTACCACTTCCACAGTTGGTATGGTTAATGTTGTAGATATATCTAATCTCAACATCTTTGTTGGTCACCCAAATGACACTGTTGCTATCATAAGTCACACTAGTGATCTTAGACTCTCTAATTATGTTGTTCTTCACGATGTTCTTGTTGTGCCTGGGTATTGTGTTAGTCTGCTCTCTATGAACAAACTTATTAAAGATAGCAAGTTATTTGTCGGTTTTGAACCTTATAAGGGCCCTTACTATTGTGTATGATTACTCTATGGATGTGTGGACCTATCTTCTGAAAGGAAAAGATGAAGTTTTTGATTGGCTTGTCATTTCATAAATCTTTCTAAAACTCAATTTAACTCTAATATTAAAACTTCTAGATATGATAATGGGATTGAATTTGTTAACAATAAGGTTCACACTATGTTCTCCAATCTGGGTATCATCCATCAAACTTCTTGCTCTCATACTCCCCCAGCAAAATAGTATTGTTGAAAGGAAACATAGACACCTGCTCAATGTAGCTAGGACTCTTATGTTTCAGGGAGGGATTCCTATTAAGTTTTGGCCTGAATGCGTTCTAACTGCTGTGTATCTGATTAACAGGCTCCCTCTTCTGTTATAAAAGGTAATCCCCCCTATGAAATGCTCTATAAGAAAAAACCAAACCTCTCTCACCTTAAGTGTTTTGGATGTCTTTGTTTTTCAACTTGTTTAAATAACAGTGACAAGCGCACATCTAGGTCTGAAAAGTGTGTCATGATTGGTTATTCTTCTATTAAAAAGGCTTACAAACTTTTTAGTCTTGATAATAGAAGGGTACTATTTTCTAGAGATGTGAGATTTTATGAAACTGTTTTTCCTTTAAAGATGAAAAACAATAAAGAAACTGATTTGGCAGATGTAACTTCTACAAGTGATGCTGAACTTCTACACTTTTTTGATGATCAAAATACTTTAAGTTCCAATGATGAAGAGAGAGCTTCATCTAATGAGGATGGTAGGGCTCATTCAAGGGATGATCCCATTCACCAGGACACCCCTGATGAGGACCTAGCAACCCACATAGATGACAATTCTAATTTTGAAGGCAATTTTATTGTCCCTCCTAACATTTCTATTGAGCATTTTGGGGATATCATTGAGGAAGGGGAGCATCCTGTTAGGAATTCCACTAGACCCACCAATTGCCTGCCAAACTTAATGACTTTATGCTTGATAGTAAGCTTAAGTATAGTATTGAAAAGCATGTTAATTACTCTAATTTGAACACTACTAATTTTTGCTTTGATACGACTCTTAATCAATCTGTTGAGCCCTCTACCTACTATGAAGCTGTCAAAGATAGTAGGTGAGTTGAGGCTATGAACAATGAAATTGAAGCTCTTTTAAGGAACAATACTTTTACATTGTGTGATTTACCTGTTGGCAGGAAAGCTATCAATAACAAGTAGGTCTATAAGATTAAGTATAAGTCTTCTGGTCTAGTTGATAAGTTTAAAGCTAAGGTTGTTGCTAAAGGCTATAGTAAAAAAGAAGGTATAGACGTTGTGAAAATGGTTACTATTAGATGCCTTGTTAGCATTGCTATTTCTAATGATTGGCCTATTTTTCAACTTTATGTTAACAATGTTTTCTTGTATGGTGACCTTGATGAAGATATTTATATGACTTTACCCTTAAGGTTTAACTGTCATGATAAAACCAAAGTCTACAAGCTTAATAAGACTTTGTATGGTCTAAAGCAAGCCCCAAGGCAGTGGAATGCTAAGCTGACCACTATCTTGGTTGAGCATGGCTTTGTTCAAAGTAAATTTGATTATTCTCTCTACATTAAAAAAAGTGGTGAAATGTTTGTTGCCCTTCTTGTTTATGTTGATGACTTCATCATTACTGGTAATTGCATTACTGAAATTGAAAAGTTGAAGAATTTTCTTAAAACTAAATTTATGATTAAGGATCTTGGTGTTATGAAATATTTTCTGGGCATTGAAATTCTTAAAAATAATAATGGTATATGCATGACTCAAAAGAAAATATTGCTTGGAACTTATTCATAAGTTTGGCCTGCTGGCTGCTAAACCAGCAGCAACACTCTTTCCTAAGAACTTTGTGCTAGTTGTTGATGAAAGTGATAGTGCTAAGTTTCTTAACAACATTTTTGAATATCAAAGACTTTTAGGGAGACTTATTTATCTTACTCATACTAGACCAGATATCTCATATGTTGTTCACTGCCTAAGCCAACACATGCATGCCCCTTTGCAATCTCATCTTAAGATAACTCTGAGAGTTATCAGATACCTTAAAGGTTCACCTAAAATAGGCATTCAGTTTTATAAAGATCCCTCATTGAGGGTGTCTTGCTTTACTGATGCTGACTAGGCTAAATGCCTTAAGACTAGAAAGTCTATTTCTGGGTACTGTGTCTTTATGGGAAGGTCTCTTGTCTCTTGGAAGAGCAAGAAGAAACCCACAATATCCAGGTCCTCTGCTGAGGCTGAATATAAATGTACGACAAGTGCTACTTGTGAGGTGATATGGATTACCAACCTTCTGAATGATCTCAGAATCAAGAACTTGTTCCCTGTGAATCTTTACAATGATAGCAACTCTGCTATACAGATTGCTTCTAACCCTGTTTTCCATGAAAGAACCAAACACTTTGAGGCTGGTGTTCATTTGATTAGGGAAAAGTTCAGGATGGTATTATTAACACCATCAAAGTAGCTTCAGCTGATCAAACAGTTGATATATTTACCAAAACATATGGAACTAATCAACATTTTAAACTTTGCAAGCAGTTGAGGCTTGTAGACATGTTTGGCAAGTGATCTCTTTGTTTTTTACCTTGTCAGATTGAGGAAGGGTGTTATTTTTACAATCTTCCAAGTTTGTTATGTTTTCTTGTTTAGCTCTTTGTGTCCACAAGTTTAAAGGTGGAGGAATACTTTTGCCATTATTCAATTCTTTACTCTGGGCTCTTTTGATTCTTGGATCACAAGTGTTAGACTTTTGTTATGATGGGACTTATTGTCGTTGATGCATTGTGGGTATATTACCCTAGCTCACACAGAGCTAGGGTTAAGACTTCATAACTTCACACACATATTGTGTGTTTTGCTCTCTCTTCGCAGCCATACTTGTCTTATCTTGGGAGGTCTTCATCTTGTTATTTATTTTGTGTGTTTGAGTGATTATTGTAAGTGAGGGAGATCAGATCAACCTAGTTGTGACGATCTCAATCTTTTCTTTTGTAATCATTCGATTAGCACTCGTTTGAGGACTAGTCTTTTATATTTCTTGTTTTGTACTCTAATTGTTAATAAATTCACCAAGGGGTGGTTGGTCGGGTGAAAGATCTTTGTTTAATCTCTTTGATATTATGTTTTTTAACATATATAGTTGGCACTTCCAATTAGTCATGAAAGTATCTTCTAAACAACTTTGGACTGCTACAGAAACATAATATATTGTAGTCTAGCTTTCCTAATAATCTCAACAAACAATTTCCATTGAGGGTTCCTTTGAAGCTCGTAACGTGCTATGGGAAGTCTTGGTCCAAGACACGTCATAATCACCCTCTTGATTGTCCAATAGGTGAAATCTTCCTTTGTGTCAATGTAACACCCCATTTTGGATAATGGAATGTCACGCGTGATTATGGCGTGTCATCAAAGCATACAAGGATAAATGTCTAAAACATTACATGACCATAAAAGGAAATACCGGAATCAAACATCAGTAGTCCAAAAGTGAAGCTCATCACACACAAACATAAGTACTGTAAATGAAAGGACTAAACAATGTCCATGGAAAGAGTATCAAAGTATAGATAATGCATAAAGTAAGGAAAGGCTAGAAAGCTTCCAGTCCATATGCACGTACGCTTAATGTCTACGAGCGTCCCTGAGTACCTGCCGTTTTGGGAACATGAAAAGGAAAACGGCTGAGCAATACGCTCATTGCACGGATGTACAAATAAAGCATGAATAATATAAGCATATAAGCATGAAACAGCGGAAGGAACTAAGTCCTGGATAACCCGGTTAAGTCTTAGTAAAACTGGTTTAATAGTTTGAAAAGCCTTATGTTTATCTTTTAAAAACTGTTTAATATATTTTACCATTAGCCAATATAGGTCATGAAAATCCACGTGCATGAATACTTGGAGGGGTGACCTCGTCATGCAAATTAGAGGGGCTGCCTCTAATTTAATATACTGGTTTTGGGTAGGAGGGATCAGCTCCTTGTGAAGGATGCAAGGCACACACCACATTCACACTGAGTAATCTGCTGAAAACATGTAACTAGGATGCACCCATACGCCCACATGAAAAATATAATAATATGGCCAAAAGCTGAAGGGACGCCACGAGCAATCACTCCGCCATTGGGAAGTCATAACACCAGTGCCTCTAGTGTTATGGTTATGGTACCTCCATAATTAGGTGAAACTGGTCATGCATGTATATGGCTTTAGGTATTCTAATTAAACATAAGCAAACAAACATATAAACTTATACTATGGGAAAACAGTTGGCTGCATACGGGAAATCCTAATAAGGAAAGAATGTCCATACTGAAAGGACGGGAATCCGTACCTTATGTCCGGTGAACGAAGAAGACGAACGAAAGAAGGTCCTACTTCGGTATCACTAATGCTACATAAATACATACGTGTATAAGTATCTGATTACTGAATACGTAACTGGTTTTATATCATGTCTTAACTTGTTTTATATGTTCATGTAATGTTTTACTGTTTTAAGCTTTATACCGTGTTAATCGTATATTCTGTCTATTCTGATTAAGTATTACTTGTATTCCATGTATTATTATACTTGTTGTGTAATAATAAGTAACTTTCTAAAAATAGCAGGTTTCCTAAAATAGAAAGTTTCCAAAAATAGAAAGTTACCAAAAATAGAAAATTTCTAAAAATAGAAAGTTTCCAAAAATAGAAAGTTTCCAAAAATAGAATTACTGATTAAAAGAGATAAGTTTCTAAAAATAGAAAGTTTCCATAAATAGATTAGCTGCCTTAAATAAATAAGTTTCTAAAAATAGAAAGTTTCCATAAATAGATATAAGTTGGTTAAATAAGCTAATTATATAAGCTTAAGTGTTTTCTGATTATTTTTCTAAGTCATGTGATTATATAGTATAGTTTATTAATTATTACATGTAAATTAAATAAACTATAGGTTAAAAGTATTTAATTAAATATAACATGATTTTAATTAAATAAAGGTAAAATACTTAGGTTAAAACATGTATTATTAACTATTAATAATATAACCTAAGTCATGTTAATTAATTAATTATAGTCATGGTTTAAAATAATTAATTAATTATAAAGTCTAATTAAATATAAATACTTAGGTTAAAATTTATGAATTACTAATCAAATTTATAACCTAAGTCATGTACATTAAATTAATCATGTCATGCTTTTTATTAATTTAATTTAAGTCTAAAACATAAGTAGTGAAAATCATAAACCTTGAAAATAATTCATGAACCGGACCCGTGACTAAAAACCATGAACCGGACCCGTAACCATCACCATACCCCGACCAAGGCCGGGTTTACCCTTGCCCCTTGCTGATGCCGTGACAACATCACCACCATACCGAGACCATATGGTCTCGGTGGTGCAACATAGGCCTAGCCGAGACCCCCCTGGGGCTCGGTTAGGCGTCGGCCAAAACAAAAACACCCCTAAACCCTTGTTTTAATTTAACCCCATGATTAGAACATGTTTATAACACTTGTTTTTAATCAGTAAATTAAAAACGTCATGATTTTATGTGATTTAGATAATCAAAACATAAAAAGAAAAAGGTTAAAAGTTATACCGAATACGTGAAACAAATGAGGACGAACACATACGAATCCTTGCAATAATTCCAAGATCAAAATCAACCCGAAACACCCTTGTGGTGTTCCTGAATCCGACGACCAAAGAGAGGAAGCAGAAAAGGTATTTTTAGGGTTTTAGTTATTTTCCTAAATCTTGTTAAATTAAAATACCTTTTCCATAAATTTCATATTTAGTAAAAATTATGGGCTTGGCCCATTTCCTTTGGTGTAGCCGTGGCATGGGGGCCCCACTTGGGGTAACCCGTACTTTTCTCGTGTCTAAAATATTAGTGTGTTCTCGTGTGTTCTCGTGTTCGTGTTTTACGTGTTTTAATTATTTATAGACGGTGACTTAATATATTTATTCGTGTTCGTAATAAATATATATACATACGTAATATTAGCTCGTGATTAATTTTCATGATTTCATGATCGCCTGTTCATGATTATAATTATTATTGGAAAATAATTATCGTGTGTTCATACGTAATAAATACTTATCGTGCTCTAACACGTACGTAATACTTGAAATTCTTATACGTGAAACGTAAACGTGCTATAAAAGGAAAGTTCTAATCATGTACGTACGATCTAAAGGGTACTATTCATGGTAAAAGCATGCGGGTTTTACAACTCTTTCCCCCTAAGAAGAATAATTCGTCCCGGAATTATAGATAAAGTAAACTAGAAAAGAAGAACATACCCGAATTCAAAATATGAAATGAGGGTAAGAAGCCCGGATGGACTCCTCTGTTTCCCAAGTAGCTTACCGCTCGGTATGATCCCTCCAAAGGATTTTGACGAATGGAATCGTCTTCCTTCTCATGACTCGTTCTTGTCTATCAAGAACTCGTTCGGGTTCTTCTATAAAAGTGTGATCTTCACGTATCTGTTCCAGTGGATACTGAACCATGTGAAGGGGGTGATACTGGTACCCTCTGAGTAAGGACACATGAAACACATTGTGTACGTGCGAAAGCTGTGGAGGTAACGCTAAACGGTAAGATACTTCACCGACTCGTTCAATGATATCAAATGGTCCGATGAACCGAGGACTGAGCTTCCCTTTAATTCAAAAACGTCTAACACCACGTGCCAGCGAAACCTTAAGGAAAACGTGATCTCCTACGTTAAAATGTATGTCCCTACAATGCTTGTCGGCGTAACTCTTCTTACGTGACCGTGCTTCTTGAAGTTTCTGCTTAGCTACTGCGACCCTCTCATTAGTCATCTCTATGATCTCTGGTCCTTCAAGTGTTCGCTCACCAACCGGATCCCAACAGATTGGGGCGCGACACTTCCTGCCATACAACATCTCGAAAGGAGGACACTTGATACTTGCGTGCCAACTGTTGTTGTATGCAAACTCCACCAAACAGATATAATCGTCCCAAAATCACGAAGTGAATCGAGGATCTCTGTCTGAGACGATGCTGGATGGAGCACCGTGGAGTCTCATGATCTCTCTTCTATACGTATCGGCGAGTTTACTGACCGAATCTTCCTTGCGGATCGGTAAGAAAGGAGCTGATTTGGTAAGTCGATCTACGATAACCCAATTGCATCGTGCTTCCTCTTGGTTGGCGGAAGACCAGTAACAAAATCCATGGTGATTTTGTCCCACTTCCACTATGGAATATCTAACGGTTGAAGGAGACTGCCAGATCGCTGATGCTCGATCTTAACCTGCTGGCAGGTAAGACATTTGGAGACGTAAGTGGCAACATCCTGTTTCATACCACTCCACCAAAAGTACTGCTTGATGTCATGGTACATCTTGGTCGAACCAGGATGTATAGAGAATGGGGAGCTATGAGCTTCAGCTAACAACGCTTCCCGGAGTTCTTGGTCATCAGGAACACAAAGTCTCGTGCCCTTCCATAAGATACCATCTGCATCTACTCTGAATTCCGTCTGCTTCTCCAAATTCTGAACTATCGCCCAGATTTCTCCATCATCTTTCTCAGCTTCCTTGATCTTAGAGAGTAACTCGGGTTCTACTCTAAGATTAGCCCAGTAACCGTGTTGTACACGTACCATGATCTCTATATCTAGTCGCTCTAAGTCTCTTATGATTTCCTCCTCAATCTTAATGCCGTTAATCATTCCGGAATTTCTGCTAAGTGCATCTGCTACTACATTCGCCTTGCCGGGATGATACTGCAGATTAATGTCATAATCCTTCAACAGCCCTAACCATCTCCTCTGTCTCATGTTCAATTCACACTGAGTGAAGATATACTTCAAGCTCTTGTGGTCCGTGAAAATGTCACATGATTCTCCATATAAGTAGTTCCTCCATATCTTCAATGCAAACACGACTGCAGCAAGTTCCAAGTCATGCGTAGGGTAATTTTCTTCATAAGGCTTAAGCTGACGTGAAGCGTACACGATCACTTTCCCATGTTACATGAGAACACAGCTAAGTCCCTTCCCCGATGCATCACTGTAGATTTGAAATCCACCCGTACCCGATGGGAGAGTAAGAATAGGTGCATATACTCACTTTTGCTTCAGGTCTTCAAAGCTCTTTTCTCGTTCTTCAGTCCAGAAGAATTTCTCCCCTTTCCGCATCAGTTTGGTCAATGGTAGTTCTAGGTGGGAAAAGTTCTCCACGAACCTATGGTAATAGCCAGCTAAGCCTAAGAAACTGCGGACTTCAGTCGCTGATGTCGGCCTCGGCCACTTAGTAATAGCCTCAACCTTCGCTGGATCCATAGTGATTCCTTCTGCTGATACAATGTGACCTAAGAATGCCACCTTGTCGAACCAGAACTCACACTTGGAGAATTTAGCATACACCTGCTTCTAGCGAAGAATCTGTAGTACTGTACGAAGATGGTCTTCGTGTTCCTCCTTGGACTTTGAGAAAATCAGGATGTCATCGATGAAGACAATGACGAACTTGTCCAGAAATTCATGGAAGATTCTGTTCATCAAATCCATGAACACTGCTGGAGCATTGGTCAGGCCGAATGGCATGACTACAAATTCGTAGTGGCCATAGCGTGTACGGAAAGCAGTCTTGGCGATGTCCTGCTCCTTAACCCGTAACTGATGGTAGCCTGACCTAAGGTCAATCTTGGAGAAGTGTTTGGCCCCTTGGAGTTGGTCAAACAGATCGTCTATACGTGGCAGTGGATACCTATTCCTGATAGTAATCTTGTTGAGCTCGCGATAGTCTATACAAAGACGTATGATGCCGTCCTTCTTCTTAACAAATAAGACCGGTGCGCCCCATGGAGATGCGCTCGGTCGAATGAAACCTTGTTCTAGAAGTTCTTGCAGTTGATCCTTCAGCTCCTTTAACTCTATAGGAGCCATGCGATAAGGAGCCTTGGAAATCGGCTCAGCTCATGGGACGATCTCGATGTTGAATTCCACTTCACGTGCAGGTGGTATGCCCGGAAGTTCTTCTGGAAACACATCTTGGAATTCTGACACTATCGGTTGATCCTGAATTGATGGGGATTCAGCATCCATGTCATGAACCGTAGCTAGATAACCCTCGCAGCCATGTGACAGTAGTGCACGTGCTTGCAGGGTAGATATGATTTGTACAGACCTTCCAGGTACGAACCCGTTGTGAATGTACTTTGGTGCATTAACATCACCGAAGATGACTCGATATGAATGGTAGTATATGGTAGCATGATGCTTGGATAGCCAATCCATGCCCAAAATCATGTCAAAGTCATTCATGTCCAGCGGAAGTGCGTCAACATGACGAACTTTATCGTCAAACTCTAGGGGAAGACTCTATGGGTGATTAATACAGAGTCCCTCAAAGGCGTGGAAATAATGAGTCTATTCTCTAGTGGCATGGGGAGTATCCTAACATTCTTGGCATAAGCAGTAGAAATGATCGAGTGAGTAGCACCCGTATCAAACAGAACACATACAGCTTGACCATACATATACAAGATTCCAGTGATGGTACCTGTAGACTTGTTGGCCTGATCTCGAGATGTCGTGTAGACGCGTCCAGCGGTAGGAGGCGGCTTGGTATCAGCATGTCCCGATGTTCCCTCCATCTCGCCCTTACGGCAGCCCTTCATGCGATGGCCAGGAAGACCACACATGAAGCATGTGTCACTGTCGCGACGACATAGCCCTGGGTGCCTACGGTGGCAAGTAGAGCAAAGAGGATGAGTATATCCTCCAGCAGGTTCTCTGGCTGGCTGAGAACCTGATAAAACATTATACATGAGACATGACAATAGGGTACAAAGGACAATGCAAATAATCGTAAGATTGAATACCAGTGATAGCTGGACGGCTAGGCTGTGAACGTCTCTGGTTCTGGTCCCTACCGTTTCCATGGTTCCTGGTAGAAGATTTGCTAAAGTGTCAGAATTATGAGTTATAACATGAAATCATAAGAAAATGCGTAAGTATTAAGACCTGCTGTTGTTGGAGTGTCCAGCGTTGTTACGGTAATTAGCATTACCGCCAGCCTATCCGTAGCAGAACGATCGTTAGTCTGATCGTTTCCCTTGGGCTGATTAGGCTGTTGCTGAGTAGCCGGCTGAGACCGGTCCCCAGTCTTCTGCATGGAATATAAATTTTAAAGAGATGAAATATTTGACATATATAGAAAGAATACGGATTGGTCACCGCTTGATTACGAATGTTTACCTCTTATCGGGCTTCTTTGCTTCCCCGAATTCATCTCTCTCATGCAGCATCTCAAGCTTACGTGCCGCATCGGCCACTTGTGTTACCGTGTTGAACGTAGCACACACCAAGTTGTTTGCGACCGATGTGCGAAGAGCCCACCTGAAGTGGTGTACCTGCTCTTCAGGAGTACCTGCCGCTGCACCAAGGAAACCAGCTAAGCGGAGAAAGCGCGGCATGAACTCGTTGCTATTCTCCCCAGCTCTCTGTCGGATCCCATGGTACTCCCTCTTCAGCTTGTCTTGCTCAGCCTTGGGAAAGAACTGCTCCATCACCCTATCTCTGAACTGAGCCTATGTCAAACCAGCCACCCAATTATCACCTCCCTCAGACTGCTTCAATGCTAACCACCAATTTAACACATCGCCTTCGAACCGGTAACATGCCAACCTCTCCTTGAACATGGGGTCACAACCCATAGCATCGAAGATCTTCTCGATGTGAGCCAACTAGCTTTCAGCTTCACTGAGGCTATCTGTTCTCTCGAAAGCTCGAGGACGGAGCTTGTTGAATCTCTCCAGCCATATTGCCAATGTCATTGGAGGGGGAGGAGGATGAGGTGCTTGGTTTTGCTGCTGATTGTTGGCAGCTTGAACCTCAGCCCTGATGTCATTCCTCAGTTGAGGAAGCAAGGCTTGCATTGCAGCTTGGATTGCTGCATTGAGTTGTTCCTGCTCGCGTGTGAGAACCATCTGACAGTATAACATAAAATACATGATTAAACTGATCAAAACATAAAATATATACATGAAAAGAATTTATACCAATAAATCATAAGAAAAAATTTATACAGTAAAATTTGTACATGAATGCATGATGCAATTTTATGAAAACTTTTTTATGATCGAGAGTGAACGCCTATGGCCAGTTCACCCAAAATAAAAGACATGGCGAGGGGACGCCTATGGGTCGGTCCCAAATTTAAAGTTTTGATAAAACACATGCGACTAAATAGGGCCAGTCCTGTACCAACCATTACTTAGTCATAAACCTGCGACAATGACATGTATATGTATGCATGAAAATGGTGAATGCATGAAAACCGATTGTCAGTTCTAGGAAGACCATAGTGACTACCCACTAATCAAAGGTCATGTTTTGAGAGCCTACAGGTCGAAGCCTTGGCTCTGATACCATAATTGTAACACCCCATTTTGGATAATGGAATGTCACGCGTGATTATGGCGTGTCATCAAAGCATACAAGGATAAATGTCTAAAATATTACATGACCATAAAAGGAAATACCGGAATCAAACATCGGTAGTCCAAAGGTAAAGCTCATCACACACAAACATAAGTACTGTAAATGAAAGGACTAAACAATGTCCACGGAAAGAGTATCAAAGTATAGATAATGCATAAAGTATAGAAAGGCTAGAAAGCTTCCAGTCCATATGTGCGTACGCTTAAAGTATACAAGCGTCCCTGAGTACCTGCCATTTTGGGAACATGAAAAGGAAAACGGATGAGCAATACGCTCAGTGCACGGATGTACAAATAAAGCATGAATAATATAAGCATATAAGCATGAAACAGCGGAAGGAACTAAGTCCTGTATAACCCGGTTAAGTCTTAGTAAAACTGGTTTAATAGTTTGAAAAGCCTTATGTTTATCTTGTAAAAACTGTTTAACATATTTTACCATTAGCCAATATAGGTCATGAAAATCCACGTGCATGAATACTTGGAGGGGTGACCTCGTCATGCAAATTAGAGGGGTTGCCTCTAATTTAATATACTGGTTTTGGGTAGGAGGGATCAGCTCCTTGTGAAGGATGCAAGGCACACACCACATTCACACTAAGTAATCTGCTGAAAACATGTAACTAGGATGCACCCATACACCCCACATGAAAAATATAATAATATGGCCAAAAGTTGAAGGGACGCCACGAGCAATCACTCCGCCGTGGGGAAGTCATAACACTAGTGCCTCTAGTGTTATGGTTATGGTACCTCCATAACTAGGTGAAACTGGTCATGCATGTATATGGCTTTAGGTATTCTAATTAAACATAAGCAATCAAACATATAAACTTATACTATGGGAAAACAGTTGGCTGCATACGGGGAATCCTAATAAGGAAAGAATGTCCATACTGAAATGACGGGAATCCGTACCTTATGTCCAGTGAACGAAGAAGACGAACAGAAGAAGGTCCTACTTCGGTATCACTAATGCTACATAAATACATACGTGTATAAGTATCTGATTACTGAATACGTAACTGGTTTTATATCATGTCTTAACTTGTTTTATATGTTCATGTCATGTTTTACTGTTTTAAGCTTTATACCGTGTTAATCGTATATTCTGTCTATTCTGATTAAGTATTATTGTATTCCATGTATTATTATACTTGTTGTGTAATAATAAGTAACTTTCTAAAAATAGCAGGTTTCCTAAAATAGAAAGTTTTCAAAAATAGAAAGTTACCAAAAATAGAAAGTTTATAAAAATAGAAACTTTCTAAAAATAGAAAATTTCCAAAAATAGAAAAGTTCCAAAAATAGAAAGTTTCCAAAAATAGTATTACTGCTTAAAATAGATAAGTTTCTAAAAATAGAAAGTTTCCATAAATAGATTAGCTGCCTTAAATAAATAAGTTTCTAAAAATAGAAAGTTTCCATAAATAGATATAAGCTGGTTAAATAAGCTAATTATATAAGCTTAAGTGTTTTCTGATTATTTTTCTAAGTCATGTGATTATATAGTATAGTTTATTAGTTATTACATGTAAATTAAATAAACTATAGATTAAAAGTATTTAATTAAATATAACATGATTTTAATTAAATAAAGGTAAAATACTTAGGTTAAAACATGTATTATTAACTATTAATAATATAACCTAAGTCATGTTAATTAATTAATTATAGTCATGGTTTTAAATAATTTATTAATTATAAAGTCTAATTAAATATAAATACTTAGGTTAAAATTCATGAATTACTAATCAAATTTATAACCTAAGCCATGTACATTAAATTAATCATGTCATGCTTTTTATTAATTTAATTTAAGTCTAAAACATAACTAGTGAAAATCATAAACCTTGAAAATAATTCATGAACCGGACCCGTGACTAAAAACCATGAACCGGACCCGTAACCATCACCATACCCCGACCAAGGTCGGGTTTACCCTTTCCCCTTGCTGCTGCCGTGACAACATCACCACCATACCGAGACCATATGGTCTCGGTGGTGCGACATAGGCCAAGCCGAGACCCCCATGGGGCTCGGTTAGGTGTCGGCCAAAACAAAAACACCCCTAAACCCTTGTTTTAATTTAACCCCATGATTAGAACATGTTTATAACACTTGTTTTTAATTAGTAAATTAAAAATATCATGATTTTATATGATTTAGATAATCAAAACATAAAAAGAAAAAAGGTTAAAAGTTATACCGAATACGTGAAACAAATGAGGACGAACACACACGAATCCTTACAATAATTCCAAGATCAAAATCAACCCGAAACACCCTTGTGGTGTTCCTGAATCCGGCGGCCAAAGAGAGGAAGAAGAAAAGGGATTTTTAGGGTTTTAGTTATTTTTCTAAATCTTGTTAAATGAAAATACCTTTTCCATAATTTGCATATTTAGTAAAAATTATGTGCTTGACCCATTTCCTTTGGTGTAGCCCCGGCATGGGGGCCCCACTTGGGGTAACCCGTACTTTTCTCGTGTCTAAAATATTAGTGTGTTCTCGTGTTCGTGTTTTGCGTGTTTTAATTATTTATAGACGGTGACTTAATATATTTATTCGTGTTCGTAATAAATATATATACATACATAATATTAGCTCGTGATTAATTTACGTTCTTGATTTCATGATCGCATGTTCGTGATTATAATTATTATTGGAAAATAATTATCGTGTGTTCATACGTAATGAATACTTATTTTGTTCTAACACGTACGTAATACTTGAAATTCTTATACGTGAAACGTAAATGTGCTATAAAAGGAAAGTTCTAATCATGTATGTACGATCTAAAGGGTACTATTCATGGTAAAAGCATGCGGGTTTTACAGTCAACATGAAGAATAATCCCCTCAAGTAACCGGTTTCTAAATGAACCTCCCTTAGGGGAATTAAGCCCTGAGAAACTACATTCCGTCAATCCAATGGAAACACAAGATTAAAATAACTAAGGGCCCTTTGGTTGCCCATTGTGGCTTGGTTTTTAGTTAAAATGGCATGAAGCATTCGTTTGGTTGAAATCTCAAGTCCAAATAATTGGATGTAATGACTAATATTTTTGTTGTTGTAAAAGTAAGGGGGATGGGGGTTTTGGGTTAATTGTGGGCCTGGTTTTTTTTTTGTCTTTTTCTTTATATGTAATTTACATAAAATGCTTTTAAAATCATTTTAGAATAAAAAATATTTTATTTAATATTAAATAATGATTAATATATTTAATAATATATATTCTCTCTCCTACATCAAATCAAAATTTAAACTCAAAATTCAAACCAAACATTACTTTTCATTTAATACTATCCACTCCTAAACCCTCTACTTTATAAAACCACATCCAAAGTAAAACTCGATTTCAAACCAAACGGACCCTAAATGATATCTCAAGGAATCTTTTCAACTTCCTTCTATTAGTACTGGTGACATTAAGATCAAACATGTAAAGAAAAGATGCGCCTTGGTGAAATACCAAACCATTTGACTTAGAATATTGGAGGCCGCCTTCAAGGGATTCAAGTACATTTATGCCCACAGAAAGGAGCTCGGATTGCCAATACGACATAATAGCAAACGCCAACTCCTTGCCATCAATAGTTACACGCTTCCCGTTTGAATGAAGACCCTTTTGACCATAGTTTCTTACCCAATCAGCAGCCTTGTCAACTAACACGTAATCTATGCTACCATTTAGGCTGGTGGGAGTGGGTTTCATCCCACTCGTGACTTCCCTCCACCCATGCGCAGCCCCCACCCCTGCCCACCAAACCCGCGCGCGAGTCACCTGCTGGCAAGCCAAAATCCTATGTAAACTAACCCAGCGATTTTCTGTCTATTGGGCCCCACCACTTTTAAATCTAGCCGTTTTTTTCAAATTAAAAAAAAAATTTACCCAAAATTTACTTATAAATACCCCCATCATCTTCTTCATTTTTCACAAACACAAAATCAAACATCTCATCTTCATCTCCATCTTCAATCTCCAAATCATGTCTCAAGAAAACACACCCCGAACCTCCAACAAACGTCGAGGTAGGCCAAATACCCAAAATTCACCACCCACACCGCGAGTGGCGCAAAACTCAAATCAAGGAGGCCTATAATATCCCGTATTAGTTTTTTTTTAAATGTTGTTTTTTTATTTTCTATGTTTTTATTTTTTTTTTCGTACTGTGTTTTAATTTTTTATGTTTTTATTTTTAATTTTGTACTGTGTTTTAATTTTCTGTGTACCCGTGTTGTAATAAAATTGTATGAATAAAAATTATTTAATGAAAAAATGGGGTGATGTGGAGTGAGTTTGGTGAGTGCCATTACCTCCTTTGGTGAGTTTGGTTGAGTTTTGGTGAGTTTGATAAAAAGCTGACGTGGCGCTGAAGTGAAGGTGAGTGGATTTCACCCCACTCCCACTAGTCTTACATCATTTTCACACGATACGCCCCAAAATAGTTTGAAGTGATAATAAAATGCTGCTTGTGGTTGACTAGGTTTCCTTTTTGTATTCTTTCAAGATTTTTAAGGTAGTAAAAACATTCTCCATAAACATATACCAGTAGGAATACAAAGTTCGAACAGAGATTTGGGTCTTAAACATCTTTTGAGAGTACTCATCAAGATCAAACAGTATTTTGTCCTCCCAGTTATACTTTGAGAAATGACAACGGACATGAGCATCCAAGATTTTTCTTATGGAAAAGATTTCTCCCATAAATCTACCATTTTCCTTGGAATCATGCAAATCTTTCTTCGGCTCAACTAAGATGTTACTGTGCGGTGGCCTTGGCGCCACGCCAAAGCAGTGGACTCTCCCTGCTCTTAACAGGGTCGGATTTTGGGGTGTGCTGAGTGTGCAACCGCACAGGGCCTCCGAAATTTTGGGGCCTCCGATTTTGTAAGTGTGAGGCTAACTTATATCAAGAGTTGGCAAAAAAATTGATTAAAATGCATCCTAAATCATAAGATATGACGCTATATATGTGAAACAATGATTAACCTCAAGAGTTTTGAAAGAAATAAGAGAGGATATTTGCAGTGAACTCAAGTCTTGTAAGTTGAGGAAGATGATAAGTATGGGTGATTTTTGTTTTACACCCTAAAGGTTGATTGATATTACATTTTTATCTTTGTCTTTTAGGTCTATTTTTTTAACAAAATAACAAATAGAAATAGGTTGACCAATTTACACTTTCACTGCTTTGTCTAAATAAAAAAGTTGGAATCAGTCGGATTTATTTTAAGTCTTATGTTTTTGTAAAACATTTTGTCTTTTTAAGCTTTGAATGTGATTTTATAAAATTTGATAAATACATGTTATACATTGTTATATGTTATGTTGTGTGCACGTACAATGTTCAGTGTACATTTTTACGTATTAAATTTTTCGCGCTTGCAAGATTTTATAGTAAAAGTGGCACAGAGCCTCCAAAATCAATGAGACGGCCCTGGCTCTTAAGCTCACTGCGAACATATTTATCGAAACCTTTTGGTACAATTACCATTTTACTTTCTTGCAAATCGACTTCCTAAAGATTCAAAAAAGACAACCTCCTGAAAAGGGAGGGCTTTACCTGGTTTGAGTCTGTGTGGCGGTGGGCTCAACCCCGTGGATTAGTCGGCCAATGAGTCGGAAATCACGATTACCAAAAAAAAAAAAATTCAAAAAAGACAGTTTAGTTTACTTCACAAATATTTCTATCATATGTGGTGCAATTACCATTTTACTTTCTGTTTAAAGGCCTCAAATATAACCCGCCACTCCATAGTAATATACTTGAAAAACAGTATCTGTATAAAATGACCATATAATATCAATCTGGTGTATGCTAGTTAATTTATCACTCCATGACTACCTCATGGTGAGCAACACAATGAACTGAGCCCTTTGCCATGACTACCTCATGGTGAGCAACACAATGAACTGAGCCCTTTGCCACTTCAGTGGTTCGGAGAAAATCCTTACAAGTGGTTTGTGTGTGTGTTGCCGATGCGCATGTTCTTGGCCTAGATTCTAATGGAAACGTAAATCCACACCACCATACTCAATCCACGAAATACCATATTTTTATTCTAATAATTTTATGACTAAATTTCAGGTTTACACGCTAACATTAATGTCTTTTTAAAAAAGGGACACTGAAAAGCTTTGCCGTTAGAAATAGGAACTAGAAAATCTAAAGAGAAAAGGTTGGAATGTATTCGACCATGTTAGCTGTCAACATTTTTTAGCTAGCATTCATTTTAATAATGAATTGTTTTGTGTATAATCAAGGTTGCAAGCGGCAACATAGGCACCATAAACTGCTTGACGACAATATGAAGCTGAAGCTAAACTGGACGCGAAGCGAAAGAGAGACCTCGTGAGGAAAGTAGTTTGGCATACATTATTAAAGGTAGAGCCTTATTGGTCATGATATTGAAAATAAATACTTGTATTAACGCAACTTTGTATGCTGTTCTCTCTCCCACACAAACTCAACTAAGTGAAACCATGTATAAGGAAATTTCTGGCAATTGTGTGCGCACCATGTCCTTTTTGCTTTTATTCGAAAAAGGTTAATGTTTTTTTACATGATGGTTAGAGAGAAAGAGTCTAATTCAAAGAACGTTAATGTTTTTTGACACGATTAGATAGAAAGCAGTTCTCGAATGTCTACGCGCAATCAATGTTCAAGATTTTCTATAAGCTATTCTTATAGATGGGGTTAGATCAACATATGCCGCCGGTAGAATACCACACTATCCTTAAATATCGCTTTATGATTCCCTTATTTCCGATTGGTGCGATATGTCATGTTTGTCGCAAGGCATGTTTGGATTCTTTTGGGGAACACGTGGTTTAATGTAAAAAAATTCCGAGTTTTAGGTACCGGCAAGATTTCGTTAAGGATGTTCTTTACGACATGGCTAATGATTTGCACACTTTTAAAATTTATTTGCACACTAAAAATATTGAGTGTTTTGTAATTATTAAGGGTATAATTGTCACAACACACATAATTTAAGTGTGAAAATGAGTATTTGAAGTGTGTAAATAAACTCCCTTACGACATATGTAGGCATGGTTTAGAATTTGGAATAGATTAATTTTGCAACATTATATTCAAACCACAAGCATAATTTTGTACCTTTTCTTTTAACATAGAAGATGATTTTTACTACTCCCTCCGTCCTATAGTAACAGTCCATGTTACTATTTTTAGACGTCCCATATTAATAGTCCAGCCCAAAAATAGATAAGAAATGTAGATCAAATTTACAATATTACCCTTACTTTAAGGTATTATTACAACCAATAAAGAAGTTGTAAATTAATTGGTTAAGGGTATAATTGTAATTGTGTAAAAAGTAAGAGAGAGAAAGCTAAAAAAGTGATGTTTTTATTAAACTGCGTGTTTTTGGTCGGTGGACTATTATTATGGGACGGAAGGAGTAATATTTTAAAAACATGTTACTAATTAATCCTGTCAAGATGGTTCAACTATTTCGATCATCAAATCAATTCGAGTTTTTACTACAAGAAAATAATAGATATCTATAATATGCAAAAAAAACATATATAAATTATAAAATATTTCATATATTAAGCCTAAAATCTATTATCTAACAATTATTACATGTAAATATACAATTAACATGTTTTATATGTAAAAAAATATACAATTAACATGTTTTATATGTAAAAAACGTGTAAAAAATTAAAATCGGTCTCAGAACCGAGTTAACCCGGGTCATTTTAAATCGTCAGGTCTAACTGAGTTTCGAAAATATGAAATCCCGTTTAATTTGGTCTTTTTTTCGTTCAAAATCGGATCAACCGGTTAAACTGGTCGAGTCGGGCCAGATTTCAAAACATTAATTTTACGGTTTAGTCTTTTATTTAGTTTTGGTTGCTTTCTTTTGAAGAGAAAAATATTAGCGAGAAGTGTGTCAATTATATCCGATATGATATGATAGATTGAATATAATTGAATGATGGGCTAAGTATAGATATGGACATAAGTGCACTATATGGTCTCCTACTCAGATTTTTTTTCTCAAAATTCTAAAAAGAGACACGTACTTTTAATCAACTGATCTACCTACTTAATATTTTGCCACGTGTCCAACTGATCAACTTTTTTTATTCACAAATATAACTTAAATTACAAATATACCCTCATCTTTATCTTTTTATTCCCACCCTTACCACTCCACCACCACCACCAACGTACCATTTCATCACCACCATCACTACCAACCTACCACTTCATCACCACCACCACTACCAACCTACCAATTCATCACAACCACCACTACCAATCATCATAAATTTTATCAACCATTGAATTTTTTCAAATTTAAAACATAACTGTATCTTTCGGTTGAAAGTAAAATCTCGGCTTTATTTTTGTCTAATGATACGAACATGTTTTCCTACTTAAAAAAATACTATTTTCTTTAAGAAAAAAGTCAAATATATTAATATTTCATTGTCATACGGTTTAATGGAAAACTGTGGATTGTAGGTTTTTAAGCAATGAAACATAAAACTGCTAAAACTGGTTTTTAAGCAATGAAACATGTTTGAAATGTTTGCTGATCGTGTTGATATTATCAAGTATTTTGACCATGTTGAAAAGTCTGGTGACCCATACTTGCTGAAAGCAATTTTACGTGCAGAAACAAGAGGAAAAAGTTTAGTGTTGGTTGTGATGAATTGATAGGTTGGTAGTGGTGGTGGTGATGAAGTGGTAGGTTGGTAGTGTTGGTGGTGATGAAATGGTAGGTTGGTGGTGGTGGTGGTGGTGGTGATGGAGTGGTAAGGGTGGGAATAAAAAGATAAAGATGATGGTATATTTGTAATTTAAGTTATATTTGTGAATAAAAAAGTTGATCAGTTGGACACGTGGCAAAATATTAAGTAGGTAGATAAGTTGATTAAAAATACGTGTCTCTTTTTGAAATTTTGAAAAAAAAAATCTGGGTAAAAGACCATATAGTATGTATTTGTGTCCATATTTGTACTTAGCCTTGAATGATTTGTATAGCGAAGATGCTGAAAGAGATGGTCAAACCTTTATGTACAACGCAATTGATCATGATATTACATTATTCAACTATTAGACTTGATATCTTCATTTTAGTAGTTCTATATTATGTGTGTTCAATATCGTATCGCAATAAGTATGATATTGTGAACAAATGTCTTGTATGAAATTTTGTGTTGCGGTGGATACAAATTTCGTAAATTAGTCGAGGAAAAAGTTGGAAACCATGGTTATTTAAAAAAAAAATAATAAATAATATCTAGATATATAACTATATATTTCAATAGTTTAACTGAATTTTATTATTTAGGATTTGCAAAGTCTAAGGTCGAACCGTAGCCTTTACTCACGGAAAAGCAACGCCAAGTATTTCAAAGTTTCATTTATACACTTCCCATTTATATGTAAACATGTTTTAAAATAGTACAGTAATTATCTCAGTTAAAGAACATGGATGACAACTAGGAAAGAGCTGTTAAACTTAAATACTTAAGACATACGTAGTTTTTGTGTACACTGTTTTTTAAAAGGTTATTAGGGTTGAGCACGGCAGATTCAAAATTGACTCGGATCGGAAAACTGAACTAAACCAGATCGAATCGAACCAAACCGAATCGAATAATTTCGGTCCGAACCCTGGTCCGGAGTTTTGGACGAATTCGGTTTTCGGTCCAGTCGGTCCGGTTCAATCCGGTCCGGTCCCGGATCGATCCTCAGCTTTAGTTACGATTACTTTTTCGAAAAATAAGCCATTCAAAATATAAGTTTAGTTTGGTTGAAGAACTTATATGAGATGATTATAGAAAAATAATTTTTTGTAACTTTTAAAAATTAAATACTCAACTTATTACTTGCACGAGCTTTTTGAAGTTTCCTTGGAGACGGTAGTTATATATATATATATATATATATATATATATATATATATATATATATATATATTTTAATCAATAGTTATGTCTAAATATCAACTTCACGCTTTTATTTTAAACAAGAAACATTTAAACGAAAAACCTATCATGAAGTATTTTAAATTATTTATAGTTGTTGAAACTTTAAATTATTCGTATATCATCGAACCATATTATAATTTACTTAATATATTTTTTAATCATTTTCATCATAATATTACAATTAACAAATAATTTATCAAACCTTTTTATTAAAAAAAATACAACAACTTGGCACTTTACTTATTACATTACGTTTTATATATAACTAACCTATCATTCGCATTTTATCCACATTGACATATACATAAAAAACAGCACACACATATTAACACTAATATAAACTATCACAGTTATACGCGGTTAATTGTCTAGTTATAACTATGTGATGACTATGCGTGTAATTGTGTATAATATTTAAAATATTGTGACTAAATATTTGGTGTCACGTTTAAACATTGATGTTAGCAAGTATTGATATCATTCGAGATAACAAGTACAACAAGGAGATAAAACGGTATTTCGATGAATTTTTTTATCTTTAAACATTTAAGGCTTAGGATCCAAGGCCAAAAAAGATTGGATTAGGGAGTTAAATAATAAGCACAAAGTCTTTTTCCTTTCCCTTCAGGAGACTAAGGCGGAGAACATTTCTAACTTGGAGGTTAAAATTTTGTGGGGAAATTCTAACTTCGATTTTATTCAGAGTGAGGCGCTAGGAAATTCAGTGGGCATTTTATTTGTGTGGGATCCCAATGTGTTTTGTAAAGAGCATCATACTACTTCAGACAATTTCATTGCTGTTTTAGAACTTGGATTCCCACCAAGATGAAGGTTATGTTTATTTATGTCTACGCTTCTTAAGTTGATTCTTATAAACGTGCCTTGTGGTATTACTTAGAATTACTTGTAAATCGGTGGCATGGCGAAAGCATAATAATGGTAGATTTTAATGAAGTACGAAGAAAGGAGAAGCGTTGGGGGTCTACTTTTAATGTGCATGGTGCGCGCGTGTTTAGTAATTTTATCTCTAATGCGGGTTTGGTTGACATTCAGTTAGAGGGGTACCCTTACATGTGTTCGGCATCAAAGATGAGTAATTTGGATCGATTCCTTGTGACAGATGGGTTACTTTATTCGTTCCCTCATATTTCAGCGTTTTGTTTAGATCGCCATCTTTCGGATCATCGCCATATCTTGCTCCGAGAGGTAGTTACTGACTTTGGAGCAACCCTGTTCCATTTATATTATTGTTGGTTTAGTTTTCAGGGATTTGAGCAGATGGTATCCCAGAATTAGAATTATATCAGTCTTACGGATAGCAATGACATGATTCGCTTTAAAAAAAGTTACAAATTCTGAAGAAACAAATCCGAGTGTTCGTTGTGGATCAGAAGAACAAACGAGGGGATGTGTTAAGGACTTGAAAGATAAACTATCTGATATCGATTCAGTTTTTTTATCAAGGTGGTGTTAATGATGATGTTCTTCTAGCTCGTACGGAATATAAGAATCGTCTTCTTGAAGCTGAGGTTGCTGATGCTCGGGATTACATTCAAAAGGTAAAAATTCAGTGGGTTGAAAGAACTCTAAGTTCTTTCACGGAATTGTAAACAGGAAGTGTGCAAACCTTACAGTCAAAGGTATTTTGGTTGATGGCGTTTGGGTGGATGATCCTAGTAGGGTGAAAAAAATATTTTGAGATCACTTTGCAGCCAAATCTCAAGATTCGGGTAATTATCATGGAAAGTTAAATTTTACTTTTCCTAATCGTCTTTCATCAGAGCAGGTGGCTGATTTAGAGAACCCCATTTCGAAAGAGGAAATCCGTGCTGCCGTTTGGGGATGTGGAGAAAATAAGCCTCCTGGGCCGGATGGTTTCACCTTTAAATTCTTCCGTAAATATTGGAATATTGTGGGGGTTGATTTTTGTTTAGCAGTTGAATGGTTTTTTTAATCATGACTCTTTTTCAGTTGGGTGTAACTCCTGGTTTATCGCTCTTATTCCGAAATCTTTATACCCGAACTTGTTGAGTGATTTTCGCCCAATCAGCTAATTGATAGTGTGTATAAAGTTATTACGAAGATCCTCTAGAATCGAGTTTCTTTTGTTATATCTGATTTGATCTCGAAGGTCAATCGACTTTTCTTCCTAATCGGAAAATTCTCGATGGCCCCTTTATTCTTAATGAATTGCTTGCACGGTGCCATTTTAAAAACAAGTGTTATGGTGTTTAAAGTGGACTTTGTGAAAGCGTATGATTCTATTCGTTGGGATTATCTAGAAGATTTTCTTCATTCTTTTGGATTTGGTGTTAAATGGCGGTCATGGATAAAAGGTTGTCTCTTTTCGAGTATAGCATCCATTATGGTTAATGGAAGTCCGACTTTGGAGTTTCGGTTTTATCGTGGGTTGAAGCAAGGGGATCCGTTAGCCTCATATTTGTTCATTTTAATTATGGAGTCCCTACACATTTCATTCTCACGGGTTATCGATGTTGGTATTTTTAATGGTATAAGGATAGACGCTTCAACTATGATATCTCACCTCTTGTATGCAGACGATGTGGTTTTTATTGGTGAATGGTCTCAAAATAATCTTCGATGTATCATGCACACGCTTCATTGTTTTTCTTTGTTGTCTGGTTTATCCATTAACATTAGAAAAAGCAACCTGCTTAGAGTGGGGATTTCATCCTCTCAAGTGCTCGCGGCTGCTAATTCGTTGGGTTGTTCGGTTATGAAAGCGCCTTTCACATATTTCGGAGTAAATGTCGGCTGGAATAATTCTTTGATTAAATCATGGCATGAATCTATTAATAAGCTCAAAATGAGGTTATCTAAATGGAAGCTTAAGACTCTTTCTATTGGGGACCGTCATACTCTTCTTAAGTCGGTTCTTGGAGCCACTCCTATTTATAATATGTCTCTAGATAAGGTTCTCAAGACGGTGTTGAGATCAATGGAAGCAATTCGTAAGGGTTTTTTCAATGGCACTCAAGATAATGATAGGAAGATAGCCTGAGTTAAATGGGCTAAAGTCCTTGCGTCAAGGCAGTATGGTGGTTTAGGCGTATCTAGTTTTTATGCTCTTAACAGGGCTCTGTTACTAAAGTGGGTATGACATTTTGTATATCGTAAAAATTCTCTTTGGTCTCGTTTTATTCATGCTTGTTGATGAGACGGTATTTATACATAGTCTCATCATTCAAATCGGGCTTAAAATGCTTAAAATGTCATAAAATATCGGAAAATATGATTGTGTTTGTTCATTGTGTATTTTAGGTATGGATATCATGAAATCAACAAAAGAGAACAAGAAACAAGCAAAAATGAACACGGGAAATGAAGCCGCATAAAGAACCGGACCCAAACAATTAATTTCCAAAGAAGCCCTTGAAGTTTGAAGATTTGTCAAGAATGGTCCCTCAACTTTTGAAGACTTGTCACTTTTGACCCTTGTAAATCTCATTTATTACAAGATTGGTCCTTACGTTTCAAGATTATACCATTATGGCCCTTGAAGAATTCAAAATGTGCATATATAGTTCTTATCAAAAGTTTGCAAAAACAATTGGCCATATTTGACAAGTATTGCAAAGTTATAACAAAGGGATGGATGATGTGAGTTATAAAACTTGATATGCTACGTTTGGGAATGTTTAGGGGGGGCCACTTTGCATATTTCTAAACCCAAACACACTTTCTACCCATCTATAACCCAACTATACAACCCTCCAAGCCAAAAACATTTAACCAGTATTAACTAAACAACCCAAAGTTTAAATAAGTTTTATATAACAAACTTTGGGCGACTAACACATAATTAAAACCTAATCAAGATCAACGAGAACTGTTACTCGACCCCCACCCTTAAACCCTAGATTACATAACTACTGTAAACCATAGGGGAAAGTCAAATTTACTTTAGGGATTCACCATTTACCTCACCACAAACATATTTACTTACCCAGAAAGTGACCTTTCATCACCTTGTCTCCTAGCCAGCTAACCATCTTCATGGGGTCACTCTCAACCCTGCCACATTGACCAAATCTATGGCTCATAATGATTCCTTGCTCTCTATAATTTCATTTGATGGTCAAGATCAAAAAGTTGCCAGCTGGCATCACATGGGCTCAAGAGAAGCATCCAGAACCAAGAATCAAGAAAGGCATATTCTGTCAATTTCAAGGGTAGTATAGGAATTATATATTCGGACTCGGGTTTCATTTTGTATCCTCATATTGATGTATATATAGCAGTAGGACTTGTTTATTTTCTTTGTTCCAAAAATATTGTAAACCTTTATCTTTGAATAATTAAAGTAAATTGAAAACCTTGCAGTTTTTTTTGTATTCCACTTAGTGTAATTCTACTTCTAAATTTCTACTTCACTTTTACATAATCTATATTTTCAGTTTTACCAAAAAAAATTCTTTCAAACCTTTGGTTGAGTTTTTTTAGACTCGGGCTTGTATAAACAGTTGATTGTTTGATTTGACACCCAAGCATAAAAAAGTTTTATAGAAGTTTGTTATTCTTATGTTCACTTTATATTTCACTTGCAAAAGATTATTCTGAAGAAAAATCAAAAGTTGTTTTTTGTACTCACTCACTGCAACAACAGTTTATCTTAAGCCTTTTCGACAAAGAAGCTTAACATAAAGTTGGTCTACTCTTAGCTTTTGTTCTTGTTTGTTTTGTGCAGGATAAAAGAACAAGGACTTTCCACTTTCTCACCTTCCTTTTTGAAGATATTGGCTTGGTTGGACTGTGGTAGTCCCCAAGCCCCTCTTTCTTTACAAAAAATCTCCATTTTCTCCATTATAGCAAACTCAAGGGGTTTTCAAGATGGTGTGTTTGACTGGCTTGAACAAAGTCAACAAATGGTAACTTTGAATCCACCTCTTAGTTAACTGTTTTGAGGATTTTTGAAAAACTGTTCATGTATGTTGTGTTTTGTTAGCATAGGATTTTACTTGTGTTCTTGATATGATTGAATAATTGTGCCTGTTATTTCAGTAGAGTTTTAGGTGTTTCCAAAGTTTTTCTTGCAAAAAGTTGATTTTACAAAAATATAGGAGTGTTTGGATCTGTGGATAAAACCCATTTGGAGTGACAGGTAGTGCATCCTATAGGTTTAGATATTCTTTTCTAGGTTTGTTAGTTGATTTCCAGGTCTTGGTTAGGTTTGTGTAGTTTAAAAATATCAAATTACAAGTTTTATTAAAAAAAACTGCCAAATATACAACATAGTTGATGTAGGGTTTGTTATTTGTGTTTGAGGTTTGAAACTTTGTAAGTTGCTAAATCTAGGGTTAATATAGGCTTAGGTAATATGGTATTTGGATTTGGTTTGGTTTTGTAGTTTCTTCGAGCCTTAGAAATCCACCCAAGTGCAAAGTACATCAGTAACCTATTTTCTGCAATTTTCTTGTTCTTGTTGACTGGTCTTGCTAGTTTAAGGCTTAGAATTGTGGTTTGTGGTTCATAATCTTGGTGAACATATATTATTAGGGTATACTTAGGATTTGAATAGATGGTATCTCATTTGGTTAAGGATTTGGTGGATTGAAATTTCTTATAGAGCCCACTGTGATGTCAATTGCACCAACAAACTCACTGCTGATGCACAGTAGGATTTAAGGTGAGTTTATGATGTTTTGAGACTTGAATATGAGTACTTAGATAGAATTTAGGGTAGGTTTAGGTTTAAACATCTGGTATTAGGGTTTTACAAGCTTTTGGGTGGTTCAAAATCACTTACAAAGTCACTGTGACATCAAGACAGTCACAACTATCACTTTCTGTCCACCAAGCATGACAACAGGTCTCTTGACCTTATTTGTGGGTTTTGGACATTAAAAGTGGGTCCACAGGTGGTCTATTGGGGTAATTGAGGTCTAGGATAGCTGGTATCTCACTTTAGTTCACTTTTGGGAGCTAAAAATTGCATGAATAGTCACTGTTAGGTTTAAAATACCCACAACCCTTAATTTTCTATAACAATTTGCCATTTTTTGTTGATTTTGGAAATTTGATTGCTTATATTTGTGTTAATTGTTGTTTGTGTGACTCCCTAATAGCCCACTGCTATTGGTGGTGCCCTTTGTACCTACAAAAATAGCTAAACACATCTCAAAACACTCCAAAACTCCAAAGTTTGACCAAATAAAGTCAAACTCCCCACTGTTTTGTCTCTTTTTGATTTATTTTTACTTTTTTTTGCATTTTCCATTTTTCTCATGTAGCTTATGTAAAATTAGAATTTTTTTTAGAAAAAGTTTTAGATTTTTCTAATCATTATTTAATTTTTTATGATTGTTTTAATATTAAAATTGTTTTTAGGGCTTAAAAAATAGATTTAATTGGTAAAAAAAATTTGAAAAATAACTTTTAGTTTTTATTAAATAATTTGAGGTTTGCAAGTTATAAAATATTGGTTTGACCTTTTTCTTGATTTATTTAATTTTAAGGCTTTAATTAGCATTTAAAAGTTAAATATTAATTAATTAAAAAGGTTTCGACAATTTTTCTTGATTTTTAAACCCTAGATATATTTTTAGGATCTCAAATTAATTTTTTGGTAAATTTTAGATAACTTTTTTTTTCGTCGCATTTGACGTTTTACGTTTACGTTTTAATTTTACGTCGTAGTTTAACTTTAGCGTAACTCGTATTTACTTTCCAATATTTCTCAACCAAAAACGTAACTAATCCAAACATTTGTTTTATATTATTGGCTCATAAAATCATACACCTCCTTCGAGAACGAACTTGCAATATCGGTTTTACGGTTTTCCTAAATCGTAGAATTTAATACTTGCCATATAAATTTCTTTTTTCTAAAAGAAGTATAAAAATCCTACATCAATTTTGGCACCGCTACCGGGGAGGTGTTTTTTGTGCCATATATATCGTGTTTGTGTGAGTAGTGCGTTTTTTCTTTTCATTTTTGGAAATCGTAAATACCGTACATACTCGTTTTTATTTTTCATATATAATTAGCGATAAAAATAAAAAAAAAGTGTTAAATTGAGATCAATTAACACAAAATCATTTTTTCGTTTTCTTGTGCATAATATATTGTATTTACGTAGAACAATCAATACACAATATTATTCAATTACGCGAGAAATTGCACCTCGATAGTGGACGTTCCGGTCATTATCGAGTGTATCGAATTCAAACAAAAAAATGAAAGGCAAAATAGATAAATACTCTTAAGAAATATAATCTCAATCGATACAAACTATAAGGTGGGTATAAGGCGGGTGTTATAAAATACACCCTAAAGAAAAAGACTTTTAAGTGTTTCGCGCCGCCTCGTTTCTCCGCTTGCTTGTGCGTATCGATTTAGTGACGATTGATTAAGAGTTTGTCATTTAAGTATTAATACATCTATTTTTCTGAGTTTACATTATCGAACCTCGAAACGTTTTGGCGTTCCGCCAATGTTTCAAAAGTCGACGAAGGTTTTTTTACTTGACGTAAATTCCTTCATTCCTCTTTGGATTCATTAATCAAGACTTTTATTTTTGGATAATTTTTGTGGATTAATTTCTATGTAATACCTTGAAAATCCAAAAAAATAAAAAAACCATCAAAAACAAAAAAAAATGAAAAAAGTAAAAGCCCAAAAAAGAATCTTCTTTGCTACCCCTCATTCTCTACGTTAGTGCATGCGCACTCGATCGAAGTATTATTTTAATTCTAGCGACATTTCTAATCGACGCAATCGAAATCAAAGGAATCGACGACGAAGACGAAATTTAGAAACGGACGTTCCTAATATCATTGTCGAAATCGTAGACTAGATGGCCGAGAATCGTACGATGATGAAGTTGCTCCAAGCACCCACCAAGGGTTATGGAGACGCGATCGTAATTCCAGCTATCGAAGCGGAGAATTTTGAAACCAATAGCGGAATGTTATCATTGATTCAAGCAACAAATTTTAAAGGTCGTGATGCGGATAATCCTCACGATCACATTCGGAATTTTGATCTTTTTTTGGCCACGAGCAAGTTTAAAAACGTCGACACCGATGTCGTAAAGCTTATGCTTTTTCCGTACTCGCTCGATGGTGCCGCCAAGGATTGGTACGAGAAAGAGCCACCTAATTCCATAATTACGTGGAAGGATCTCGTTTCAAAGTTCGTTAATCATTTCTTTCCGCCGTCTAAGACCACATTTTTCAAAAACAAGATCATGAGGTTTGAACAAAAGCTGAATGAGTCGTTTAGAGACGCGTGGGATCGTTTTAAGGAATTGCTTAGGCAATGTCCTCATCATGGATTTTTCGAGTTACACCAAATCGAAACTTTTTATAACGTTCTTAATTTTCAAGAGCAAGATTCCTTAAATTCCGCCGCTGGTGGCAATTTTTTGTGTAAAACTCTGAAAGACGCTTTAATGATTATCGAAAATAGATTTAAGGTTTTTCAACAACGTAGCACACCGAGTGTTGCCAATGTCGCCAATGTTAGTTCTACTAATCGCGATATTGAGAGAGTTGACGCAAAAGTCGATAAGTTGACGAATGTGTTTACGTCGTTCTTAATCGAGATGCAAAAGAAAGACGCTCCCGCTACGGTGAAAGCGGTTGAGGTTTTGTTTACATTATGTGGTGGACCTCATAATTATTACGAGTTTGCGGCTACGGATGGCCAAAAGTCAAGTGTAAACGCGTTAAGTGGAAACAACAATTTTCAAAATCAAAACAACGCGGGTCCATCACAAGGAAATTATAACCAAGGCAACAATTTTTCCAATCAAAACCGAAACAATTTTCAAGGGAATAATAATCAACAAGGAAAATTTTCAAATCAAGGAGGTTATAATCAAGGTTGGAATTTAAATTAGCAAAATCAAGATAACAACAACAATCAAAACTCGAACTTTTCAAACAACGTTAATTAAGGAAACAATTTTTCAAGCGGTAATCAAGGGAATTTTCAAAGTAATAATAAAAAACAGAGGAACTTTAATTCTAATCAAAATAGTTCGTCAAACGAGTTTCAAGAATATATGAAAACGAATGAGGCTAATATGAGACTGTTAATGCATAAGCAATGCCTAAAAACATTGTTAGTATTAATTAATCTTTCTTAGTTTTGATCACGACAAATTACAAAGACATTTATTGTCAAACAGTATCATAAAACGAATTAATAACAAACACTATCATCAAGGTAATAATCATTACACTAACATATCTTAATCATGCTTAGTGATCATAAAAGTGACTAGCCTTAAAACTCACTTTTGTCAAACATTACAAAAGATTTTTAATAACGTTATTTTTAAGAAAATGTTTTATTAAATGAAAATGCAAATTCGAATAAGGCATATTCCGTATGCCATAAGAATATCCTTTGAAGGTTTAAACAGCCTTAGATATTTCAAATTCACTAAAAGACAAAAAGGAGCGGAGTCTACTCAAGCGGTACCTTAGCACCTATGGCGGTTCCTTATCGATAAGGAACCGCGGGTGCCAATAAAGAACCGCGGGCAGATATAGCCGTTGGATGTTTTGTCCTATAAATAGTGAATCAAATCTGCATTCTTATCAACCCTTTTTGGACATCTTCTTCAGCCTTCTTTCTCTTTTCTAATCATAGTCATTTGTAAATTATCACTTAATGTGTTAAGTATGTTTACTCATGGTTATCCTCTTGATCTCCTTCTTTACCTTGTCCAAAGAGACGATCACTCACACACTTGTGATGTGATTAAAGATGTAGCATTGATGAAGATCACCTCCTTCTAAAGATCTAGTCATGTTCATCATTTGTTTATTTGTGTCTTGTGTAGATCCAATGTATTTGTGAATACTTGGACCAGTTTTGTTCATCCAAGTTATTTGTGAATACTTGGATTAGAGTTGTGTACATCTATTGCACATGTGTGTGCTTGGATTTATGTTGTGTAGATCCAAGCTACATGTGTGTACTTGGATATGATTAGTTGAGTTGTAATTAGTTGTGTTAGTTCTCACTAAACTATAAAGTGATGTGGTTGTGTCTTGTGAGTTCTCACTAAACTATAAAGTGATGTGGTTGTGTCTTGTGAGTTCTCACTAAACTATAAAGTGATATGTAGTTGTGTTGTGTGAAGTTCTCACTTAGATTCAAAGTGAAGAGTCATGAAGATTGGTTCTAGCTTTGGATTAGAACTCGACATCTAGCCTTGTGTCGCAAAATGGTGAAGGGGCAACGTTGTGAAGATTGGTTCTACCTTTAGATTAGAACTCGACATCTAGCCTTGTGTCATAAAAGAGTGAAGTGGGCGACGTTGTGTAGATTGGTCCTAGCTAAGATTAGGTCTCGACATTTACCTTAGTGTCGGAAAATAATGTAAGCGACGTTGTAAGGTTTTCTCCGCCAAGAAGGGAGCTTGTGGATATAGCGGAAATCTCGTGTAAGGTGTACTCGAGGAGTGGAGTAGGAACGAGGAGAGCCTCGTTGCCGAACCACTATAAATCTTGGTGTCTTCCTACTAGGTTGTTTCTTTCCTTACTCTTTACTCACATTCATTATCACTGCACTTATTATACATTGTTATTGCATTAGAATTGAACCTAATCATTATGCAACTAGCTTTCAAGTAAAAGATAGTTTTGTGCACTCACCTAATTGAAAGGAATTTTAATTAGGAGATAAACCGATGAGAAACTATTCAACCCCCCTTCTAGTTTCTATAATTGGTATCAGAGCGACGGTGACACAAGATCTTTGAAGTATATTGTACTTTAAAACTTGGATCGATCCATTGTCTCCTCAAATTAGAAGGTTAAGTTATACTAAAGTTTTTCTTTGGTCAAAAACATTTTTTGTTAAAAATTAGCCTTTTAAATGTTAATATTGCATATTACTTAAATTAGTACTATTAATGCATTTTAGATTTACTCCTTGAAATGTCTCTACTAGTTTGCATCTTGTTATGTGTAGGTACTCATGAAGATAAATCATGCAATTGATTATGGATTGAGTTACTTACACTTGTAGAAGACTCATCTTCTTTGATTTCCAACATCACTGAATGATGATATCAAGATGGGTAGAAGTGATACTAGTCTTTGAAGACTTAGTAGTCACTATTAGTCATTGTTAGGCATTAAATCGATTCCTTTAATGCTTGGAATGCAATTTGTGGCCAAGGTACACTTTCTTTCTTCCACACGCCCTATTGATCATTCTTTTGATCATTAATTGACTATATGCTTGTTCTTGGCATCCTTGCCTTGACATTTATTTGTGGTTTGTGATTCTTTTCTTTTTCCCTCTCAAACCTTCATTGCTTGGATACTTGACTCACTATGGAGATGTAGGGTGAGTTGGTAGAAGCTTAAAGTATCAAGCATGATTTCCATGGTTTGCACCCTTACGGTTAGTAGGCCCTATATCATGTGTAACTTGTGAAATTAAGCTCATCTCTAGGATGATTAGTGAATCCCTTGAGATACCAAACTACTTCATTAAGTTGTAGGTGGATTTTACACATTTGGAATTGAAATATTCCAAGGATATTGTTATTGTTAATTCTAGCAATAATTATCCGATCATGTGGGAGAGAAAGTGAATCTATACTTTGCTCATATTTTGAAATAAAATAAGACTACTCTTGAAAATGATCTTACTCTATGCATCAAAATTGCTTGGTTTAATTCATTACCAAAGCCGGTTAGACTATCGCCGGAAAGGCACGTCTTAAACCACTATATATGACACAAGCTCTTCACATCATCATTTTGAAGAATGTCATTTTTCCTTTGAGCAATGTTCTTAGTCTTGATTCACTTCTCTTGACTCCTTTCCCTTTGCCTTTTCGCTACGAGAAGTCGTTCGTTCATTTCGGTCTTTTCCTATCTCGATTCAACTCGTAATCCTTCAACAAGGCATTATTATCTAGTGTTGTGGTGGTCCAACGATACTAAAAGGTTTAAAATATATTTTTAAGTATTTTAAAAATTTTGGTTTTCAAAAATTCATCGTTTTTCTTTGATAAAAACCTGCCTATGTAGGCGGTTCTTTATCTCGGCGGCTCAAAGGCGCGGTTCCTTATCGATAAGGAACCACAGGCAGTAGCTTTTGTCAATGCGCCAATTTTATTAAAAATACCTTTTTCAAACTAGACCCTCTCTCTCCTTCACACACAGCAGACGGTTTTTCCTTTTTTTTCCACCATTGTTGAAGCTTCAAAAACCTTCAATCACTCAAATTAATTGATTCAAATTCGTGGGTTTCACTCATCCATCATCCAAGATCAATTAGTTGTAAGTTATTTATTTCAATTTCATCAAATTTGTTATAGGGTTCATACATTCATAATTGGGGATTTTTAAAATTGACATTGAATTAGAACCTTACTAGGAATAAGAGTTGACGTAGTATTATTACTATGATTCCTTAGGTTCATATTCATAGAGATTTCACTAAAACCCATTTGTAGAACAAATCCGAATTTTGACTAAATATTTTGGATGATTGATGGAATTGATATGAACCCATGAACAAGTTGGTAATGGCATTGTTAAATGCTTACCTAAAAACCTTGTTTTTGAAAAACCAATGTTCTAGTTCATTGTTGATTTTACATAGTTCATATGTTTTGATCAATGATGAAATAGGTACATTGTGAACATGAGAATGATAAGGATTAATCTTTGTTTGTCAAACTATAGATGAAACGCATTCTCATCTTTTGAAATTTTGATCTTTATTTTTCATATGAGTGATTGGAAAATATCTTTGTTTGTTGTATTTAGGTACTAATCATGCCTTTGGAATATCAAAGAGATCATCAATAAACTAGACGATATATGCCAAACCTCTCTCAAATTGTTGCTTCTATCCAACTTCAAAACTCCTATTCGTCTCTTTCTAAACGTTGCTTCCATGAAGGTAGAATTGTTGATGAAGAAATTACGGGTTATGACTATATCAAGTCTATGTTTGAGCCTACGGGGTTTGATTGTTTGCTTTACATAGATGATGAGATATATCCCGTATTCCTTTTGGAGTTCTTTATCACCTATTCTATCTTTGAATGCAAAGGTAGAATATTCGTTAGATTCTTATTGAATGATCAAGTCATTCAATACTCCCTTGAAACTTTTGGTCAAATTCTTGGTGTGCCATTTGAGGGTACTTGTCGTTTCACGGACAAATGGAGACTTGATGCTCTCTATGAATCCAACGATAAACTGTTGATCCCAAACTTAGATCGATTAGCTTTGTGTATACGAGATTAGATCAAGTAATACACGTAGAGAAACCTTTGTATATGCTTTATGAATCTAAGTGTTATGCGGAATTTAACACTTAAACAAGAACACACAATGATGTAAACAAACTTTCACTTTGATTATGAATGTCGTACTTGCTTACAATGAAAGATGTTTACGAATGAAAACTTATATGAAACTTATAACCTAAAGGCCTTCTTTTATAGACATAAGAAGCCTTGTACAATAATCTACGTATCAGCTATTCTAGGTAAAGATATATATAGAAAATACATTGTCGTTTCTATCCTTACTAGAAGTATTCTAGAATATAATAAACGTGTAGAATATATCTTCCATCAGTGCTTGTCTTCAATGTGTCAACGCTTGACTTTAACTTGTCAACGCTTGAGCTGTCAGCACTTGTTTTATTCTTGTCAACGCTTGAATTGTTCTTGTCAGCGCTCAAGTGATCTGGCCTTAATTTATTCCCAACAATCCTCCCCTAAACTTGATATCCACTCTTATGATCAAGTTTCTGAATAAGCATTAAGGACTCTGAGGAATCTTACAAACCTTCTCATATTGGTAATGAATAAATCTGATCAAATCTTTTGCCACGTCACTTGAATAATCTATTTCCAACTGAGTGTCCTTCATCTTCTCCAAAATAACCTTGGATATGAAATACTGAGCATCCACAAGTAGATACTCAGCAAACTTTGTAGAACTCAAATGGTATACACCAGCAGCTGAATATAACCTCCATTGAAGACCACTGAGGTCATCTTCAAGATCCTTCCATACTACAGGATCCTCATCTTTTGGTCCACACATTCTTTTGAATGTGGTCCAAAGTTTTATTCCATTAGCTGAAGTTGGTGCTTCAGCCTCATACTTGGTCTCCAGCAACCTCCAAAGGTCCACCAAGTCTTCTCTATCACAACTTGCAAACAAAGATATGAGAGTGGTAAAAGTGTGTACCTCCTTGCCAAATCTGCCAATCTTCCAAAACCCACATTCATCTTCTTCATAGCTCACAATTGGGTTCATGGAATCTAATGGTAACACTTGCACCATATCTGAAGCTTCTAATGGGGAGAGCTTGAGGCTCTTTCTTATAACTGCTTTACTTGGATATAGTGGATCCATATCTTTTGGAAACTCAAATGAAATTCCCTTCTTCACTGTCCTGGGAACCATCATAGCTTTCTTGATTTCCATTTCTTCTGCAAGTTGCTCCTTTCTTCCATCTGAAAGAAGTCTGAGAGTGTTTGCTTCTTGCACTCTCACCCAAATGGGATAAGCCCTGTTTTCCAACTCATCAAATGTCAAAGCTTTCAACTTCTGATATGTCCATCCAACTCTATGACATCTGAGCAACATGAAATAGAGCTCCCTTCTATCCCTTTTCAACTCTGAGAGAATATTGCTTGCCTTGTTTTTCAAAATTACCTGGCAATCCTTCTGAACTCTAAGAAGAAGCTCCAAACCCCATATTTGATCTGAAATGGTCAAGTCTGGATTATCCATGCATCTGTCTTCCCAAGCATGATACATTTGAACCACCTCTGGCATGTCAAAGTCAACCTGCAATTTCAATTCTCTCAACTTTTCCCTAGCAAACTCATCACCATACTCAAGCCTTTCTGGTTCTATAATCATCACACTTGAGTCTGAGCTAGCTCCATCACTTTCTTCTTCTGAAGTCACAAAAAATGGTGACTTCTCCTTTTCATCTTGTTCCATGATTTGTGCAGCTAATCTTCTATCAAATTCAACTTGAGCTGCATCCTTTGGAACAATCTCTTCTACCATTTTACCCTTACCCTTATCTGATGGTGCAATGGTTGGTAAGGTAGATGGTAATACCTGAGTAGAAACTTCCTTGATGATAGACGATGACTGGGATACATCACCTTCATGTGCAGGTTTGTCAACGCCCAAATTTGTCCTATCAGCGCCCAAAATACTTCTATCAGCGTCCAAATTTTCCTTGTCAACGCTCAAATATTTTCCCTCAACGCCTTGTGTAACCTCTCTCAACATAGCTGTAAATGATAAATTTAAGTTGGTGGGAGAGACTAAGGACGTATCAAAACCTGGTTGTTTCTTCAAAGTTGTAAGGGCCTCAGCAATCTCCATTGATTGACCATCCTGGCTGCCCTTATCACTCAGATTTATTTGATCTTCCTCCCCTTTGGAAGATTCCTCCATACCCCTCCTAGCACGATCACTTTCCAAAACAACAATCCTCTCCCTCAATTGCTTGAGTTCAAGGCCTTGTGAGCTGACAATATGTACTAAGTCTGCATTTTGCTTTTGCAAGCTTATGCAGACTGCCGTCAATTCCAAAAGAGTCATTGGTTCCAGTCTGCCCTCTTCTAAAATGGGGATTTGACCTCCCAAGTCAGATTCATTGGGCAAGGATGAGGACTTAATGATGGTGGGACTGCCTTGGCCAGCTTCTAAGCCAGAACCAATAGTCCCAGCCTCATCCAGGTCACCAGCCACACTTGTGGTGGTGGTTCTCTATGCTTCATGGCTAGGACCACCAGAGGAGAACACTCCAGTAGTCCTTTGGCGTTTCATCAACCTATATTCAGGGGGTGTGGAAGATGGTGTGGAAGAATGGGTAGATGTGGGTTGGTTAAGGGGTGTTTGGGATTGTGAAGGTTGTGTGTCATCGTTGGAAATAGGCACATCAACGCCAACATTGAGTGTGTCAGCGTTGAAGGATTCCGAGTCAATTTGCATTTGTTCAGGTGAAGGTAAAGGTTCAGGAATTGGTTCAAGTTGTGGTTGAGGGTCAATTTGAGGTTGAGGGTCTGGTTGGGGTTGTGCTGCTTCAATAACAGCAAGCATGGCTTGGGTTAAAGGTAGGTCTCTATGGGGTGGTGAGTCCATCTTCATAAAAATAGCTTTCTTTTGCTCAGGGATCTTATAAAAATCATTGTGATCCCTTGAGCAGTAACCTTGATCATCAAAAACCATTTGCAGAAAACAGGGATAAGCTAAAGTCATTTTTGTCCCCTTGTTTTTACACATCCCTTAATGGGGATGCGTTCAAATACGCCACCATTTGTGTGTATTGGGGAAACAGAGCATCATCAGCGTCAAGATAAGCAATCATGTTGTGTTGTGATCTGAACCCCAATTCCAATTCTGTTGGTTTAAACTTTGGTGCCATTGATGAAAGCTGTTAATTTTAAGTGAAGAAGATGAAGTTGATAAGAGAAAAATTGTTAGACAAGAATTATAGATACCCTGTTTAAAATAGGAGCCAAATTTATAGGAGACAAAGAATGCATGTGATTGGCCCAAAAATAGGCAAAGATTTTTAAAAATTAATCATGAAAATATTGAAAAAGTTATAAGTTATCTCATGCATTAAATGAAAGTAACAACTCCTAAAATTACGGCTTGAAAATATGTCAAAAAGTAACAACTGGGTAGGTCCTATTGAGTGTCAACGGTCAAAAATAACCTATCAACGCCCAACGGCTATAATCTTGTCAACGTTTGCCTATAGCCATGTCAGCGTCCAATTTGGTCACAACAACGCTTGGAAAATTCTTGTCAGCGTCCAAAAATAAAAATATTTTAAAAAGTGAAAAATGACCTTAACAAGTAATTTATCCTAGAGAAGATAACCAAAAGCTGATAATTATTATAGGGCGGCAAGCACTGTCCAGTTTGTCAGCGTTAGACAATTATATTGCTGACAACGTTACAAAAACACTTATCAGTGTTCAAGCAACCTTTGTCAGTGTTAGAAAAATATAGTGGAAAATCTAAATCATCAATAAGACCAACAATAATAATGCATCATCCTGTACATACTTTTACAAAAAAAATCCAAAACACATATTATGTGAGTTGACCATTCCAATACTTGTTACCAAGTATTGAAATCTCCCAGCATCAAAAGGTTTAGTTAATAAATCAGACACATTTTCCTCAGTGTCAACCCTATCTGGTTGTATTAAACCTTTCTCAAAGCAATCTCTTATAAAATGATGTCTAATTTCTATGTGTTTAGTTTTAGAATGATGTACAGGATTCTTAATGATGCATAAAGTACTATTATTGTCAACAAATATCTTAGTATAAATGAAATTATACCCATAGTCCAACAGCTGGTTCTGAATCCACAAAACTTGGCCACAACATGCAGCTGCAGCCACATACTCTGCTTCAGTTGTAGAATTAGCCACCACTGTTTGTTTCTTGCATTGCCAAGATATCAACCTGCTCCCAAGAAACTGACATCCACCAGTTGTGGATTTCCTATCTAATTTATCACCTCCATAATCACTATCTGAATATGCAATCAGCTCCAATGGTGAATCCTTTGGGCACCACAAACCAAGACTAGGATAGCATCTTAGGTACCTAAAGACCCTCTTCACAGCATAAAGGTGACATTCTTTGGGAGTTACTTGATGGCGTGCACAAGCACACACAGCAAACATAATGTCAGGTCTGGAGGCAGTAAGATACATCAAGGATCCAATCATGGATCTATAATGCCTGACATCAACATCTTTCCCATCTCCAATCTTTCCCCAAGGGTGTTCTCTATCCATAGGAGTAGTAGCCCTCTTTTCATGTGGAGAAAAGCCAAACTTCTTCAAGATCTCAGCAACATATTTGTCCCGGGAGATGAAGATACCATCTTCTTTCTGCTGAACTTGTAAACCAAGAAAGAAGTTCATCTCCCCCATAGCACTCATCTTGAATTTGTCTGTCATAAGCTTGGAGAAATCCTCACTCATCTTTGGATCAGTAGACCCAAAAATGATATCATCAACATAGACCTGCACAAGCAACACATCCTTGCCTTTCTTCTTGGTAAACAGTATCTGATCTATGGTGCCCCTCTTGAATCCATTGTCCACCAAATAGGTAGACAAAGTACCATACCATGCTCTAGGGGCCTGATGAAGGCCATACATAGCCTTTTTGACTCTATACACTTTATCTGGATGCTCTGGATCCTCAAAACCAGGAGGTTGCTTTACATATACTTCCTCAACAATGGTGCCATAGAGAAAAGCACTCTTGACATCCATTTGATAGACTGTGAAGCCCATGCAGGAGGCATAGGCTAGAAAAATCCTAATAGCTTCAATCCTTGCAACTGGTGCAAAGACCTCCTCATAGTCTATCCCCTCCTCTTGTGTATAACCTTGAGCCACTAACCTTGCCTTGTTTCTGACCACAATGCCTCTTTCATCTCTTTTGTTCCTAAGAACCCATCTTGTCCCTATAGGTCTGACATATCTAGGACAATCAACCAGCTCCCAAACATCCTGAATTGCAAATTGGTGAAGCTCATCCTGCATTGCTTCCACCCAACTTGGTTCTTTGAGAGCATCAAATATTTTCTTGGGTTCTTCTTGTGACAGAAAACATGCAAACAAACATGCTTGCACAAGAGGGGTATCAACCTTCTTGTGTAAATTGGCAATAAACCCACCAAGACCTTGATGAGATCTTCTAGTCTGAACTGGAGTCATAATATCACCAATGATCTGGGATGGGGGTGATTCTTCATTGTGGAAGTGAGAACTCCTCCTTCAAAAAGTCTGGTGTCCTCAACCTCACGCTCCATGTTGCCAATATCTTCTTCATCAGACTCTCTTTGATCAATGTAAACTTATTCAAGAATATTGGAAGGTCCACCTTGTTCAAAACTGGAAGAGAAAAGATGCCCATAAGTGTTGTCAACGTCTGAATCTTGGTTGTCAGCGTCTGGGCTAACAGCGCTTGAAATGTTGTTGTCAACGTCTGAGCCATCAACGTCTGAATTGGCCTTGTCAGCGCTAGATTTGCCTTTGTCAGCGCCTGAAGGACCATGCATGTTTGTATCTGGTGGTATTTGGAAACCACCATTATCTTGTCCAGCAGCAGCAGCAGCAAAAGCATCTGTCCAAATGGGAATTGTGACATATTCTAATGTAGGAGATGCCTTTTCTACTTGTGATCCAACCTTCTCATGAACCTGTGTACCTGAAACATTAACAACTTGTTCCTCCACAACATTTGAAGTTACCTTCACAATGTCTGGATTAGTGACAGGCATATAATTTAAAGTTCTAGATAAGGGTTCCAAATCAAACAACCAACTAGGACCACTTTCAGGATCACTAGGTTTATTCTCTAAGAACCTAACATGTACTCTTTCAACTATACGTTTGTCCTCTTTAAGATAAACCCTATAACCCTTGCTCTGCACTGAATACCCCATGAATTAGCCCTCATCACCTTTTGCACTAAATTTCCCTAAGGCATCACTAGTATCCAACACTACTAAATGACAACCAAAAGGTCTGAGAAAACCAATATTAGGTTTTCTCCCCAAAGTAATTCATAAGGTGTTTTGTTCTGAATTTTGTTAACCAATGCTCTATTTTGCACATAGCAAGTTGTATTAACAGCCTCAGCCCAAAAGGCTATAGGAAAGTGAGCATCAGCCAACATTGTTCTGGCTGCTTCAATTAGGGTTCTATTTTTCCTCTCAGCAACCCCATTTTGTTGTGGGGTTCTAGCAATGCTAAATTGCCTAGTAATTCCTTTCCTGGCACAGAAATCATCTAGCTTCTTGTTCCTAAATTCTCCACCATTATCACTCCTAAGCATTTTAACCTCATTGCCAGACCTTTTCTCAATCTGAGTGATAAAATCAATAAGAACATCAGCTGTGTCACTCTTCATGGCTAGAAAGAATGTCCAAGTAAATCTAGAAAAGTCATCTGTGACAACAAAGCAATATGACTTACCATTCAAACTTTCTATATTTGTTGGACCAAAGAGGTCCATGTGAAGCATATGAAGAGGTCTGGAACTAGTATGCACCTGTTTAGACTTGAATGAGACCTTGTGCTGCTTGCCTTTAAGACATGCAACACAAGAGTGGTCATTGTGGAAGGCCTTCTCAGGCAAACCATCAACTAAACCAAGCCTCACAAGTCTATTTATATTTTTAAAATTTATGTGCCCTAGTCTCCTGTGCCACAAATTACTCTCATCTACTGAGGCCTTAGCATAAAAACAGGACATATTGGTATTCATTTAATCCCATTTAAATTCACATTATATATGTCCTTATGCCTAGGTGTTCTATACTCAATATATTTCTCATCAGGGATCTTAAAATCCTTACTTAACACCAAACACTCAGTATCAGTAAAAAGAACTTTATTTTTGTTATCACACACCTGTGATACACTAAACAAGTTGTAATCAAGTTCTTTTACCAGGAAGACGTTCTCAAAACGTAGATTATTGGTGAGAAGGGTTCCTTTGCCAGTGATAGTTCCATATCCACCTACAAAGTATACCTTATCACCATCTTTAATAGGGGTGAAATTCGTCAGATAGTCGTCCTTCCCTGTCATGTGCCTTGAGCATCCACTATCCCAATATCCATAATCATTGATCTGTCTTTGAATGCCCTGCACATAAAGAAAACAAATTAGTTTTCTTTCGGAACCCAAGTCTCAAAAGACTTGGATTCATCTGGTTGTTCAATAAGAACAGACTTAGTTCTCACAACAACCCCATTCTCATCCTTCTTAGGATGAAATACCCAGTTAACCCCAATAGGTTTTGTAATGACCTTTGATATGTAATTAAAGCTATTGCAAGTAATTGAAATCCCATTATCATTAGCGTTTTGATCTTTCTTGGGTCTCCATGTTAAGCTTGAAGAAGCTTTAGACCCCTTACCTTGTGGCTGCAAATATTTAGGTTTGGTCACGTTTCTGTCAGCGTTAGATTTTGTCCTGTCAACGCTGAAATTACCCTTGTCAGCGTTGAACCTAGGGTTTGCTACAGAAACCCATTGCCTATTTGACCAGGTGTTTGTCTTTTGAAATGGTCTTTGTCCATGAGTGTTAGACCTTCTAGAAAATAATAGGACAGGTCTAATCACTTGTGGACTTTGCTGCACACAAGATTTAGGTTTGACAACGTTTGACTTCCTAACAACGTTGACTTTCTTCCTGTCAGCGCTGAAATTGTTCCTGTCAGCGCTGGCTTTGGGAGCGTTGACACACTTGTATGCCAAATGTGAAAAGCTACCACAAGTGTAACAGGATTTCTTAGACACAACCTTAGGTCTAGAAGAGAAGAAACCTGTTCCATGATTGCTAACTTGGCTCTTGGGTGACCTATTATTCCTATACATCTCTGCATATTTAATGGTAGGTCTTCTAACAGTGTTTGAGCCTAGGTCAACAACTTTACAAGTGATTGGGTTAGTAACCTTAATGGGTGGTGATTCATTGGGACTTTCACATAGCAAACCTCCCTTAACAAATAAAGTAGGGTTAGCTTTCTTCCACTCATTTAGGTCAGTCAATTTTTGTTGATACTCTTCCACTGGAGTGACAACTCTTGGTGGAGGAATGAATTCCTCCTCTTGGAGCTCTGGTAAACCAGTCCAAGATAAGTCCCTTCGTTGGACACCATAGAAGTAACCAGCTGGTGGTGGAACCAAAGAGTAATCATTCATCCCAATCCCAGTCATGTCCTTAGGATCCCTTTGTTTAGCTACACAGTCTCCTAGGGTTTGGGTGGCTTTATCAAATCTTTGAATTTTGAGGCTAACATTATCTTTATTCTTAATGGCCTCATCTAACTTAGCCTGTAATTCACCATTTACCTTTTTCATGATGTTTCTAATATCCATACTACCCTCTAACTCATGTTTTAAGATATTGATCTTATCTTTTAAGTCAAATTCCATTTTCTTGTATTCAGAAACGGTTTTCTCAGTTTCAGTAAGAGCTAGTTGGTAATTAGACAATTTACATCTTTCAGTACTCATGTCATCTTTTAGTTTTAACACCTCTTTGTTAAGTCTTTCAGTGTTTAACCTACAACCTTTGCTACAAAAAGCATCATCATATACCTCATTATCAGATGAAGAGGAGGAGTGTGCCATGAGAGCATATTCAACATGCTCTTCTTCTTCAATATCAGCAACCAAAGCTTTGTCCTCTTCAACATTCTTAGCCAGATAGCTCCAATCCCATCCTGTACCATCAATTCCTTGAACTGCAACCATAGCTTTGGAATCCTGAGCTTTAACAACCTGACTTGAGGGTTTACCAGCATCAGATCTTCTAGGAGATCTGCATTCCCTCATGAAGTGCCCCATACGATGACAGTTGTAGCATTCAACTTTGGATTTATCAAATCCAGCTGTGTCTTTAGCATTGAAGGTCATCTTCTTTTTAAACCTTCTGTTCCACCTATTTGCTCTTATACTAGCAAGAGCCATATTCCACTTGATGTCCATCTCTTCCAAGTGCTCATCACTTATCTGCTCAAGGTCCTCATATGTAATCACTGAACCATTGGGCAAAGAAGCAATGTAAGCACAAACAGTATCCAAATCCAAACCAGCAGGTTTAACTCTTGGGGAGTCATTCTTGAATGTGTCAGCGTCTGAATAGGAGACGTTGATAGGACTTGTTCCAGCGCTGACATATGATGATCCAGTAACTGGATGCATATAAGAGTCCTTCTGATTGAATTGACCTTAACTATGAGAGAAGAAGTCCATGTTGCTGGTGGTAGATTTTCTTCCATGCTCTAAAAGAGTTTCATCTTCCAACAGTCTTAGTTTGTTGTAGATGTCATCAAACGAGGAGCTCTTGTAAGTATTGTTGGCAAGAATAGATCTTGCCTCAATCTTCCATGCCTCACCAAGACTTTTAAGAAAGGTAGCATTGATGTCAACATCACCAACTTGTGTCCCCATGAAGGACAACTTGCTTGTAATGTCAAGCAATCTGCTTCTCACACTACTCAGTTTCTCATTGGGTTGAGCTTTGAAGACAGCATAATCATGCAGAAGTTGCCTTTTCTTTTCTTCCTTAGTGTCTGCATTGCCACCATATGCAACTTCAAGAGCTTCCCAAAGATCCTTAGCAGATTCATAGCCTCTATATTTATGCTGGTTTTCTTGTCCCAAAGAGACTTTCAGAATATTTAGGGCTTTCATGTCAAACCTTTTCTTTGCAATGTCATCAGCAGCTACAGCTCTACCATCTCCAGGTTTTTCTTTCTTATCCTCTTCAGGGCATCCTTCAACAGCTGATCTTTGAGTAATGGCATCAAGAATCTTTTGAGCTTTATTGAAAGTGTTTCCATATTCAATAATCTCCCAGAGTGTGTAGTCATAGATCCCCAGATATTGTTCAAAGTTGAACTTCCATAAGTCAAAGTTGGTTGCATCAAGCATGGGAATCTTGATGTTTGGTAAGGCTGAGGAGGAGGAGGTTATTGCTTCAGATATGATGTTGTTAGGGTTTCTGAGAAAATTAGGGTTGTGGTGATTTTAGGGTTCTGGTGTTCTTTAAGATCAAAAGTTCCTCAACAAGCTCTGATACCACTTGTTGATCCCAAACTTAGATCGATTAGCTTTGTGTATATGAGATTAGATCAAGTAATACACGTAGAGAAACCTTTGTATATGCTTTATGAATCTAAGTGTTATGCGAAATTTAACACTTAAACAAGAACACACAATGATGTAAACAAACTTTCACTTTGATTATGAATGTCGAACTTGCTTATAATGAAAGATGTTTACGAATGAAAACTTATATGAAACTTATAACCTAAAGGCCTTCTTTTATAGACATAAGAAGCCTTGTACAATAATCTACGTATCAGCTATTCTAGGTAAAGATAAATATAGAAAATACATTGTCGTTTCTATCCTTACTAGAAGTATTCTAGAATATAATAAACGTGTAGAATATATCTTCCATCAGTGCTTGTCTTCAATGTGTCAACGCTTGACTTTAACTTGTCAACGCTTGAGCTGTCAGCGCTTGTTTTGTTCTTGTCAACGCTTGAATTGTTCTTGTCAGCGCTCAAGTGATCTGGCCTTAATTTATTCCCAACATAAACCTCCAAATGACAACTATAAAGTTGATCTAGAGTTTATCCTTGAAATCATTTCCAAAGAGCGTGATGGAAACGTTGTGAGAAACCTTCATTATAATAAATGACATGTAAATCGTTATGAGGTTCTCTCAAGCGACCTTAAGGATTTTATGGTTCGTTGGGCCGAGGTCCTTAGGGAGAATGTATTTTGTCTTGGTGGGAATCGGGATGACGTTCCGGCTTGTATGGTGCATATGCTATTTTGCATCTTTACCGAAACCAAGTACAATTTGGCATCCTATATCGCTCGACGAATTAATTATGCTCTTTCCAAACCCAAAACAAATCTAACCTATGCTATGCTTCTTACTCACCTCTTTAAGAGGGTTATTCATGATTTCCCCTTCCTTGATGATGACGTATAGTCCCCATCTGGGTCATGAACCCGGCCCACGGGTACTACCCGTATTCGGCCCATCACAGATGGGCAAGAATAAAGTCATTTGAGCTTATGGGCTTGATGAACAGTAACCGCACACACGTGTGCGGCCCACGGTCCGGCATAGCCGGTACAGGGTTAGACAGAATCATATTCTGTCCATGAATAGGATTTCCCCAAAGAAGAAGATATTCACTCACCATAATTAGAAGATAACAATCAATCTAGTTCTGTTACTTATCCTTTCCTTGTGGCCGAAGCATCAGTGACAGCCCATTAGGGTTTCACTGCCTATAAAAGGAACCCCCAAAGGTTCCACAAAGGTATTACCTTCTATACACTCTCAACCCCATCCGATTCCTATAAACCCTAACCGATTACTTACTCTCACGCCGGAGTTTAATCGTGGGAAACATTCCCACGGTAAGCCTAACGCGTGTTGTTTAGTGTGTAGGATCCCAACCATACGATTCACTTGGTGCAGGAGCCGGAGTCCAGCCAACCCGAATTAAGCCTAATTCGGGTCTAGCAAGGGTCACCCAACTTTTGCATCAATAAGTTGGCGCCATCCGTGGGACCCATTACACTAAGCTAGAGCAAAATATTATCTTGAACTCTCAATGACGAAGGGGCATCCACAAGCTAACCCCAGGAACATAACTCCTGGAAATCTGAATTCCCAAGGGGAAGGGATACTCATTCCCAATCAATCCCCTAGCCGTCCAGCGGGCGGACCAAACAACCGCAGTGGTTTTCAGTCTATGGGGGTGACGAGCACGATCTCCATGACTCCTTCACCTACTTCGACCCTGGACAACCCTGATTCAGGGAGTGCGCCCAATCCCCCTAACAAGGAGCCACGCAGACCATCAATCGAGGAAGAAGTAGAAGTCCAACCGCTCAGCGAGGAAGATCTCACTCGAGTTCTCACGCAAAACTTTGATAGGATCGTCCCAGGGATTGCATCAAGGTTGAATCTAGGGAGGGACCTCCAATCTAGACTCAACTTCGGCAATGCCGGACCAAGCACCTCTTCTCAAAATCAGAGGAAGAGAAAGACCCGACCTCAGGAGCGGAGCCTCTTCGACGAAACTCCCCAACCTAGGAATGTGTTTGAGCGCATAGGTGATCGTCTCATGCAGGAATTAACGCAGTCTCGAGAAGGAGAGAGGTCCGACGGTTCACCCGAACGGCCGGATCAGGAACTGACCAGAGCCAATCGCCGCACGAGTGTGTGGGATAGGATGAACATCAGGAAGAAGGCCTCTGGCTCTTCTCACAAGAGCGGTCCTCACCCAAGAGATGGGGCACCGCCTCCTTCTCCTGATCCATCAGGAGAGGACTCGGATGACCATCCGCCCAAGCGTCGCCGACCTAGGCGTACTCCTCCACCACCACCAAACAATGATGAGTACTATGGTGGTCCCTATTATCGAGAGACGGAAGCAGAAGATCTTTCCTAACCATGGTGCGACCCTAGTCTCACCCGCCCATGGGCAGACCCCAGGGAAGATCCTTTTACTCTCCGCATACGGAACTACTCCGAGGACACAAAACGTCGCATGCCGGTGTGTGTCAAGACTTATGATGAACTGGTGATCCGGATGATCACCTCAAAATATTTGATACGCAGGCTAAAATTGAGCGATGGCCCATGCCTATATGGTGCCAAATGTTCAATTCAACCTTGATCGGCAATGCTCGTGACTGGTTTGAGGGACTCCCTCCGCGAAGCATTGATAGCTTCACTGACCTGCGCATTGCGTTCAAGAATAATTATACTCAGCGGAAGAAGTATAATAGGGATCCGGTCTCATTGGAAACTGTCAAGCAACGGCCGGGGGAGTCTACAGAAGCCTTCACTGAACGCTTCAACGACGAGTGCACACGCACAAAGACAATGCCGGAACTCCTGAAAATTTCCGACTATATGCATGCCATAACAGACAGGGAATTAATCAGGCGTCTCAATGACAAGCGTCCGGAGAGGTATGACGACCTCATGGAAAGGGTCAGAAACTTCATAGATGAAGAAACAGTGGTTGCCGCGGCCTACCATTCAAAAGGAAACGACTACCGATCAAAAGACCAGTCCAGGAGACAGTCGGGCGGTCAAAGCAACCAGAACAATGGTAGGGGCTCAGATTACAAGAGCCAAAAAAAAGGAGGACGGCCGGACGATAAGTTTACCCCTCTAAAGATGTCCTACCGGGAGATCTTGCTGACGGAAGGGGCCAATTTTCCGAGGCCTCCCCCAATGACGACTCCGCTGGACCGTTGCCAAGGAAATCGTTTCTGCGAGTTCCATAACGACAAGGGCCATGGCACGGAGGAGTGTATCCAGCTCAAGAAGCACACTGAGCCACTGATCAAGTCAGGTAAACTCAAGCATTTGGTTAAGGATTGGAAGGATGGAAAAGACAACAAGAAGTATGACAAGAAGGATCCCCAAAAGGACAAACCTTCGACCATATACATGATCCAATCCAGACAACGCCGCACGAGGCAGAAAATTGTTCAAAAATTTTCACGCGGCAGGGAAATCTCATTCCCTCCCATCACAACAAGCGATGTGATTGATGCGCCTCTCACTATTGAGATAAGCATTGGAACACACAATGTTCGTCGCATGTATGTGGATGGAGGGTCATCAGCAGAAGTACGGTACGAACACTGTTTTGTGCAGTTACGACCAGAAATAAGAAGCCAGTTGGTACCGGCCACTGCGCCGCTCATTGGTTTTAGTGGAGACACCATCTGGCCGATAGGGCAACTGCATCTGCTTGTAACCATTGGGAATGAGGAACACTCCACCACCGCGTGGATGAACTTTATGGTGATACTCTCACATTCTCTATACAATGGGATCATAGGCATACCAGGTATTCTGGCCATACGGGCGGTACCTTCCACGGAATGATCAAATTCCATGTAGAAGGAGGAATTGTCACCATTTACAACACAATCGTACCAGCATCCGAGTGTCATACCGTGACAACATCGGTTCCACCTGTTCCACCCAAGGATGGATCACCACCTCCCAATTGGAGGGTGGCAATCCATCCTGATTATCCGGAACAGGAGGTATCCATACGGGAAACGCTCTCGAATAGCTGCAAAAAGGCCATGTGCTCTCTCTTAAAGGCAAATTTAGATATATTCGCATGGGAGCCTAATATTATAGATTTTACTAAGTTGAAAAGTTCGTTTCTTGGAATCTCTTCGAATTGATCTCTGGGTAATTGTGCGACTCAGTTGTTCTTGGTGAATCAAATAAAAGAGGGTCGTTGTCTAAAACTAACTAAAAATAAAGACTTGAAACAAATAAGAATAAAGAAAAAGGCGGGAAAAATAAAGCTTAAAAATAAAAACTGAAAAACTCATTCGGAATAAATCCTTCATCCGGAATAAACCTGTTCATCCGGAATAATTGCTTATCCGGAATAAACAGCTCTTCCGGAATAAGGCTTGATCCGGAATAAAAAGGGAAAAAAAGATTGATGCGGAATAAAGACCTTTATTCGGAATATTAGATATTCCGGATGAACTCCTTTATTCGGAATATTAGATATTCCGGATGAAGGAGCTTTATTCGGAATACTAAGATATTCTGAATGAAGTCCTTTATTCGGAATATTAGATATTCCGGATGAAGGACCTTTATTCGGAATACTAAGATATTCCGGATGAAGGACCTTTATTCGGAATACTCAGATATTCTGCATGAACAACATAGAAAGCAGTTGATCCGGAATCTGGGCAATAATAAGAACACGAAGAACAGTAAAGAACCACAGGTCACGAATTTAACCAAATCTAAACAAGATTAACCAAAAGATTAAACCAAAACAACCACAAAGCATCAACTAACAATAATCAATCAAAACAAATCAACAAAATTAACAAACATAACCATATCATTCAAAACCCACTTGATCAAAACCATAAAAACTCAAGAACATGAACAATGTAGATGAAGAACAAATCAAACAAGAAAGGTAGAAGTAGATTAACAATAAAGTAAAGATTAACAACAATTAAAAGTAAACTTACTTGGAATTAAAAGGAATTAAATGTGCAATACATGAAATTAAGGTGCAAGAAATAAAAGTGCAGGTAAAGAAAATGGTGGAAGAATGGGTTGTCAAGCCACCAACCACTATGAAATGACAACTACCTAATCTATATATAGGGAGATTAGGGAGGAGCTTAGGAAGCTTCCTCCCTCTTTCTTCTTTCTCTTAATTGTACCATTAGTCCTTAAGCCTTTTAATCTTCTCAAATCTTGGACTTTAATGACTTTTGGCTCGGGATTTCTTTGAACTCGTCTTGTAATTATTCAATAAATTAGACTTGAGTTCTTCGGCTTTAAGTAAACTTCCATCTTTTGACTTTTTCTTCGATAAATCTTCAGAATTGGTCTTGGACTTCCGTTCTTTTCGCACTCTTGATCTTTCGACCTCGTCTTTTGTCCTTCTCTTCGATAAAAGCCCGTGAAAGCCTTGTTTTCTACACTTTTCACCTTTTCGTCCTAAATCACAACAAAAACACAAACCACGCATAATTCCGACATAAATGACATAAAATACACGTTTTGGCTCGGTTATTATTGTAATTAAGTGGTAAAAAGGATGGGTGTTTACACACCTATCAAATCCCCTACACTTGACCATTGCAATGTCCTCATGCAATGCATTAGTTACAAAGCACGTTTACATTTTTCATCAAAATCAATCCATATTGGCCTTTATTAAAAAGATAGAAAATTACGAAACAAGTAAAGAAATAAAAATCATACCTTAGGGTTTTGGAAATGTTGTGAATGATCATCATCCTCAGGTTTTCACTTTCTCCAAACCAAGCTTAAAAACGAGATCATTGTTATTATAAGTTAGCAAACTAACACGAACTCATGTGGGCCAATTATTCACTTAGACTCCCTTATTCCTAGTGTATCTCTTATATTTTATTGTTGTCTTGAATGATCACGAGGATGCATTGTTGACTTATTTCGATAGTTATTTAGGCCGAAAATAAAGTGAACGATTTAATCAATAGTTAGCTAAAGGACAAAATCTTTTAAAACTGCTTCTCGGGACCTCATAAAGTTCATATCTTGGCATAACTCGCTTCGCGATTTGAGACCTTTCTCGGACCGATATATGGCAGCGACTTCATCCTTCAAATCTTGAGAGACGTTCATGAAATAATGGCCTTCTCTTCATAATAGGAATTTCTTCACTTGAAGTTTTGAGAGATTCTTCATATTTGGACCATGACTTCTTCATTTTTCTCCAATCTTACTTTTGGACTTTGATATACAACGATCCGCCTCCTTTTTGGACTTGGATCTATTCATCCTCATACCTTGTTAGGGCCTTTTCGGATAGACTTCTCCATGACTTTTGGGGAGTTTTTGCTTTTCGTTGTGTGTCTCGATCCTTCATATTGATCTTTGATAAATGATTATTCACATCACTTTGGATCTTTAGCAACAAAATGTAGCCCTCATGCCTTGTTAGGACCTTTTTGGACTCGCCAATCTTTGCATTCCGCTTCAATAAGTTATGCCTTGGCTATGAACTCTAATCCATACCGAGAAACTTTTAAACGATCTTGGGCTAGAAGCTAACTTTTCAAATCGTACAACCTTATTTATTGCAGATAAATTTATTAGCAAGCGATGGGAGAATAGGCTTATAATTAACTCACATAAATTCACGAAAGAATACCAAACTTATAATTGACTCTATCATCTCTCGTTCTCCACAGTTTAAAATCTCAAGTAATGAGACTCGTGGATGCTTAGCCTATTAAATCAAAGTTTTGGGTTTTTGAGTCGCCTATAGGATCTTGCAAATTCTTAGACTTTTCAAGTTTAGAAATCGCATTTTAAAGTTCCCTTGATAAACGACTCTCTAGGATCAATTATAGGAACTTGCGAAAAGTTCTTGTTCTTAACCCGTGAGAGTTAAGACTTTCGCGTTTTATAGCTCCTTATATAAAAGCCTAGCAAAACTTGACTTAAACACGTTAAGGATACTAGCTAGAGTAAACTTAGATAAGTAAACTCGGGTTGAGTCAAAAGATTCACAAAGTTTGAAAATTAAAACCACTTTATTAAAAATTTATTCTAATAAGGAAAGAAAATAACTATACAAAGGTAAAAACAACTATACAACTAGGCCAAAATAGATTAAAAATTTTGAAAAATGTCGAAAAATCAAACTTTCCGGTTAAAATGAGGACAAATACAAGGAAAAGAGCCACTTAACTTCGATAGATGTCCCCCCTACACTTAATATAAACATTGTCCTCAATGTTTAAGCTTGTGGGAGTAAACTCCCCTACACTTAGGACATTGTGCACTTTGTTTAAATCTCGCTAAGGAAGAGACAACTAAAGAGATTCCTATTTTAATATTGGAAAATATAAAATAGTGAATCGAAAAGAGTTTAGGATAGAACCGGGAAATCGGGAACACGGAATCACGGTTCGTCAAAAGTCATCAAGAGTGTGTCTTTGAAGCTCTAATCCCTGCACATGATAAGAAAGAAAGCAAGAAACACCAACGGGGCTCCCCCCTACAATTATGGTAAAGATAGATAGATAATTGGGTTGCCTCCCAAAAAGCGCTTGTTTATATTAACCGAGTCACGAGCCTGACTCATCCCCGAATTAAATGGTCCATGGGGAAGCCTCGAATGCAATACCGGGATCAAAGACCTTGTCCTCGTTCCCGGTTGACATCAACAAAGGAGAGGCGGGGGGATAACTCTTGTATTGGCCTACCATGCATGGGGACGCACGCGACATGATTCGTAAGTGCAGTGATTGCCAAATGCATAGACCAGTGCCGCCACATCCGCACCAGGAGCTTACACCTATTACATCCCCATGGCCATTTTATAAGTGGGGAATCGACATCGCTGGACCATTTCCTGTAGCTGCGGGGGGAGTTAAGTTCTTGATTGTCGCAATGGACTACTTTACACGTTGGATAGAGGCCAAGGCAGTCAAATCTATCACAGGCAAACAAGTTAAAAAGTTTGTTTGGGAGAACATTGTGTGTCGTTTTGGCTTACCAGGAGAAATCATCTCAGACAACGGTAAACAGTTCGCGGATAATCCATTCAAGGACTGGTGCGCATCATTGAATATCAAACGGCGCTTCGCGTCTGTTAAGCACCCGCAGACAAATGGCCTTGTGGAACGATAGAAGCTTGGGAAACGGCATCAAGGCACGCCTGGAGGAACGAAGTGCCAAATGGGTGGATGAACTACCACATGTTCTATGGGCGCATAGGACTATGATCAAAACAGCCAACGGGGACACTCCATTTGCATTGGTATACGTCACTGAAGCTGTTATACCAGCAGAAATAGGAATGCCTACCATCCGCACAACGGAGGTTAATGTCGTTACGAACGACGAGCAACTACGAATCAACCTGGATTTATTGGCAGAAAAAAGGGAGATAGCAGCCATCAATGAGGCTAAGTCCAAGGCTAAAATGAAGGCTTATTATGACGCCAAGGTTAAAGGTGTTTCTTTTTGACCGGGAGATTATGTCTATCGTGCTAACGAAGCAAGTCGAGCGGAGAATACAGGGAAGGTGAGCCCTAAGTGGGAAGGACCGTATGAGGTCACGGAAGCCTTAGGACGAGGCGCGTACAAGTTACGTGACATGGATGGCCGCGATCTGGAACGCACATGGAACATCTCCAATCTCAAAAGGTGCTATCTTTAAAAGCTACGGCTTCCGCATGGATACTTCGCTACACTTGGCTTTAATGAAGATCCATGTGCTCTATCTGTTTTTTGTTTCTTATGTTTTTTCTAGGTTCTTTTTTGTTTTTTAAGACTTCCCATTCTTGTTAAAACAAAAAATGTAAACGTTCTAATAAAATGACGTGGTGCCTAGCTAGCTCTACGGCTTGTTTTGTGCAAATTATTTTTTCTTAGGATTTTGTTAGTCATATGAATTTTAGTTATTATTATAATATACCATGTCTCATTCATATGCATTCATTCAATCACCGTACATGTACTATACGCCTCCAAGTGGGGTAAGAGGATTAAGTGAACCTACTAATTCAACTTGTCGTGTAAGAGGGATGCAACCCCAGCGACGCGGATCATGTATCCTTACTAGACACCTTACTCACAAGACGTTGTGATAAGTTTCCGTATGCCGTACTCACACAGTGCTTTGCATAGTAAAGACGCACGTCGCATGTCTAGTAAATTATAGACTTGAGTGTATTTCCTTTTTGTGTAAGACGTGACATGTCATGCAGTATCGGTATACGATATTCAACAAAATAAAAATACACAAGTTTCAAAATCATAACAAAATGGTCGTGGTTATCACGGACTTACATACATAGGACAGTTATTTCACACATCAGTCATAGCCGTGTACATGCACGGACGAATAAAAGCTACAAATGTTTACAAGATAAATTACAAGGGAGGGATGAACTCCTCTATACCCTTCTTCCCTTCTTCGATCATGGCACGGAGGGCCTCCCCGCGAGCATTCTTCCCATCCTGCGCCTTGATCGCAGCCGCATCCAATGCCTCAGCAAGCAGTTTTTCACCTTTCATTACCTTTGACACGGAGTCATAAGTAGGCAAGGTCAGATGGATGGGATCCGCGGTAAGCTTGGACATTACCACCTCGTTCGAAGCATCCTTCAGCGCTTCCAGCTCGTCCAAAAGAGGGTGTTGGATTTCAGCAAGTGCATCCATTGACGCGGTCATCTTGTCCGCAGCTGAAGGGTTATGGTAGGCGTGCTGGGTAATATCTTCGTTCTTACCTATCAATTCCGCAGCCTAGACTAAGCCTTCATGCCTACCACGGTCAATTCCATCCGAAACGACCCCGACGAATGCTTGCAGCAGGTACGAAGCTTCCATAACCTTGCTTACGGCAAGGGGCATTCCCTGTCCAATCATCCACCTGCGCCTAGCTATGGCCGATAGCAAAGGAGGACACATCCTTTCAACACAATCCGTGGCCACCTTGCTTAGCTCCTCCTCAGCTGTTGCAGCTTGCTCATCCAAATTGGTCCGCACTTGTGTTAGCTCATCCTTCAGCGCGTCGCGCTCTTGTGCGATGTTGAAAGCTTGTACGATTACAGCTTTGGTAGAGGCTTCGGCCGCGGACACCTGCATATGGAACTTAGAGTTATCACAAGGATAATATGGTTTTTTTTCTTGTGCCATAAAAAAAATATATATATATTCTTGTTGAAAGCATACCTTCTCGTTAGATGCGGCTACGAGGGCCTCGAGCTCGGCGATGCGTTTTTCTCGGTTGTTGGCGTGATGGGCCTGCTCCTTCACTGTAGCCTCGGCCGTAACCAACGCCGTTTGCAAGGAAGCAATGGCCTTCTCATTCTTCACAACTAGTGCTTCACGACGAGCTATCCTTTTGTCTGAACGCTTCACATTCGCCAGGGCCTTGATCAGACGGCGTCTTAAGGCGGCACCCACCGTCACTTGATGTGCGGATGACACATCAAACTGCTCCATCAAGGACTCATGTTCTAGCTCGTCCAAGTCTTGAGCAAGGGCCGGAGGGGTAATATGCTCGATAAATTCCGAACACTCAGACTCCGCCTCCGACCTTGTTAAACTGGAGAGATTCCATGCTAGGTGCAGGCTGTTCTCTGGTCCTTCAGGAAGTGTCTCCTCGGCATGTGTCGCAGCAGGGGATGGAGGTCTGATTGATGTCGTGGGGGAAGGGTTCCTTTCCACCTCTTCTTCTTGAGCTACAGTCAACGGATCTGCCCTGTTATTGACATATTGAATTTCTGTTTAGGCATTCTATCTTTAAAAAACAACAAGACAAGGAAAGAATGAAAGACGAGAGGGTGCTTACGTGGTACCAGTTGCAGGTTCTGGGGCGGTAGGAGCTACGGCACTCACAGGGGTAGCTCGCCATACTTGTTCATCCATGTGCTGTGTGTGGTTGGCCTGGGCCGTCGCTGTACCACTTCCCTCCTGGTACTGAGGATGGTCTTTCCTTAGTTTCTTTGGGGGAGAATTCGAGGCCCCCGCCTCATCCCCTAGTGTCTTTGCCACCCTCCTGGTGGTCTTTCTCTTTCTGGATGTGGGCTTGGGGGACCTAGAGGCTTGAGTGGTGTCTTCATCCTCAAGGTTGAGGAAATCCCCTTCTTTGGCATCTCCCTTGTGAGTCACGGTGCCCTCCAACAGCAAGTCTCCACCATCTTCATTATGGAAATCCAGAGGGGATTTCTCGATAATAGGCTCCTCTTCATCCGATATTTGCTCGGAAGTTTCTTCAAGTGGAATGGTACGGTCTGCGGTCGCATCGAGAAGGGGGAGTTCATTCTCCTTCAACGGGCGTAATCCTTCAGGCACTTTCATTGGGTCGCCCTGACGCAATAATCCGTGTAGGTTCATCTCTGCGGACATTTGCAATTACACGGGTCAGTAAGGTCCTAAAATGCATATGACATTTATCACATCTACAAAGTATAAGTAAACCTACCCTGTCCACGCTCCGTAAGAAAGCACGGATATAAGTTCTTCCTCCTATAATAACGACGGCTTAATCCTACTAAGCACAGAAAATGTTCCGACAACCCCTTATGGAATTCTGTGCGGTGGGTATTTAGTATTTTAAGGTCTCTGCTGCTATAGTCTTTGGATTTGGGCGGAGAATCTTTGGGTACTCTGGTTTTAAGGACGAAGGGAGTGGGGAATACTTTTTCATCAACAAAAAAGTAATGGCCGTACCAGTTCTTAAGGAAGTCTAATGGCTTCCTATACGTCATGGGGGCATTCCCGGATCATTTTTTAAACGATAGCCACCCATTCACTAGTTGGGGGGAGTAAAAATCCCTAAATAGGTTCACGGTCGGAGTTACATCGCATGTATGGCATGTAATTTCAAAATGATTGATTTTACACGCCCCTATGCAGTGAAGCTGGGTTATTTGGAAATCATAGTATAAAAGCAGATCTACCAGGAATTTAGACAGGGGGATACGGTAGTTGGCCAAATAAAATAGGCGCGTGTACACGCCTATCTTTCCCTTTGGCGCATCCGTAATTGCCTCACCTTCACCTAGATAGGTTGGGTGTACGCTTTCGGGAATATAATACTTAGACAGAAAGTCTATGTATTTTTCCGCAGACATCACGTTCAGGACATCCGTGATAAGAGGGTTGTCCTTTACCATGTTTTATAAAAAGGGTTTGTAGGGCGTGATGATCTAAACTGCGGCGGAGGAAATCCGTGGAATAGAAGGCAAAAGTTTGAAGGAAGGATCTTGGAAATAACAATGGCGGAAAGAGTGTGAACTGTGTGTGTAACAAACGCACACACCAACTCTTATATAGGGTTGCCTCGATTTCCGAGGTAACGTGGATGTTTGACACGTGTAGGCCACTACGCCTATCTAACGGATGGGATTTCTGACACTTCTGAAACGTCAGAAGGGACCCACGGGTCACTTCTTAGCAGTTTTACGTGGCTCAATGGTTGCCATTAATGGTGCACTTTTTCGGAAGTGCGACTGACCAGTTGACTACCATTAATGCATTTATTTTTTGTGTCAGGATATGCGGTCTTACGTAAGACCATATTTAATGCTACATTTAATTTGTCTCGGTCGTTACGTGTGGCTGAGGTCCTATTGGAATAACATTCCTAAGACAGGCAGCCACGTGCGGCCAAAACAAAATCTTCAATATTATTCATTCCCTAGATCTTTCTTGGTATGTCCGGTGAGCATCTTGATAGTCTAGCAGGTTACGCCTGCGGCTGTAACAACTAGACTGGGGGGACATGATGACGTATAGTCCCCAGCCGGGTCATGAACCCGGCCCACGGGTACTACCCGTATCAGGCCCATCACAGATGGGCGGGAATAAAGTCATTTGAGCTTATGGGCTTGATGAACAGTAACCGCACACACGTGTGCGGCCCACGGCCCGGCATAGCCGGTACAGGGTTAGACAGAATCATATTCTGTCCATGAATAGGAATTCCCCAAAGAAGAGGATATTCACTCACCATAATTAAAAGATAACAATCAATCTAATTCTGGTACTTATCCTTTCCTTGGGGCCGAAGCATCAGTGACAGCCCATTAGGGTTTCACTGCCTATAAAAGGAACCCCCAAGGGTTCCACAAAGGTATTACGTTCTATACACTCTCAACCCCATCCGATTCCTATAAACCCTAACCGATTACTTACTCTCACATCGGAGTCTAATCGTGGGAAACATTCCCACGGTAAGCCTAACGCGTGTTGTTTAGTGTGCAGGATCCCAACCATACGATTCACTTGGTGCAGGAGCCGGAGTCCAGCCAACCCGAATTAAGCCTAATTCGGGTCTAGCAAGGGTCACCCAACTTTTGCATCAACACTTGACTTCTCTCGCTTTCAATCGGTTCAACGGATGATGTTACCTATTCAAGAAGTATATGAAAGAAAGCCTAGAAGTGATAGTTGTTTGAGAAAACATAATCAACAAGAGTCCGATGAAGAGGACTTTGATATGTCACCAAGTGATGGTAGTGACATAAGTACTAGTGCTCATGTCGGCTCTTCAAGTAACTCCCGTCAATCCACAAATTCATTCGTGCATGGAGACTTAGCTCCTCATCCTGACCATTCCACTAGTGAAGTTCCGGAAGACCTCAACATAGAGTGTCTCTACCGTGAAAATATTAGGACTCGAAATGAGTTTTTCGAACATCGAGTGGAGTCAAGAAAGGGATTCAAATCGTTGGGAAATTTGATCAAGGGATTTGGCAAGAAAAGAAGATAAAGACTTTGATTTGATTCAAGGAAAACTTGTTGTTGAACATGCTATGTTGAACATTTGGTTTCTTTTCTTTTATGTTTGTGTATTAACTGTTACTACTTGTTTGGATTGCTAACTATTTTAATCCTTAATTAACTATGTAATCGTTCGTCTGATTTACATATCTTTGTGCTCATTATGTGCTTGTTAGCCTCCTAGATTTTGACTTATTGTTAACTTTGGCTTGATATTTACCTGTGTTAAATCTGGGCTGACCAAAGTTTTTGGAAGTGCACTTTTCTGTCACCATTGGATGCGGTTCCATATCGAACCCGCGGTTCTTTAGCGATAAGGAACTGCGCACCTACGTAAGGAACCGCATGTTCCTGTTTTGACAGAATCTTTGCGTTACACTGTTTTCCTTAATATCTGTAAAACTTTGAATTTTTTTTTGAAAAACCTGCACTTTCCTAAACTAGGGTACCTAATTCCATTATTCACCTAAAATGATTTTAACCCATTACTAGTTTGGATCATTCCCTTCTCTTCTTAAACCCGCTCATGTTGATTGTGTTCTTCATCCCTTCAACACTTCTCTAAACCTTAACACACAATCATGGTGTCCACTAGAACATCCTCTTCTTCCAAAACTTCTTCCTCAAAAAGAAGCCTCAAAATTAAGATCAAGATACGCAACATTGGTTCTTCATCTTTTCACACTCCCAAGAATGAGATCTCTCCCATTCACATTTCATCTTCACCTTCACCACCCCTTGTTCCATGCAAGACAAACTCTACCCATGGTACTAACCATTCTCATGGTTCTACCTCCTCTTCATTCCAATCAAGAATGAATGAGCTCTCTTCACCTTTCACCCCTAGTCCTCCTTTAGATGGGATTTCTCAACCTCAACCTCTAAAAAGTATCCCCTTTGTACTTGAGCCTTTGGTCACCTCTCCTTTCACTCCACCAAATTCTCCCATCTCACCCTTGGACACCATGCCTCCACCACCTCCTCCACTCTCTAACACTAATGCTCCTATTTAGGGCACTCATATCCCTCACTTCATGGGTGATCCTTACTTCTTTGGGTTCTTAGAAGCTCATGGTGCAAAGTGCCTATGTTATCTTTATAATAACTACATCATTCAAAACCTAAGGATGGAAATTCTTGGCCTTCATAGAAGGTTTCATGACTTCTTGCTTGTCTTGTTCTCCATGGCTCCTCTTAGGAGATGAATGATGGTTTTCAAATTAACATGCTTTTTTCAAAAGAAGGTCAAGCGAAAGAGAACTATGAACTCAAGACCTAGTTGTTAGCTTTCTTTGTAGTAGTTATTTGTCTTTTTAATTCTTGTATTTCCTTTTCTTTCCCTCATGATTTTCTCATGTGGATGATTTATGGATTTAGTTTTTACGTGCTTTAATCTATGTGATCACATTAAACAACTTCAGTTTATTTAAAATTGAACCTAAATCTATTACAACCTCTAAAAACTTGACTTAAAATTGGACCAAAATGTTATTTAAATATTTTGTCACCCTTTGTCAAGACATTCTTTGTGAATATGTTAGTTTTATGCAACCCTAGCATACTCTAGTGCTAAAAGAGGTAAAAATCCAAGATTTGCAAATTTTTGAAAAAGTCTTATCTTTGTCTAAAACTTTTGAAAATCTGGTTTTGCAGTCCACTAGACGCGGTTCTCAAGCCTCCAGGTGGTTCCATATCGATATGGAACCGCGGGCCTCTTTAAGGAACCGCGCCCAGTAAGGCCGATTTTGGCTTATTTTTGGTCTTTCTTCTTTGACCACTGTTTTGGTTAAGATTCTTTGTTTACCCAATTTGGCTAAACATTGTCTAAAACCTTTATTTTTTATTTCAAATCTTTGCGTTGTCTATTTTCTTTAAATTCTTCTCTTTTGGGAGTTCTTTCCTTCATCCCTCACAATGCCTAATTCTTCCTTTTCTAACCTTGACATTCATTTGTCACAAACTTCTCAACCTAAAGCTTCCTCTTCTAAGCTTTCAAAGAAACCGAAAATCTCGGTTAAACCCATTTGGATAAAAAAGAACAAGAATCCTCATGATTCTTCTTCTTCAAAATCCTCCAAGAATTCCTCTTTCTCTCTGATTCAATATTGGAATGAGACTTACTCTATAAATCTAATTACCGGAGAAAAAGAAATTCTTCCACCACCACCTAAACCTTTCAACTCTCCTCAACTCATTGACCTAAATTCTTTCCCTAACCTCACTAGGCATTGTGAAAACATTTCTTATCCATTATCTCCCTCCCCACCAAACTCTAATCTTGATGGACCTCCCCCATCTAACGACTTTATTTTGCATCATGGTTCCTCGTGTGCTTGTTGTCGTTTTCAACAAATTGAACTTGCTCATATATATGACAAGCTAAATTTTCTTGAATTCCTCCTCACTCGACCTCCTCTCAAATTTTTTGTTCCCGTGAACAAAACTACGAATGATGCTTCGTCGTCTTTCTTTTCCAACTAAAGCACTCTTTGTACTTTAGTTATTTGAGTCAATAATTTTTTAGCAATCTTGGAAGATTATCACTATATATTCCCACTAGGTGCAAACAACCTTGAAGTGGCCACGCCAACCTCCTGAAAAGGGAGGGCTTTACCTGGTTTGAGTCTGTGTGGCCGTGGGCTCAAACCCCGTGGATTAGTCGGCCAATGAGTCGGAAATCACGGTTACCAAAAAAAAAAGATTATCACTATTAGAATAGCTTATGCTTAGTGGTCGATTTTCCATATTCTTTTTTTTGTTTTGAATATTCATATTGTGTGTATGAATATTTATCTTGTATGTTATTTTATATTTTTGTAATATGAATGTTATGTGAGTTACCTTTCCCTCTAATTTTATTACACACATTTGTTAAGAAGTTGATCATGGTTAGAACTTAAAATTAATTATGGGTGATTCCATAAATTCTAAATTTTAACCCATTGACATTATAAATCATCTTTGATTGGTTTGGATGTTTCTTTTCTTCCTTTATTCCACCAATTGAACTATGATGTTGTCAATACACACTCTTTGGACATACTTAGCAAATGCTTACTTCTAATTTGAGATTTCTTTTCCTTCTCCCTCTCAAGTTAGTTAGTAAGTAGTGCACATATATACATTGGTGTTTCTTTTCTTTCTTCTAACCTTTGTGTAGCATGTCACCTTAGCTCATTGACTTGGTGCCCCAAGCAAGGGAGAGTAAGCACCAAGCAGGAGCTACTAGCAAAAGTCTGGTTCTTTTCTTCTTCAAAGACTTGTGCTAACCTTTTTGCTTCGACAAAGAGGGAGAAATGATAGTGATAAACTCGTTAATAATTCGAATAAACTTGTATTTTACGTAAATGAGTTTATAGTTTGTCGTAATAAAAAAGGGGGAGATTGTTAATGCATAAGAAATGCCTAAAAACATTGTTAGTATTAATTAATCTTTCTTAGTTTTGATCACGACAAATTACAAAGACATTTATTGTCAAACACAATCATAAAACGAATTATCTAACAAACACTATCATCAAGGTAATAATCATTACACTAACATATCTTAATCATGCTTAGTGATCATAAAAGTGATTAGCCTTAAAACTCACTTTTGTCAAACATTACAAAATATTTTTAATAAACTTTATTTTTAATAAAATGTTTTATTAAAATGAAAATGCAAATTTAAGTATGGCATATTCCATATGCCATAAGAATACCCTTTGAAGGTTTAAACAACCTCAGATATTTCAAATTCACTAAAAGACAAAAAGGAGCGGAGTCTACGCCAGCGGTACCTTAGCACATATGGCGGTTCCTTATCGATAAGGAACCGCGGGTGCCAATAAGGAACTGCGGGCAGATATAGCCGTTGGATGTTTTGTCCTATAAATACTGAATCAAATCTGCATTCTTATCAACCCTTTTTGGACATCTTCTTCAGCCTTCTTTCTCTTTTCTAATACTAGTCATTTGAAAATGATCACTTAATGTGTTAAGTATGTTTACTCATGATTATCCTCTTGATCTCCTTCTTTACCTTGTCCAAAGAGAAGATCACTCACACACTTGTGATGTGATTAAAGATGTAGCATTAATGAAGATCACCTCCTTCTAAAGATCTAGTCATGTTCATCATTTGTTTATTTGTGTCTTGTGTAGATCCAATGTATTTGTGAATACTTGGACTAGTTATGTTCATCCAAGTTATTTGTGAATACTTGGATTAGAGTTGTGTACATCCATTGCACATGTGTGTGTGCTTGGATTTATGTTGTGTAGATCCAAGCTACATGTGTGTACTTGGATATGATTAGTTGAGTTGTAATTAGTTGTGTTAGTTCTCACTAAATGTTGGAAATTCACTTTATGTGACGATATTTAAGAATTCCCATTAGTTATCATAGTCACACACGCATAGACTAGACTAGGAACAATGTATAGTTTAAGTGAGTTGTGTGGCTATATATACCCCTCCTAGGCTTCCAAGGAGGGCTGTTGATTGTGTTTTCATTTCTTGTTTTAATACACTTTTTCTTATTTCACACACAACCTCTCTTTCTCTCAACTCAACAATGGCTTCCACCTTCCACCACCCACCTAGACAACCGGATTAGATAAAAGCAAATCCACAATTGGCATCAGAGCCTCGGTTCATTCCTTGGATCTTTGTGTTTTTGGTTTCGATATGGTGGTCTAAATTTTTTTTTGTTCTCGTTCTATCATTTTTTGGTCCGATTTGTTACTTTTCTGTCACGTTGGTCATCATTTTTTGTCACAAGATGTCTAAAAATTTCTTTTTTTGACACAGTCCATCATGTTTATCATATCTGGTCTTTAGTCAATCAAAACAGTCATATCTGGGTTCACAACTGGTTACAAATCATGGTCATATCTGCTGGTATTCATATTTTGTAACTAGTCAAAAGTCAAACCTGCCATTTATTTATATCTGCTATTGATTTTGAGACTGGATTTTCTATTATTATCGTTTTCTAGGAAGTTTTTTCTGGTAATGTTCATGCTCATGAAGATGAAGATGAGCCCAGTTTTGCCCAGAAAAACAGATTCAGAAAATGCATGTTCCTAGAAAAACGGAAAAAGGACATTTCTTGGATAAGGTTTCTGCTTTACAGTACAATCGCATTGAGTGCGATGGGTGTAATGCGATGGCTCACTGCGATGGGTCCATTGCGATGGGTACCATTGTGATGGGTACCATTTTGATGGGTACCATCGCGATGGGACATCATGTTACGATGGCCATATTTGTTTTAAGACTACGATGGGAAAATAACTCGCTGCGATGGACATATTTGTGTTAGACTGCGATGGCAATCTTTTTGAATGCGATGGGTTCAAACAAAAACATTGCGATGGCCTTAGTAAAAAATCATTGAGATGATTAAAACTATACCGAGACCTTGGACTTGACCAGAACCACAACTTTAACATATCAATCCAACCTTTTAACTTCTCAAACACCAAATCTAATCCTAACTCCCATCGTCACCTAATCCCCTTAGAATCTAGACTCGACACCATTACAGAAAACTTATAAATCAAAAACAATCTCAGATTTATTTCGTGTTTTTGACATGCTACTCACGAAATTTCATCATCACAGATCCATTTATGTATGGGTTCCCCCATCTTTAATTTTCAAATTAAAAGGAAGACTAATAACAACTATGTTATGATCTTTCTTCATTTCGATTGACACACTAAAACAGACATGCAACGCATCGAACCTACCCGAGACCATTTGATCTTGTCGCCTTATCTTCGTGGCTACGTCTTCTTACGTGGCTGATTAGAAGCAAACCAAAAATAAAACATTGGCTTGATTTTATTTGAGATTTGTATGATCTAAATTTAATTGGGTTCGGTTTCGAAAGGAATGATATTGAGATGGACTCATTTATCTAGTTGTTTGTTTGGTTGGAGCTGGTGAGATTAGATGGAATGATGGGGGACGGAGAAAATTAAGTTTGGAGATGAAGTTTAGGTGAGATGTGAGATGGGGGATGGAGTAAACGATGGAAGGAGAAAGGCGGCGGATGTTTCTAGTGTGAGATTAGGTTATGAGGAGATTAGGGTTATGTAGGTAAGATGTGTATTTTATATCTCTTATTTAGGGTGTGATGATGGACCGGGTATAATTTCACAATGGTGTCGGGCTGCATGAGTTCTTGGGCCATCCGATGGAACAACAGTTCTTGGGCTGCATGTTTAATTGGTTTGACGAATTGGTGTTGGGCCATGTGATTTGATACACCTTATATCCGCATTTTTATCTCAAAATATTTATTTTGAATAAAACTTGTGAATTAAGTTATACTTTGGTCATAATCGAGACGTGACAATGTGATAAAGTGACTAGACAACAAGACGTGACAAAGTGACAAGATTTATGTTTGACGAGACCAAGAAAAATTTAGGTATATTTTTTAGTGACTACGGATTCGTTTGATCGGGTATTAATTATGTGAAGTTGAAGACGGATTTTTCGAAGGCGTGTATTTATTTTATCTTCAAAGATAACTTGCTCGTGCTTAATCTTAGAATGACGACTTGGTTATCTAGTTTCCGGGTTCGGGGTGGTTGGTTGATGACTCGGATTTCTATCACTTAAAGGGGTTACATTGTTGTACTCAGTGTCACGCGCTTAGTCGACGTGGATAATTTCAAGAGGTGTTGTGCTTATAGACTTCTTCAGTGATGCATTGGGTACTTAGAGATTTCTCCACCGTTCTTCATTCAACAATTGTGCAAGCTTAAGTCACAAGATCGAGAGATTCTTATTCAGTTTCACGTTTGATGTATCTGGTTCATTCTATCAGTGGTCATTTCAAATTGCTTTCAAGTGGGTTGCTAAAGATGGCCATGGAGAATTTATGAGTAGAGATTTTCGATCAACAGCTGATTCTCACAAAATATATAATTCAGCTTATTTATTATTCTCACGAGTTTTCAGGTACATGTGCGTATGATTTATTGATGGTTCTTGATAGGTGTGGAAACACCCATCCTTTTTACCACTTAATTGCAATAATAACCGAGCCAAAACGTGTATTTTATGTCATTTATGTCGAAATTATGCGTGGTTTGTGTTTTTGTTGTAATTTAGGACGAAAAGGTGAAAAGTGGAGAAAACACGGCATTTACGGGCTTTTATCGAAGAAAAAGACGAAAGATGAAGTCGAAAGATCAAGAGTGCAAAAAGAACGGAAGTCCAAGGCCTATTCTGAAGATTTATCGAAGAAAAAGTCTAAAGACGGAAGTTTAACGAAGTCAAAGAACTTAAGTCTAATAGAAGAAGAAAATTAAAAGACAAGTTCAAATCCCGAGACGACAAAGACAAAGAATTAAAGTCGAGTCGAGAAGACGTGAAGAAAGAAAGAAAGAAAAGAGGAAGCCTCCATCCACCCTCCTTTCCTATAAATACCCTTCATATCACCACATGAAGGGAGTTAGTCATTTAGATTAGTTTTAGTTTTAGGAGTAGGTGTAGTTTAGTTTTAGTGAGAGAAAGTGACAGTTTCTCTCACTAGAACTTTAATCTTTCATCTTTTAATCTTTCTTGTTTCCAATCAAACCTTTACTTTTTAAGCTTAATCTTGTCTTAATCTTCATGTTATAATCTTTCTTGTTAATCTTGTTCTTGTTTTCATCATCTTTTTCATCATGTTCTTATTTAAAGTTTTGATCTTTTAAATTTTCGTGACTCTAAGTTTGTTTATTTTAAGTTTGATTAGTTGTTATTTGTGCTTATTGATTCCATTTCAGTTTTGATTCGTTCTAGGTTTAGTTAAAAGCTTATTTCCATTAGCTTTTTGATCTAGCTTATATTTCGGATCAAAGAAACCAATCAGAAAGGGTTTTAAAACCCCTTTCCGACCACTGCTTTCCGACCAAGCCTTCCCTCATTCCGATCTGATGATCGGAAAAGGGTTTTATAGCATTCCGATTATGGTTGTTTTGAGATATTCCGATTAGCAACGTTTTTTTATTATTCCGATCTAGCTTGTTTTTCGTATTCCGATCTTGGCAATTGTCTTATTCCGATCTGAGTCTTATTTAAACATTCCGATTATATTAGTTCTTGATTATTCCGATCTGAATCCTTGTCCAACATTCCGATCATGTCTTCTTTCACATTCCGATCGGGTTACATTCCGATTGGATTCCAATCTGGATTCCGATCGAGTGTATTCCGATTGGAGGTTTTATTTTGTTTTAATATTTTGTTTAAGTATCAATTTTGCTCGTTTTATTTTTAGTCTATTTTAATTTCGTTCCGCATTTTTATTTTATTGCCAATTTACTTTTCGTCAAACTTTAATTTTACGTTATTTAATTTTACGTCATTTACTTTTAACACTTTAAATATTGCACCGTTTACGTTTAAACTAGTATTAGTTTTAATTTCTCGTCATTTATTTTTAAGTCTTGCACATTTATTTTACCAAAACCAAAAATTTTATTTTCACCAAGAACAACTAATCTCACACAATTAACCGGAAATCAATTCGAAGAGACACCGAGAATAACGATCTTTCAACGAGTAAAATCTCAAGTATTAAAATGGCGCCGCTGCCGGCTCTTTTCGTGAGGATCGAAAGTTTTTTGTGAGAGAAGCGTTGGCTTTTGGGACCCGTTCACTTGTGAACGTTATTTTTCGTGTCCAAATATTTTCAAAAATCCATAAACATTTGAAAAATCATAAAAGCATTTCTTTTTCAAAGTTTTGCACCCAAAATATTCTTCTTGCTTATCTATCTTTCTTTATGGATTTTTATGTCCATTGCGTCGGGTGTGGGAGACAATTGTACGGGAACGACTCTTGTCAATGGTGTACGTGTGAGCGGTGCGGCAACGATATCGACAACACACAATTCGGATTTTTTCCTTTGTGCAACTCGACTAATTCGTCCTTTTCGAACCCACCTCCTGTTCCCACGTGCAGCTATTGTGGAAGCGATTCTCATTGGCATATTTTGTGCCCGGTTCCATACCCGTATGATCACGGGCAAGAACCGGGGTACAGTTATGACTATGATAATAGCTATCCACAAGACGCACCCAGTCTTTCTCCTCAACCGTTCTGCAACAACTGTGGGGGTCCTCATGATACCTATTATTGTCAACCAACGAATTATAATGAGCAAAATCCGTGTCCTCAGTTTTCTTCACCAATGGATTATTATGAACCAAACCCGGTTTCTAATTCTTCTCAACCGATGAACTACTATGAGCCACAACCATGCTATAATTCAGGTTTTCAACACTTTGAGCCCCCACATCACACCCTCAATCATCAATCCTCTCAGCAAACTAGACTTGATCAACAACTCACTTCTTTGAATGGCATTCTAGAAAGTCTAGCTCAACTCCGAGCTGACTTGCATCAGGAAAGGCAACCGTTGCTTGATGTGGACGAAACCTTGAAAACCACCAACACCTTTTTGAGCCAATTTAGTCGTTTTCCCTTCTTTTCTACACCAAAATGTTTAATTACAGCGTGGGATAGAATTGGTGAAATTGAACATACTCGGGGCGATGAACAACAAAAGTTGCTGCATGAGCTTCTTAAAGATGTGGAGGTTATCAAGGAAGAGTTAGCCGACTACGTCACTCCTAACTGGACTCGTCCCATCTATTATGATGATGACGACGAAGATGATGTCTACACTTTCAACCAATCTTCTGAAGTTGCTGCTCCTACTGTCGATGTTCCTACTGTATCTAAGGATCTAGATTCGTTGAATGAGCTTAATGATGTTGTTCTCAACAAAGTATTGGATGATGAGTTTTGTGACTTACCTGCTATGGAGCCTGAGGACGTCGTTGCTCTTACGGAAGAGGTCGCTCCTAATGATGTCGATTTTTCTCCAAGCTATGAGAAATTCACTTTTGAAATTTCTCAATCTCCACCGGGAGATGCGGGCGATGACGATTTATTCTCTCCGGTTTACGAAAAGTTCACCGATCATCATGATCTTGTGGATGAGGTGGAAGACGTGCTTCTTCGCGATAGATTACGGAAAGTGCACCTTCTTATTGCTCAAATCGAAGAGTTGACTTCTCCTATTTCCAAGCCTTTACCTCCATCTCCTCCTACCGTTGAAGATAATGACCCATTGCTGGAAGAAATCGACATTCACTCCATGCCTCCAGGTATCGATGATAATGACATTGAGGGGGATATTATTTTGGATAATGTGCTACTTGAAGTTATTGTCCCAAGTCCCCCTATCGAGCACCTTTCATCCTCCCCTTTAGAGACTATCTCAGAGGATGAGTGCTTTGACCCGGGAGGTGACATTGATTATGCTATAATTGATAACAATACGGCTTTGCCGCTTGCTCAGCATCCATTGTCTTTGGGGGAGGACAATGTGCTAACTTTACCCACCCCACCTCCCGTGGATCCTGATTTCACATACTATACGTATGTTGAAAGGACCTTTCTCCCTTTCAAGACTTATCCCCCCGCCTCTCCTTTGTTGATGTCAACCGGGAACGAGGACAAGGTCTTTGATCCCGGTATCACATTCGAGGCTTCCCCATGGACCATTTAATTCGGGGACGAGTCAGGCTCGTGACTCGGTTAACAAAAACAAGCGCTTTTTGGGAGGCAACCCAATTATCTATCTATTCTCACCATAAGTGTAGGGGGGAGCCCCGTGGTGTTTCTTGTTCTCTTTCTTATCATGTGCAGGGATTAGAGCTTCAAAGACACACTCTTGATGACTTTTGCCGAACCGTGACCCCGTGTTCCCTTCTTCCCGGTTCTATCCTAAACTCTTTTCGATTCACTATTTTATATTTCTCAATATGAAATAGGAATCTCTTTAGTTGTCTTTTCCCTAGCGAGATTTAAACAACGTGCACAATGTCCTAAGTGTAGGGGAGTTTACTCCCACATGCTTAAACATTGAGGACAATGTTTATATTAAGTGTAGGGGGACTTCTATCGAAGTTAAGTGGTCTTTTCCTTTTATTTGTCCTCATTTTAACCGGAAAATCAATTTTTCGACATTTTTCAAAATTTTTGATCTATTTTGGCCTATTTGTTTTTCCCTTTGTATAGTTATTTTCTTTCTTTATTAGAATAAATGTTTAATAAGTGGTTTTAATTTTCAAACGTTGTGAATCTTTTGACTCAACCCGAGTTTACTCTAGCTAGTATCCTTAACGTGTTTAAGTCAAGTTTTGCTAGGCTTTTATATAGGGAGCTATAAAACGCAAAAGTCTTAACTCTCACGGGTTAAGAACAAGAACTTTTCGCAAGTTCCTATAATTGATCCTAGAGAGTCGTTTATCAAGGGAACTTTAAAATGCGATTTCTAAACTTGAAAAAGTCTAAGAATTTTCAAGATCCTATAGGCGACTCGAAAACCCAAAACTTTGATTTAATAGGCTAAGCATCCACGAGTCTCATTCCTTGAGATTTTAAATTGTGGAGAACGAGAGATGATAGAGTCAATTATAAGTTCGGTATTCTTTCGTGAATTTATGTGAGTTAATTATAAGCTTATTCTCCCTCCGCTTGTTAATAAATTTATCTGCTAATAAATAAGGTTGTACGATTTAAAAGGTTACTTAGCTTCTAGCCCCAAATCGTTTAAAAGTTGCTCGGTACGGATTAGAGTTCATAGCCAAGGCATAACTTATTGAAGCGGGATGCGAAGATTGGCGAGTCCGAAAAGGCCCTAACAAGGCATGAGGGCTACATTTTGTTGCTAAAGATCCAAAAGTGATATGAAGAATCATTTATCAAAAATCTATATGAAGGATCAAGACACGACGAAAAGCAAAAACTCCCCAAAAGTCATGGAGAAGTCTATCCGAAAAGACCCTAACAAGGTATGAGGATAAATAGATCCAAGTCCTAAAAGGAGGCGGATCGTTGCATATCAAAGTCCAAAATAAAGATTGGAGAAAAATGACGAAGTCGTGGTCCAAATATAAAGAATCTCTCAAAACTTCAAGTGAAGAAATTCCTATTATGAAGAGAAGACCATAATTTCAAGAACGTCTCTCGAAGATTCGAAGTATGAAGTCGCTGCCAAATATCGGTCCGAGAAAGGTCTCAAATCGCGAAGCGAGTTATGCCAAGATATGAACTTTATGAGGTCCCGAGAAGCAGTTTTAAAAGATTTGGTCCTTTAGCTAACTATTGATTAAATCGTTCACTTTATTTTCAGCCTAAATAACTATCGAAATAAGTCAAACAATGCATCCTCGTGATCATTCAAGACAACAATAAAATATAAGAGATACACCTAGGAATAAGGGAGTCTAAGTGAATAATTGGCCCACATGAGTTCGTGTTAGTTTGCTAACTTATAATAACAATGATCTCGTTTCTAAGCTTGGTTTGGAGAAAGTGAAAACTTGAGGATGATGATCATTTATGACATTTTCAAAACCCAAGGTATGTTTTTAATTTCTTTACTCTGTATGTTTATAATTTTCTATCTCTTTAATAAAGGCCAACGTGGATTGATTGTGATGAAAAATGTAAAAGTGCTTTGTAACTAATGCATTGCATGAGGACATTGCAATGGTTAAGTGTAGGGGATTTGATAGGTGTGGAAACACCCATCCTTTTTACCACTTAATTGTAATAATAACCGAGCCAAAACGTGTATTTTATGTCATTAATGTCGAAATTATGCGTGGTTTGTGTTTTTGTTGTAATTTAGGACGAAAAGGTGAAAAGTGGAGAAAACACGACATTTACGGGCTTTTATCGAAGAAAAAGACGAAAGATGAAGTCGAAAGATCAAGAGTGCAAAAAGAACGGAAGTCCAAGGCCTATTCTGAAGATTTATCGAAGAAAAAGTCTAAAGACGGAAGTTTAACGAAGTCAAAGAACTTAAGTCTAATAGAAGAAGAAAATTAAAAGACAAGTTCAAATCCCGAGACGACAAAGACAAAGAATTAAAGTCGAGTCGAGAAGACGTGAAGAAAGAAAGAAAGAAAAGAGGAAGCCTCCATCCACACTCCTTTCCTATAAATACCCTTCATATCACCACATGAAGGGAGTTAGTCATTTAGATTAGTTTTAGTTTTAGGAGTAGGTGTAGTTTAGTTTTAGTGAGAGAAAGTGACAGTTTCTCTCACTAGAACTTTAATCTTTCATCTTTTAATCTTTCTTGTTTCCAATCAAACCTTTACTTTTTAAGCTTAATCTTGTCTTAATCTTCATGTTATTAATCTTTCTTGTTAATCTTGTTCTTGTTTTCATCATCTTTTTCATCATGTTCTTATTTAAAGTTTTGATCTTTTAAATTTTCGTGACTTTAAGTTTGTTTATTTTAAGTTTGATTAGTTGTTATTTGTGCTTATTGATTCCATTTCAGTTTTGATTCGTTCTAGGTTTGGTTAAAAGCTTATTTCCATTAGCTTTTTGATCTAGCTTATATTTCGGATCAAAGAAACCAATCGGAAAGGGTTTTAAAACCCCTTTCCGACCACTGCTTTCCGACCAAGCCTTCCCTCATTCCGATATGATGATTGGAAAAGGGTTTTATAGCATTCCGATTATGGTTGTTTTGAGATATTCCGATTAGCAACGTTTTTTTTTATTATTCCGATCTAGCTTGTTTTTCGTATTCCGATCTTGGCAATTGTCTTATTCCGATCTGAGTCTTATTTAAACATTCCGATTATATTAGTTCTTGATTATTCCGATCTGAATCCTTGTCCAACATTCCGATCATGTCTTCTTTCACATTCCGATCGGGTTACATTCCGATTGGATTCCAATCTGGATTCCGATCGAGTGTATTCCGATTGGAGGTTTTATTTTGTTTTAATATTTTGTTTAAGTATCAATTTTGCTCGTTTTATTTTTAGTCTATTTTAATTTTGTTCCGCATTTTTATTTTATTGCCAATTTACTTTTCGTCAAACTTTAATTTTATGTTATTTAATTTTACGTCATTTACTTTTAACACTTTAAATATTGCACCGTTTACGTTTAAACTAGTATTAGTTTTAATTTCTCGTCATTTATTTTTAAGTCTTGCACATTTATTTTACCAAAACCAAAAATTTTATTTTCACCAAGAACAACTAATCTCACACAATTAACCGGAAATCAATTCGAAGAGACACCGAGAATAACGATCTTTCAACGAGTAAAATCTCAAGTATTAGTTCTGAGTTTCGAAACCATCAAGGGGGAAGAAGAAGACACATTGAACGCACAACGAGTACACGTGATGAACTTCATACCTTCGTTTGATTTGTAGACATTCCGGGATGACATTTGTCATAGCCGCAGAGAAAATCAGTGTTTTAACTCGTGGCGTTATCAATCTCTAAATGGTACACTACTAATTCGATGTTTAATTGTTTGGTTGTTGCAATTATTCATCATCATTATCCTATATGGAGAGATATGCATTCCCCGGACTTAATTGACTCTGGTGCATCTCCGGAAGAAGATATGTGCATTTCTGGAACTTAATTGACTCTTGTGTTTCGATGTCAACTTCATGAATGGGATAAAGTGTCTACTTCAGTATTTGAGCTTCATACTCGGGATTGATTTACTTTCTTCAACTATGTGGGGGAAGAAATGTCTTGATTCTTTCTAGTATGCATAACTTGAACTCTCGTGGGGAAGAAAAATTCAGAAGAATTATTCAAGCGTGAGAAGAGAAGTTGTTGATCTACTTGGTGTGCCCCTTACTTTCAATCCCTCATAGCAACATTATCAGTTATATGATGGGGTTTGCTTTTTAAATTCCGCTGTGCGCTTAATCATTCTAATCTTTATTGAAAGCTTTGAAGTTGCTTACGAGGATTGTCGATTTAGGGGGAAGCTATTTAAAAGCTTCTACATCAAGTTTATGTGGCATGAATTAGGGGGAAGTTAATTCAGAAGCTTCTCCTTAACCAGAAGTAAATGGATTACTTAGCTCGTGCCGTTACATATTTCTTCTACAAGTTACTTTAAAGATGAGTCGTTTTGAAGTGAAGACTTAAAGTCAAAGGCCTCAGAAGACATCATCAGCATTGGACGCTTCATGAAAGCTTTTGTTCTTAATTATTATGTATTTGTTAGGAAAAATATTGTAAGGAATTCTACAAGTCGTCCCATGGGGGAAGATTGTTGGAAATTCTCTTTATGTGACGACATTTAAGAATTCCCATTAGTTACCATAGTCACACACGCATAGACTAGACTAGGAACAATGTATAGTTTAAGTGCGTTGTGTGGCTATATATACCCCTCCTAGGCTTCCAAGGAGGGGTGTTGATTGTGTTTTCATTTCTTGTTCTAATACACTTTTTCTTATTTCACACACAACCTCTCTTTCTCTCAACTCAACAATGGCTTCCACCTTCCACCACCCACCTAGACCACCAGATTAGATAAAAGCAAATCCACACTAAACTATAAAGTGATGTGGTTGTGTCTTGTGAGTTCTCACTAAAGTATAAAGTGATGTGGTTGTGTCTTGTGAGTTCTCACTAAACTATAAAGTGATATGTAGTTGTGTTGTGTGAAGTTCTCACTTAGCTTCAAAGTGAAGAGTCGTGAAGATTGGTTCTAGCTTTGGATTAGAACTCGACATCTAGCCTTGTGTCGGAAAATGGTGATGGAGGCAACATTATGAAGATTGGTTCTACCTTTAGATTAGAACTCGACATCTAGCCTTGTGTCGTAAAAGAGTGAAGTGGGCTACGTTGTGTAGATTGGTCCTAGCTAAGATTAGGTCTCGACATTTAGCTTAGTGTCGGAAAATAATGTTAGCGACTTTGTATGGTTTTCTCCACCAAGAAGGGAGCTTGTGGATATAGTGGAAATCTCGAGTACTTGAGGAGTGGAGTAGGAACGAGGATAGAGCCTTGTTGCCGAACCACTATAAATCTTGGTGTCTTCCTACTAGGTTGTTTCTTTCCTTACTCTTTACTCACATTCTTTATCACTACACTTATTATACATTGTTAATGCATTAGAATTGAACCTAATCATTATGCATTTAGCTTTCAAGTAAAAGATAGTTTTGTGCACTCACCTAATTGAAAAGAATTTTAATTAGGAGATGAACCGATGAGAAACTATTCAACCACCCATTCTAGTTTCTACAGAGATGATTAGAGGGACAAACTGATACTTTGAAAGACGAGTTCTCCAACACTTTGAAAGGTCAAAATAATAAAATTGAACAAGGTTACAGTGAGATTAAAAAGATGTTTTCGGCAACTAGGAGCAATCAAGCGAGTTCGTCTTTCGAGTGCGTTACCAAGCAACACCATGGTTAATCTAAAGGAACACGTCAAAGTAGCTACATCGTCTAATGTAAAAGGTCGTGTGATTACCCCCACCCTTGATAATTTTAGAGTTGTGCATTCGTCTCTATCCTCGACCTCAAAAACACATTTATGTTCTAAAGTCGAGGGAATGAACGTGGTGACCAAGGAAAAAAGTGCACACCCTCGTGTACCTCAAATTCCATCCACGGTTCAAAAAGAGAGTTTTATCGACCTTACGAAAGTGACCCTTGAGGAAACTTGTGCTTCGATTCTTCTACGACAACCTAAAAGGCATATGCCGAGAAATGAAGAAGATCCGGGCCAATTTCTTTTACCTTGTGATTTTCCCAAGATTGAGAGATGTATAGCACTTGCCGATTTAGGTGCTAGCATCAATCTCATGCCTCTTTCTTATTGGAAATTGATGAGATTGCCTAATCTTATCCCTACAAACATGACAATCGAGCTAGCAAATTGTACACCACTTACACCAATTGGAATAGCTGAGGATGTTTATGTTAAAATTAGAAAGTTTGTTTTTCCCGCGGACTTCGTCATTTTCGGTTACGAGTGTGACTCTAAATGTCCCATTATTTTAGGTCGACCCTTTTTATCGAAGGCTCGAGCCGTAATCGACATTCACGGTGGTAAAATGACTATTAAATATGGGGAGGATGAAATGGACTTTTTCGCGAGTAGATCCCAAATTTCAAATAAACAAAGTAAAACCGAGGTTTCAAATTTTGATAATTTCAAAGTACATACTTTAGCGGAAAAAATGAGGCTAGATTCATGTTTTGAAAGAATTAGAATCAACGGTTTTAGAGATCAGGATTTTAACGACAAAGAATACGTTCACCTAATTGAAAAAGGAATTCGTAAATTTATGGACGAAAAATCATTTTGGATATATTCGTCAAAAAATGAACAACCAATTCCGGAGGAGAACGTTAGATCCATTAAAACAATGACCAAAATGGACTCGTTTTCACCCCCTCCAAAGGACCACGTCTTTGTGGCTTCAACTTCTAAATCCATTGAAGTGCCTCCATTTCCTAGCCCAATATCTATTGAGGCTAAAGGTTTTATCGATGCTAATCCACTCATCATTGAACGGTCACCTAAGCATAGTCAATCGACTTGTAAGACAATGGTTGTGACTCGAGAAATCCTCTCGAGAACTTGCTCACATCGACACTTTCTTTGATGATGATGATGATGATGTCATGTCAGAAATTTCTTGTGATGACGAGAATGATGACACTTTCACCACGTTCTCGAACTCCGCCTTTGAACCCACTTTTCATCATAATCCCATTTTTGATGTAGGGTTCGATAACGTTGATGACCATATCATCGATCCTCCTCCGTTTCACAATTGGTATGATGAAGAATTTTTTAAGTAGGTCGATGAATTTCTCGCTATAGACACAAATCCCATTCTCGAGGAGTTACCTTATAAACACTCCTCGTTTGAGAATGACAATTACCACATTCTGGAGGATTTAATTCAACAATCCCCACCAAGAAATGATGGTTTCGTACTTGATCGTAATATCTTCGAGAGAGTTTCCAAAATCATTCATGAAGGGAACAAAAAACCTTGGTTTGACGAGCCTATCTACGATGAGGAAATCGATGAGTTTAACGATCTTGTGGAGGATGACGTTTATGTAGACCCCAAGGGGGTGAATTTTTTGTTGATAAATATTTAATTTGTACAACCCCCATCGTTTTTGAGTTTGAAACATAAAATATTTTAGACATAATCAAATCGGGTTTTCATAAAGAGTTTAAAAATGATGAAAAAGGAAAAGATTCTGAATTTAATTTGAATGATGTTCCTACCTTTTTAACTCCGTCATAACCGTGTTTTATGAGTGCTACCACCTCGTCTACTCCTTTTGACGATGGTGTGTGTGGTTTTAGTGTGGGGGAAGCCCCTTATGTTTCCTCACACTTTACCACCAAGGACAAGATATTTGATCACAAATCACATTTTTAGGGAAATCTCGGTCTTCCACCGATGCAATAAATGGAAAATACTTTCGTTTGCTTGGTGTGAGTCTACCTCGAGTAGCTCATTATGTTTCCCCACCCATTGTCCCACCCTTCTATTTCTCACCTCTTTTCTTCTACCTCTTTGAGGTTTTGGCACATGTTGGAGTGTCGTTGGTTCGTTTATCCCATGAAAACGAGGACGCCATCTTTGATCCCAATATTTTGCTTCATCAAAGGACTTAGTCCTTTATACCTGTTGCTTTTTGGGCCTTGTTTATCATGTAAGCCCCACCAAAAATGATCAAACCATGATAATCCTTAAATGATCACATTTATGGGGATTTGAGTCGAGATTTTGACCCAGTTATCAAAAACAAGGTGCCTCATGGGGGATTCTCATGCTTATCCTTGTACATATTATCGTTTTTGTAATAGTGTAATGCGGAGACTTGTGCTCTTCCAACCTTTGTTCCGTGGTTGTTTGTGATTTTGATTTATTAGGTTCATCGTCATCATTGAAGCTTCTCGTGTTCGTTTTACGTATCACTCGAGCTTTGATCGTTGCATTTGGAGATTCCGATATCCGATGATATCCTTTTACGTTCTAACGTTTATCTTATTAGCATAACTGTTAGCCCTAAAATGTGAGCGACTAACAGAATTACAATACTTTACATAGCCGGGAATTATAGAGACTAATATTGTCACATGTAAGTAGTTCAAGTCCTAAGCTATATATACCCATCCATACTTCCATGGAGGGGTGAGGATTGTCATTTTCTTTCTCTCACTAGAAATAAACACACAGTTTCTAGTATCTCTTGTTTCTCTATCTACCATGGCTAAACATCTCTTTAATCCTCCCCGACCTCCGGATCATAAACCCGTGTTCATGGTGAGTCTCAAGTTATCAATTGGTATCAGAGCTAACCGGGGGTGTTTCGTGTTTTTGTATTGGCGTGTTTGTGTTCGTGTCTGTCCAAATCCAGATTCGTGGTTGTTTGTTTCATCTATACTATCAGTTTTTTTCTTCCTTTTCGTCGGATTTAACATCTCCATCATCCACCATTATCATTCTTTCATCCATTTTTTATGTTTTTTGTTATAGAAAACTGTTTGTGGTTAACATATTTTTATTCTTTTTATCAGTTTTTTTTCATCATCAATATCCGTCAACCCATTCATCAATTTGTCCTCATCATATCCATTTTTTCAGTTTTTCTATCAGATCTACCCTTATCAGTTTTATATCCGTTTTTTCACCAACATCCACCATAATCAATCAACTGTTTTTAGATCCACTATCTTTGGTAGTTTTTAAGATGAAAATGAGTAGTTCACAGATCCGATTTTTTTTTGTAAAAGGACAGAAAAATCATTGATCCATTATCTTTGGAAAAACCAAGAAAATTCAAAACCCTAATTATTGCGAGATTGGCGGTTTGAAAACATTGCGAGATTGTTGTTTTGAAAACATTGCGAGATTGTTGTTTTGAAAATATTTCGAGATTGGGGGGTTTGAAAATATTGCGAAGATTGAAGTTTGAAAACATTGTGAAATGATGCCTTTGGCAACATTGCGAAATGGTGACTCGAATACATTCTGAAATCATGTTTCGATATTGCAAAATCATGTCGAGATTACCACTTGGCCAACCCAAACACACTGCCCACATCTCACCGAGTCAACTTGGTAATTACCGAGTTGACTAGGTTAACTCATTGAGTTCATGAATCAATTCAAGAAAAAACCAATTAAATATTGAAATCAGATTAGACTCAATCTAAACCAACACATCAATCAACATCGTCACCATCCAGACATAAAACAGAAAGCTATAAAATCTATTAGGATCTAAGGTTCATCAATTTGGGTTTATAACTCATCGTTTAGATCTTTAAATATCTTGAAACCCGACTAAAAACCCATCACTGATCTAGACAAATACAAATAATATACATCAACATGCATGACTCAGTTACACCCACCCGAGACCATCTCTATATGATCTTGATGCCATCATCGACTCAGTTACTCTCGATCAATTGAAGTTACTGTTTATTTTTGGTTCTGGGTTCGTTTGATTTGATGGAATAAGATATGTACGTTTGATAGAGAGATGGGATACTTGATGATTGGTTCGAAAGTTTCTAGATGAAGATGAGATTAGTTGGATGATATATTGTGGGATGTGATACGTCTGATTGGGATTGATATGAGATTGACCTAGATTTATGACGGTTTGAGAGATAAATATGTGATGGGGTTTGAGGTTATTAGATAAGAAAAAGCGGTTGTGGAAACTATGAGAGAGGATTAGGGTTATGGTAAGTATGAGAAATATTAGGGTATAATACGTGTTTTATATCCCAATGTTAGGTTAACTCTCTCATGGGTTGTTTTTGATTTTATCAATATGTGGGTTGTGTTAATTGTGATTATCTTGATTGGGCCTCGAATTGACACAACATAAGTCAGACTGAAGTGAGTTTGGATCTAGCTGTTTCATATGTTGGGCTACTAATCCGAAACCTTGTGCTAATTTGATCGGGTTGTGAGGTCGATCCGCGCACCAGTTGGTCATGTGATTGATTTTGGGCTTCAAAGTAAAGTCAGCTAAACCACGTTGACGGCTTCTCATTCTCTAGTCATCGTTGGTTTTTCAATCAACGACACTCAAACAAACACGACAAACACGACAAAAATAAATTAACACCAAAAAGATCCTTTATAATATTCACTTAAATTTTCAAACGGCTAGTATTCGGAGCAAAGAATGTCAAGTGATTACGAAGTGGGTTTGGTATTTGTTATTTGAAGTTGAAGTGGAATTTCACGAAGGCGTCTACTTATTTCATCATCGAGCCTTCTCACCCCCTTCTAACCCTTTTCTCTAAACCTAGTCTATCGATTGATGATTCGCTTGAGCGCTTATGATTGAGACTTGAATTATCTAGTTTCCAATGTCAAGGGGTGGATGGTCGATGATGAGACTGCTTTTATACATAGTCTCATCGTCCAAATTGAGCTTAAAATGCATTAAATATCATCAAAATACCCAAATATATGCTTGTGTTTGTTGCTTGTGAATTTTAGGTACGGATATTGAGAAAATGACAAAAGATCACAAGAATCAATCAAAAACGAACACGGGAAACGAAGCCGCACGATGAACCAAGACCTAATGAAGAAATTTCCAAAGAAAGTCCTTGAAGATTTGAAGAATTATGAAGAAGGGTCCTCCAATTATGGAAGAATTGACACTTTATACCCTTGTATCTTCATAATTACAAGTTTGGTCCCTAAAGTTTGTCAAATTTACAAAAAGGACCCTTAACTTTGAAGAATTGGCAAATTTAGTCCCTCAACAAAACTAAATTGTCAATAATGGTACTCCAAGAAGTCAACAAACAAGTCAAAGCCTTAAAGTATGAAGACATGTCAAGAACAGTCCTTGAAGAATGAAGAAATTGCATGTTTAGTCCTTGTTTCAAGTTTGGAAGTCTTTGTGCCAAAAATGACAACTGCCCCAAAGTTGTTACTTGTTATTTAGGCGTTGATAGCCATTTAATACAAAGTGAAAGAAGAAGTAAAAGTGAGGGACCTAATCTGCCCAGACAACCTAAGACAAACCCCCCACTCACAGACTTACACGTCACCTACCTTAAACCCTCCACCAATCATATACACCCTCCTCTCCACGTCAGAATCCACCCAACACATTTATTTAATCAGTTTTAAACTGATTATAAATTTTGAGGGAAACACGTTTTTTTGAAACTTAACCCCATCAAACCCCACCCTGCTATCACTAATCCTTCCATAAACCCTAAATCTTAATCAAGGGGTTTTCTCCTAAATCTTTCCAGATTGACAATTAATGTCACTCTCATCCCAAACCCAACTCCCAAAAACATCACCCTCACCCTCACATGTCCCTCCAACCCTCCCCTGACCCACATCCAAGCTTGAAGACAAAAGTAAACCAGCTAATCAACGCCTATGGGCATTTTCGTGCTCCCAAAGAAAGAATGGACGACCTAGATCACTCCAAAGCAGCTGGCATCCCACAAACTGCCAAGATCATCACATGGGCTTTCAAAATTCAAAATCGTCCAAGGGTAGCTTGGGAAGTTTATATCATTAGGGTTTTTAGTTTCCTTTCACTTCTAGAACAGTTGTAGCCTATTATATAAAGTCCTTTAGGACTTCCATTTTTTCTGTTCTTTTTTCCTCCTTTTTCACAACTTTGTAAGTCCTGTTTTTTATGAATGAAAAAAGGTTAAAGATTGTTGATGAGAAGAAAGAGCCAGCTTTATTTTACATTGTTTGATTGTTGTTTAAGTTCCAAATTTGTTTACTTTTCAAGTTTTTTTTAAAATCTAAGTCTTGTTTTCAAAGGTTTCTGATTTCAAGTTTTCTTTTCAAGTTGAGCTAGAAAGGTTGTTAAACCACATAAGCCTCTTATATTCAAGCTTGTGTATGACCATATCACCCTGATATCTTGGAGATATCAAGGTGTTGTGGGTATAAAGGTTTGGGTAAAAAGGCAAAGTGAGGTGAAAAAAATCTTTTTTGCTTATTTTTAACATCACTGTTTCATTTTAAAAGCTATAAGCTATAAGGATACTTGTCTATAAGTCATTCTTATAGCTCATTGGCTCTCATACCAGGTCACTTTTGTTGTTTTGGTTTGTTCTTAGCAGGTTCTAAACAAGGACCATTTTTCATCCATTTTTGTTAAGTAAAACTTCATCAGCATCTCAACAAAGTTCAGCATAGACCCGAGTCTATTTGGAGGTGACTATTCAGTCACTGTTGGGCCTGGATGTAGGCCCAACAAGGTAGCATCCTTGTTCTCTTTTTCATTTTTTCAAAATATTTAGTGTTATGTGATTTTTGCATGATATTTGTGATAATTGCTTAAGTGTCAGGTTAAGTGTTTGATTTTGCTCAAAATAGGGTTGTATGCATGCTAGAAGTAATTTGATTCAGTTTGGTTAAGTTTTGAGTTAATTTTCTTTGTTAAAATTGGTTTTAGAAATATAAAGGGGTGTTTGGATTTTTTTTATTGAGATTGGTAAAGGTTTGTGAGTTAAAACCTGCTTAGACATACTCATTAGGGTAGTAATAGGTGGTATTTGTACTTGTTTTCCATTTTGAAAAGCTTTTAAAACAGATTGCATGCTTAAATATTGAAAACATTGCCTTAATCAGCTAACTACTTTATCTGCCTGATTTTGTATGGATTTTGCCTTATTATGTTGATGAATTGTTAGAAGATAGATCATTTAAGGATTGTGAATCATTTATCTGCTATTTGGTGAGCTTTTGTGCAAGTAATTGGCCTTTAAAATTCACTTTTTTGCCAAGTGCATCAACAAAATATACATCAGTAACAATAGACTAGATCAGCAACTTTACTTGGCCTATTTTGTGCTTAATTGTGTGTACAACTTGCTGGTTTTCTGTTTGATTTGACTCCTTATACTTCAAAGAGTATAAGGGTGCCCTCATTGTCCAACAAAACAGCATCAACAAGCCAAATCAAGCCCTCTTGATTCAGTTTGCACAAGTGAAGAAACACTTGTGTGTTCATCAGAAACACACTTGTTTCTGGGCACGATTTTGATTCCAATTTGGCTCAATCTTGTTTAATTTTGATTTGTGTTTGTGTTTTTGTGACTCAAGGAGTAACTGGTTTGTGTTTTTAAAGTTTAAAAAGAAAAAAAAAATAAAGAACAAAAAGGACGTGGCCAGGACTCGAACCTGCGCCACTCCTCCCACAACCAAACGTGTTAACCATTGCGCCCTAGGGACTTTGACTGATAAGTCTCATTTCATTACTTACTTAAGGGTTGTTTGTTTTATAGCTTATTTGATTAGCAGCTTATAAATAAGCTATTTCTAGCTTATTTCCTTGAGGTTTTCACTGTTTAACATTTTTCTTAAGTTTGTATTAGGTTTAGGGATTTTTATGTTTAAAAAGTTTATTTTTCCCTTTATTAATTAATTTTTTAGGATTATTTTTAGTTTTAATTTTAAAAAGTCATTAAAAATAGAAAAAGGTAATTTAAAAATCTGAAAAAATAGTTTTTAGGTTTTGAATTATATTCTTGAGGTTTTCAACTATTTAAGTTTTCAAATTAGCTTATTTTTTATTTTATTGGATTTTAGGGTTTTTAGCTAACTTTAAAATTTAATATTAAATTATTAAATAGGTTTCAGAAAATTTTAATTGCATTTTTGTCTTAGTTACAATATTCTAGATTTTTGGTAATTTTTTAGATTTTTTTATAAACTTTGAATTTTTTTGAATTTTTTTATTATTATTTTATTATTAAAAATTGAAGTTTTATTTTTTTTAGTTTTTACATTTTTCCTAGGTTAAGGACACTTAATTAGGAGTTTTGTCACTTTCCAAATATTTTTAGAACTTTTCATTTAATTTCTAGAATTAATTTAAGATTTAATTGATTTTAATTGATTTTAATAGTTTTTAAGTGTTTAAAAATAGTTTAATTTGGTTTTAAAATTTTTAAATATAGTTTTTAGCTTAATTAGGTCATTTTTGAGGTTTAAAAACTATTAGATCTTGTTTAGGGCTTTTTAATATTTAATTGTGATTTTTAGGGCTTAAATTAGCATTAAAAAGTCATTATTGAATTAATTAAAAGGTTTTAGCAAGTTTGGATTTTTTTGTAAACTCTTAGAATATTATTGGGGATTTTTAGTAATTTTTAGGAATTTTTAGGTTAAATTTTAATTTTTGTACTATTTACGGTTTTACGTGTTCGCCTTTTTCGTCGTAGTTTAATTCGTTTTCGTAACCGTCTTTCTCTTCTAATCCTATTTCTTTCTCAATCATATAATCACAAATCAATATCAATTCAATACACAACGCACTTGCCTCCTTGGGAAACGAACTTGTTTGGTCATTAGTGCTCGGTTTTCCTAAACCGACACTTAACGCTTACCACTACTTTTGTTAGAAATACGTTTTTACGTATATTAGAAGTATCGGTCACTCCACAATATTATTAATGTTGTAATAGCTCGTAGTTAGTGTTACTTATTAAGTTAAGTAAGAAACCGACCCATGGGCTTGTCATGGGTCGGCCCAAGCCCAACATAAGGCCTTGGATATAAATACCCCTTTCCACCATGGAAAGGGGTTGGTTATTGATTATTAAACTTTTCATTTGAATAAAAATACACATAGTTTCTCTCTCACTTTCTCTCTCTAGTTTCTCTCTCTAGAAATCATCAACCCACTTCATAGATTCATAGGTTATCAAGATTCTACATTTGGTATCAAGAGCTATGGGGTGATTTAAGGTAATGGTTTGTGTTGTTATTTAGTTTTTGATTGTATTAGTGTTCTTTAAGAAGATCCATCTTGATTCTTGGAGTTTTTGGTGTTTTTGTGATTGGGATTAGTAGATAAGTATTAGTTTTTACTTATTATTGTAGAAATCACAAAACTTTTTGGGTTATTTGGTAAAAATCTGGGTTTAATCGTCATTTTTTTGATCGACTGTATACTCGAACAAGGTTTCTGATTCCCAGCAAAAGTTCCGAACCAAAAGTTCCGGATCAACCAAAGTTCCGGATCAAAAAGTTCCGAACCAAAAGTTCCGGATCAAGGAAAGTTCCGGATCAAAAAGTTCCGAACCAAAAGTTCCGGATCAAGGAAAGTTCCGGATCAAAAGTTCCGAACCAAAAGTTCCGGATCAAGGAAAGTTCCGGATCAAGGAAAGTTCCGGATCAAGGTAAAGTTCCGGATCAAGGGAAAGTTCCGGATCAAGGAAAGTTCCGGATCAAGGGAAAGTTCCGGATCAAGGAAAGTTCCTGATCAAATCTTCCGAACCAAAAGTTCCGAATCAAGGATTTCCAAGCCAAAATCTTCCGAATCAACACTTCCGAATCAACAAAAGTTCCGGATCAAGGGATATTTTACTTGTTTTTTCGAAGATTTTTTAGAGGATTTAATCTTGGCTTCTTACAACAAAAACTCAACACAATTCACAAGCTTTACTTCACTGCTCGATCAACCGATAATCTTTGTCTCTTTGAAGTGAACAAAATGAATCCGAATTCATTAATGCCTCAGATGACATCACTTACGGACATTTCCGTCATTACGGGAATGGATAATCGCCCTCCAATGCTCATTAAAGAAGTCTTTGAAGCATGGCAAGGCCATATGATGTCATACCTTAAGGGAAAACCGGTATATGGGAGGCTTATGGTCAAGTCAATTCTTAATGGTCCACTAGATTATGGTACCATCGTGGTTAACAATGTGTCTCGACCACGAGAATTTGAAGAACTTACACCAGCTCAACAACTCGTTGCCGATGCAGACGAAAAGGCTCTTCAAACCATTCTCCAAGCTCTTCCACATGATATCTATCGAATGGTAAGTCAGTATACGGTGGCAAAGGATTTATGGGAACGTTTAAAGGTGTTGCTACAAGGTACGTCTCTTACCAAAGAAGAAAGGGAATGTCAGTTGTATGATCTGCTTGATAGATTCACGTACAGCCCAGGGGAAACGCTTCACGACTATTACTTCAGATTCACTACTCTCATGAATGATCTGAATGTATACAATCTCGTGATTGCTCCATTCCAGGTTAACACCAAATTTTTAAATACTTTACCTCAAGCTGAATGGGGTGAGTATATTACCGATGTTAAGTTAACCAGGGATTTGCATAAGTGCAATTTGGATCAACTATATGCTTTTCTTCAGCAGCATGAGAAACATGTGATCATGCACCGTTCGCCTCGAGGTATGTACCTTGATTCCTTAGCTTTGATGGCGAATCAACCAAGCTTGTCACACAACAACACTCCTTATATCTTGGGACATCAAGCCTATCATCCATCACCTTACATGACACCAACCTTCCCCCAATACTCGATTCTACCGCAACCACCCACCTCACATCAGCAACAATATCAGTTTAATGCACCTTCATCACATTATGCTTCACAACCTCACCCAGCAAGTATTGCACCTTATGCTCAATCTTCATATTCTTCTTATCAAGAGAATGCAGCATATCCATCAAGCTACTCTGACCACATGAGTGTTCCTTCTAGTGCTTATACAGCTCAACAAGACCAAGCACTGTATTGTGATGATGATGAAGTCCCCATTCCTGAATTCAAACAAGGAACTGACCCAGTTGAAGTGTTAGCCACTATGTATGCTTATCTCACAAGGACTTTAAGCAAACGAGGATTTAGGGGATCAGCTCCTACTAACAATCAGTTGAGGAATTCATCCAATTCTCGCCAACAAGCTACTATTGAGAATGGCAGGGTAATGGTTCAACCTATTCAACCATATCAGGGGAGACCTACTACATCAACCACCAATGCACGCACGGTCAATCCTGCTCCAATAGTCAACACTCCTCCACGGGCTAATTCCACAGGCAAGCTGAGAATGATTACATGCTACAACTGCAAGGAAGAAGGTCACATGTCCAGGGATTGCAAGAAACCCAAGAGGAGAAGGGATGGTCAATGGTTTGCAGAAAAGATTTATCTGGTGAATGCTCAGGCACAAGGAAGGGAACTTGATGAAGAGGAGCTTGCATTTCTTGCTGATCCAGGGATTGCTGAACAAGACGTTGTCACCACACAGAATGCAGCATACCAAGCAGATGATCTTGATGCGTATGACTCAGACTGTGATGAACTTCAATCTGCACAGGCAGCTCTTATGGCAACTATCTCCAGCTTAGGGCCAGAAAAGAGATCTGAGGTACTTATTAATACCACTGATGCTAGTATTCAACCACATCAAGTTGTGCAAGAGAGTGCTGATTCGAATGAGTCTTCGGTGGTGAGTCTTTCAAATGAGGAGACAATCAATGATAGTAATATCAATGTGAGTCCCCAGACTTTGAGTGAATCACAACCGGGAGCCATTTCGCATACGCATACTCCTACTCAACAAGATTTGGTCATGGTTCCTGCTACATTACTTAGCCAAATGAATGCTGCACTCTTAGAAACCCTAGCTAAGAATAAGAATTTGTCTGATGAGCTTTCCTTAAGCAATGAGAAAGTTCAAACTTTGGAATTAGTTCCTTCGTCTAGTGTTCTCACTAATCCCGAATATGATCATTTTCGAAACAAACAAATGGGTCATTTGCAAGAAATTGAAACCTTAAGAGCAGATCTTTCTAATGAACTTAAAGAAAAAGAGTTAGTGGTCACTAATTTTCAAAAACTTCAAACGGATTTTGAATTACTCGAGTCTAAGAAGAATGAAATGGAAATTAATGCGGCTAATAAGATCAGAAGTCTAGATTATTTTCTTTTAAGACAATACGCTGCCTCTCAACTAGTGCACTTATTTGATGCTTCGTTTAGAGAATTTAACTTATCACGTCAAAAAGGCCTTCCCCGTAACCCACGGTATGCAAAACAAGCTTTAAGCCATAGTCCAAGACTCTATAATGCAACCCAATTAGGATTGGTCTTAGACCCGATTGTTATTTTCGATGATCGCACCAATAAGGATCTAGTTGATGAGAATCAGTCATACAATTTTGCAAAATATCCCGATTGTGATTATTTTAAAATGAATCAGGAGCTTGCTAAAACGGATTTTAGAATTCGCTTCCATATGGACAAAGATCTCATTACAGCACCAACCTACATGTTGAATGAAGAAAACCCTAGTACACTTCCTACACTTGTCAAAATGGAAGGTCCTAAGGAAATTCCAAAGGATCTTCCACCTGTTAGCACTGTATGGTTAAACTTGCAAGAGATTAATCAATACTTTACTAATTTTGACAAGGTCATTTTGGAATTTACGACTTCAAATGGCCTGAACGCCGGAGAATGGGCTTTCGAACACATGAACGAGGTGTTTAAGAATGAGATCAATCCGTTTGTCGAAAGTCTAAAAGGAAGTTTTGCATCTCTTAAGAAAAATCTTGAGTTTGAAATTGGAGAAGTTCAAAAAGTGTTTTATGAAATGGACACCGCTTACGAACTACAACTAATTGAAAAGGAAAAGATTTTATCCGAATATGACCGATTCTTGTCCCAAGTAATTTCGTGTGATGTGCTTACTACTATAAATGTCAATTATTCGAATGAACTTACATCTGCTATGATTAATTGTGATGCTGTGAATATATGTGATGATGTTTGTGATCTCTCTGTAAATGTTGCTGATACTATAAATGAGGTAGATAATCATTCTTGTCACGAATCTAACGCTGAATTTTTAAAGCTACAAGATTCTTACAATTTACTTTCAAAACGCTTTAATCAACTCGAACAACATTGTATATCTTTAGAATTAAAACAACAAACTCAAAATGAGGATCTTTTGATATCAAATGGTTGTGAAAACGGTGTTGAGACGAGTGACAAGATGATTGCAATAGTTAAGGCATTAGAGGAAGAGATTATGAGATTGAAGAGAGATGTGTCATCAAATGAAACACTAAAATTGGAACTAGAGGCTGCAGAGTCTAAAAACCAGGACTTAGAAATTATACTTTTGTCTATTCTAGGGGAGATGGATCGGGCAAGACAGGGAATATCCGCTCTTTATGGTTCAATAGAAGAACGCTTAGCTTTTAATGCAGCACAACAACAATCTTATGTTGAACAACTGAACCAAAAGTGTGAGGAAATCTCTGACTTAAACATCCTGCTCATTGACAAAAACATGGTTTTGGCCGAGTTAAAGGAAACACTTCTTCTCACCCGACAAGAAGTTGTTGATAACTTAGCTACCGACTCTGCACCGTCCTCTAGTGCTCCAACAACCAAGTCAGTAGTGCTCTATAAGAACCCGCTCCATAAGAAAAACCCAGTTACCTACGATGATTATATGAGGAATGTAATTAAGCATGTAGATCTTGTTAGGGATATCTTAGACGATCTTTATGCCTTAGATCCCTCAAGTAGCTACTATTATTCAGCCCATGAATATATTAAGCGTGTTCAATATTGCTTAGCCTACTTGCAATACATAGGTAAACCAGGTTCTGCACTACTCACTAATCGTCCCATTGCTGTAACTCCATTCAATAAGACCCCAGGAGCAAAACCGTCATTGACACCATCAAGTAAGGCACCTTTAAAATCTGTTGCTAATGTTCCCACTTTGCCTTCTACAGGAGTAAAAGAGTCTACTAAGGCTAAAGGATCGCCACTCAAGAAAGATAAGATCAAGCCCTCCACTAGTAGTACCAACAAGAAGAAAGTAGAAGCTCACCATAGGAATGTTAGTTCAGTTTTAAATAAAAAGAATCATGTTAAGACTAAAAGCTCTGCGCCTGTGCAGAAGCCTAAACCATTCGTGAATTCTAATTTGAATTGTTAGAATTGTAATGAATGTATGTTTTCCCAACGTCATGATTTGTGTCTTATTGATCATGTGAATGAAATGAATGCCATTAGGAATAATCTTGAATGGAAGCCAACTGGTAGAACTCGTGCCCAAGTTGGATGGCAATGGCGTCCCACTGGTAGGACCTTTACATTAGATGGAAAAATGTGCCCTTTAACTAGGAATGCATCCATTGAGGTTAGGTCTGAGCGTCCTTTAGTTAGGCACACTAGCACTAAAGTATGGAAACAGCGCCCTTTAATTAGGTCAGCCCCCACTATAGTGCCTATCAGTGAAGAAATACCTCAGGATTTAAGCCAACTAGAATCTACACCACCAACTAGGAAGAAGAAGGCTAGGAAATCTAAGAAACCTAAAGTTAGCAAATCTAAGATTATTAAATCTGTACCTGCTAATAACAAGGAACATTCAGATTCCGATACCTCTACATTGTCCTCGTCTGGTGATATTTTCAGGTGGTCCAAATCATCCTCTGGTATTTGGACTCCGGTTGTTCAAAGCATATGACCAGAGATCGCTCGATGCTCCGAAATTTCGTTAGCAAGTTTCTTGGTACGGTTAAATTCGGTAATGATCATATTGAAAAGATAATGGGGTATGGTGAATATCAGATTGGAAACGTTATGATTTCAAGGGTATACTATGTAGAAGGTCTTGGTCATAATTTATTTTCAGTAGGACAGTTCTGTGATTCCAACCTTGAGGTTGCTTTTCGACAACACACTTGTTTCATCCGCAACTTGGAAGGAAAAGACTTGTTGAAGGGATCTCGTGGTGCAAATCTTTATACGTTGTCCCTACAAGACATGATGGCCGCCTCTCCAGTATGTCTTCTCTCTAAAGCATCTAAGACCAAGTCATGGTTATGGCATCGCAGATTATCTCATCTCAACTTTGATGCTATTAATCATCTGGCTAAAAACGAATTAGTTCGTGGTCTTCCTAAGCTCAAATTTCACAAGGACCATTTATGTTCCACGTGTTCAAGGGGGAAAAGTACCAAGAAATCATACAAGCCCAAAGCTGAAGACACCAATCAAGAAAAACTTCATCTTTTGCATATGGATCTCTGTGGGCCAATGAGAACTGAAAGTGTGAGTGGTAAGAAATTCATTCTTGTCATTGTGGATGATTTCTCCAGGTTTACATGGGTTAGATTTCTACGTACAAAGGATGAAGCACCGAAGGCTATCATCACTTTTCTGAAATTCATTCAGGTACGTTTGAATACTACTGTCCGCCGTATTCGTACAGATAATGGAACAGAGTTCGTCAACCAGACTCTTCGTGATTACTATGAAGGAGTTGGTATCTCACATGAAACATCCGCTGCACGCACTCCACAACAAAACGGTGTCGTTGAAAGACGGAATCGTACGCTTATGGAAGCTGCTAGGACTATGCTGATTTATGCGAACGCTCCATTGTTCTTGTGGGCAGAAGCTATATCTACTGCATGTTTCACCCAAAACCGTTCTATCATTCGGAAACGCCATGGAAAAACACCTTACGAGCTTCTACATGGTCGTAAACCCGATGTTTCATTCTTTCATGTGTTTGGTGCTCTTTGTTATCCAAACATTAATAGTGAGAACTTGGTCAAGCTTCAACCGAAAGCCGATATAGGTATTTTCATTGGTTACTCACCCTCCAAGAAAGCATACCGAATTTACAACCGTCGTCTTGGTAAGATTGTAGAAACTATGGACGCAGATTTCGATGAGCTGACAGCGATGGCTTCTGAGCAACGCAGCTCTGAACCCGCGCTTCATGAGATGGGAACCGGTGCTATTAGTTCCGGATTAGTTCCCAATAATCCTACTTCTACATCATTTTTACCACCAACAAGGCCCGAGTGGGATAAACTGTTTCAACCGTTGTTTGATGAATTCTTTGATCCCCCAAATCATGAAGTTCCAGCACCTGTAGTGATAGCTCCAATACCTGAAGTTGTTGCTCAAGCAAATGAAGCTTTATCTAATGCATCTTCAATTAACATTGAACCGGATGCACCTTTACCAAGTGATTCTCAAACTACACCTGAATCGTCTCCCTTACTTGTGCCTAATGATGTTGAAGAGGATTCTATTGATCACGATTTGGAATATGCTCACCTACAAGAGCTTCCTTTCTTTGGTGTACCGATACCTGAAAACCCTTCAACCGCGTCTACCTCAGAAGAAGCTCCTTCTATTGTTCACTCCAGACCACCTAGGATTGAAAATCATAGCACCAAATGGACAAAAGATCACCCAATTAGGAATGTCATTGGAGATCTAGATCGACCAGTCTCTACACGCCATCAATTACAAGAGAGTGCACTCTATTGCTACTTTGATGCATTTCTCTCCGAAGTTGAACCCAAAAATTGGCAACAGGCTATGACTCAATCATCTTGGATTGAAGCCATGCAGCAGGAACTAAATGAATTCCAAAGACTTGAAGTATGGTAATTAGTTCCTCTCCCTGACAAGGTTAACATCCTTACTTTGTTGTAGGTTTATAAGGTTAAACTCGATGAGATGGGTGCAGTATTGAAGAATAAGGCTAGATTGGTTGCTAGAGGATATAAACAAGCCTTGGGTATAGACTTTAAAGAATCTTTTGCTCCTGTTGCAAGATTGGAGGCCATTAGACTATTCCTTGCGTATGCTGCTCATATGAACATGATCGTCTATCAAATGGATGTGAAGACGACATTTTTGAACGGTGAACTAAGGGAAGAAGTCTATGTTAGTCAGCCGGATGGGTTCGTTAGCACGAAGTTTCCTAATCATGTGTACAAGCTTAAGAAGGCTCTCTATGGGTTGAAACAAGCTCCACGCGCGTGGTACGATCTCCTTTCAACATATCTCATCTCGGAAGGCTTCTCCAAAGGCAAGGTGGACCCCACTCTATTCACTCTCAAGGAGGACAACGACATGATTCTGGTACAAATTTATGTTGATGATATAATATTTGCTGCCTCTAACATAGAATTGTCAAATCGCTTTGAGAAGATATTGTCCACACGCTTTCAGATGTCAATGATGGGAAAAATTTCATTTTTCTTAGGATTACAAATTTCTCAGAATCCCAGAGGCATCTTTATTAATCAATCCAAATATGCTCTAGAATCTTTAATGAAATATAACTTTGATAATTGTGACCCCGTGGACACTCCAATGGTGGAGAAATCCAAGTTAGATAAAGATAGGAATGGGACTATTGTCGATCCAAAACTTTACCGTGGGATGATCGGCACCCTTCTCTATCTGACTGCTAGCAGGCCTGATTTGCAATTTGTCGTATGCATGTGTGCCCGGTATCAGGCTCGGCCTACCGAAAAGCACCTACATGTTGTTAAAAGGATCTTTCGGTATCTAAAAGGAACACTTCATCGTGGTCTATGGTATCCGAAAGATTCCTCTATTGCTTTAATATCATACGCAGATGCCGATCATGCTGGATGTCAAGACACGAGGCGTAGCACTTCTGGATCTGTGCAACTCCTTGGAGACAGATTGATCAGTTGGTCTTCAAAAAGGCAGAAAAGCGCTGCAATTTCTAGCACGGAGGCTGAATACATCGCCATGTCCGGTTGTTGTGCTCAAGTCCTTTGGATGAGATCACAATTAACTGACTACGGTTTGAGATTCAACAAAATCCCGATGTATTGTGACAACAAGAGCGCCATTGCCCTTTTCTGCAACTATGTTCAACACTCCCGGGCCAAGCACATAGACATTCGCTACCATTTCATTAAGGAGCAGGTGGAGAACGGAGTGATCGAGCTGTATTTTGTCACTACTGAGTATCAGCTGGCAGATATGTTCACCAAAGCCTTAGATCGAGGACGAATCGAGTTTTTGATCGACAAGCTTGGCATGAAATCATTTACTCCAGCGACTCTCAAAGAATTGGCAGAAGAATCAGCTGAATAGTGGTGGTAAACTATTCAGGCGTATCCTTTGTTCGTGATCATGTATATTATCGTAAATATATAAACCACAAAAAGAAAAATACAAAAATATAAAACCAAGAAAAACCATAAAAAATATAAAACCTAAAATCAAGAAAAACCAAAAATATTTTTCGTTTTTTTTAAATCGGGCATGTCTTTTAGTACGGTAATATTTACGGCTTTAGAAATGTCGATCAATATTGACACGACGCCATAAATAGAGTCCGTATAAAAGTTGTACATTTTTAAAACATGCCCATTATGGCTTGTAGTTATTTCTGACTACAACCCGGTTTTCGCATTAAAGTCACGTATTTCCTTGGAAAACGTTGGCTCACAACGGGAATTAATTTTCTCGGGCATGATTTACAAGCCAAATCATGCAAAGGGATCAAGTTTACTTTACAACTTGGTCTAACACGAGTTAGTGTACGTCTCAGTGCATTAATTTGTCTAAATAAGAGAAATCTTATTGCCACCACGAATCAATCTTTTCAAGACATTAATTGGAAATGTTTTCATCAATATTTGACTCTTTAAACAATGACTACAGCTCTTTAAATAGAAAACGGGTCATCGTTTAGGGGGGAGAAAATATTAATTTATCTTCGTCATTAAAACGATTTTCAAAAGTGTTTGTGGAAAATTAATTGGCTAAATGGTTTATGAGTGGTCTTGCTTTAGAATATGACTTGTGCTCGTTCAATGTGTTAGGCATTGCTTTAAGATCTTGGAGATATGCTAATAGGTTGAGATGCTTAAGTTGTATGTAGGTTAAGTTGGCGAAATTTAACATGGTTAGGGAGATTAGAAAAGAAAATTAAAAAGACAAAGACTAAAAAAGGAAAAAGGAAAGAAAAGTGAAGGGTCAAAGGTAACAATTTGTAAAATTTGTTAAAGGTTGACCTAAGTCAAAACCAAAACAACCCGTCCCCTTAGGTTTTCATCTTCACTGTTTATCTTCTTTCTCATTTCCCTCCGCCATTAACACACACACAAGCTCCCAAAAACTTTCGTTTTCAATCACTCAACTCAGTTCATTCGATTTAAAAGGTAATAACATCAATCTTTAACTTATAATTCGCCTAATTCATCATTTAAATCCTGTTAATTGATTCGGATAATCAACTTTATCAAAATTAGGGATCGTTTGCCTAATTAGGGTTTAATTGATTAGGGTTTTTGGTGGGTTTTGCTCGGAATATCATTAGATTGTGTTAAGTTGCCTTAGATTGCCTTAAATCTCACACACGCGCCTAAGATTAATCTTTGATAGGGTGTGTTTAGAAGTTCCGGATGAACAAGGATTACAAACTTCCGAATGAAGGAAGTTCTGAATGAACTTCCGAATGAAGGAAGTTCCGAACGAACTTCCGAATGAAGGAAGTTTCGGATGAACTTCCGAATGAAGGAAGTTCCGAATGAACTTCCGAATGAAGGAAGTTCCGGATGAACTTCCGAATGAAGGAAGTTCCGGATGAACTTCCGAATGAAGGAAGTTCCGGATGAACTTCCGAATGAAGGAAGTTCCGAATGAACTTCCGAATGAAGAAGTTCCGAATGAACTTCCGATTGAAGAAGTTCCGAGTGAACTTTCGAATGAAGAAGTTCCGAATGAACTTCCGAATGAAGAAGTTCCGAGTGAACTTCCGAATGAAGAAGTTCCGACTGAACTTCCGAATGAAGAAGTTCCGGATGAACTTCCGAATGAAGAAGTTCCGGATGAAGGACTTCCGAATGAAGAGTTCCGAATGAAGGACTTCCGAATGAAGAATTCCGAATGAAGGAGTTCCGAATGAAGAGTTCCGAATGAAGGAAAGTTCCGGATGAAGAGTTGTTGGATTAATAGTTGTTTGCATATTATAATTACTTGTTGAAATGTGTTATGCTTAGAAGTAATAATGATACATATCTATATATTTTTGTGCATCAACCTTTCATGTCTTATCTTAAGCAGATACGATGACTAATCCAACAGTACAAGCAATCCAAGACTCTAGAGCAGCCTCAATTGCTGAAGCACGAACCCTCAAGTTCATACCAAACAATTACCGGCTGAAGCAAGTCTCAAAATCCACTCACCATGGATTTAAAGTAGCCATATCAATCCTTGATCACTCTCATTTCAAGAATGCTTTAAGGAGTACTGCCTCGGTGCCTTATGATTACATGTATGAGTTCTGGGCTACCAAGGAAAGCACCTCAAACAAGATCACCTTCACTCTCGACAACAAGCAGCAGACACTTACTGTTTCAGACTTCCGTAAGATATTTGGCATTCGGGATACACCCAAAGGTCACGAACTCATGGAGATGTTCGATGCTCTTGGATGTCCTGGCATACGAGTTGTGTCTGAGTTTACCACTGCTAAAGTAGGTCAACCTTGGAGAGCAATGTTGGGTATTCTCAGTAGATGTCTTACGCCTAAAACAAGTGGGCATGATGCTTTACGCGGTCCTATTATGAACATCTTCCATGGAATGTACAAAGGCGCAAATGCAGATTATGCATTATTGTTATGGGAAGAATTCACCTTTCAACTCTTCCAAAACAAGAAGCTGAAGACTAATTTCTTTCCTTACCCTCGGTTTATCAAGCTTATCATTAATTATTTTATGAAGAATGATGTTACTATTGATAGGCGTGCAGCAAGTCGTCATCACACTGAAGAGGCTGATCATACTGTGGATCTAAGGCATGAAGGACCATCTGGTGGTGTTATTCCTGGTCCTATTCCCGATTATCTTCTGACGGATAAAATTAAAGGTTCTGCTGATTACAAGCTACTGCTGCTAGAAATCAAGAAGCTAAAAGCAAGCCTTCAGACAGTAGAAGACTCGTCTACTACAGTCAAGAGTAAAGGTAAACGCAAGCAACCAACTGCTTTACCTGAACCCGAAACCAAGAAGAAGAAGACTGAGGTTAATAAGGTAAAGGGTATGGTTGATGAGTTAGTTCTCCGCGACGAAGAAGATGTTGATGATCCTACTCTTGACAAGGCTGAGAAAATTAATGAAGATAGCTATTGAAAGGAGTAGGAAAGACACGGGAGGTAGTGGTTCGGGTGCACAGATGAATATTGAAGAAGAGTACGAGGAGCCAGAGGATGTTTATGAGTTTGGATCACCTGAACGGTATTCTACTTCGAAGGAGACATCCATCCCCGTTTCAGCAAGTGTTGAAAAGGAGTCTGGTGCTCCTACAATCATGGTACATACTCAACCTTTAGTAACTCAACCTCCACCAATACAACCCTTACCAACCCGACCGGTACCAACACCATTCCTTCCACCACCAATAACTCCCATCCTTAGTACCGTAGTCACAATCGAGCCTCTTCAACCAACCCAGAGTAGCTCTGCATCATCTTCAATGGATGCATTTGTAATGGCCGAAATGTTGGATAAACATACGGATAATCAAAAAGGAGAGATGAATGAACTTCGCCAAGAGCTACATAGACGAGTTCAAAGTGAAGAAGCATCTAAGAAAGCCCAAGAAGAGATGCTTGCTAAGTTCGCTGCAGAGATGGAGTTGACACGTAAAGCTCATGCAGAAGAACTAGCTCAGGTTAAGCAGTCTGAAGCTGATAAGCATGCTGCACGAATCACGAGACTTCAGGCTATGAGGGATAAATACAAGGAGCAGAAAGAAGCACTTGAAGCTTCTGTTGAAGAGAGAGTGAAAGAATCCGTTGAATCCATTATGCCAAAACTGCGTGATGAGTTGAAGACACTCGCGGCTGATAACTTGATGATCAAGTCATCCAACCCTTCAGAATCCGCCTACAAAATTGCCTATGAGTTAACGAATTTTAAATTAAAGAAGATCCTCAAAGCTCGCATGAGGGAACTTGGATCTTTTGATAAATCTAAGATTCAACGGACACTTTACAAATCCCTGAATGACGCTATCATGGAGGATGACCGATTGTTCAAGATGTTTGGAAGTGTGGTACCTTACCACATTCTGCCTGAGGAAGAAAGGGAAGAAAGTGAACAAGAAGAGGGTGACGGGGAAGAATAAGGTGAAGAAGAAGAAGGTGAAGAAGAAGAAGAAGAAGAAGAAGAGGATGATGATGGTGACGATGATGGTGGTGATGATGATGAGAATGATGATGATGATGATGATGGTAATGATGGTGGTGATGGAAATGAGGAGAGTGCTAAGGGAAGCAACGAGGGTGACGATGAGGATGATGATGGTACACATCCTAAAAAGGGGGACAAGGTAGCCAGCACAAAGAAACCATCTAAGTCTGGTACCAAGTCTCAAAAAGATGTTGCGCAGAAGGAAAAATCCACATCAACGGAATCAAGACGATCCAAGTGGCGCCACGATGTGAATGCTACTACGGCGTCATCGATTCCCGGTACATCTATTGCTGTGTCTATACCTGTTACCACTAACCCTGTTAGTTCTGTTGTTGCTCCTGTGATTGCAGAGTCAGTAACTGAACCTGAAGCAGCACAACACTCGCCTGTTCTTGACACCGCCGAGATGCCTGAATCAGAACCAGCACGTGTTCATGTCTCTACTCCTCTACAACAAGAACCACAATCTACTGTTCCTGATTCAAGCACACGGGACTGGGCAGACACGTTGGAGATTGACGAGACTGCACCGCCACAAGATTGGATCACGGCAGCGGCTCAATATGATCCAATTACAGACGCTGACAGAGATGTTTTATATCTCCGTATCCGCAGTCCGATTGACTTGTGCGCATTTCTGGCTCATGAGTATAAATCTTCGGTCACTCCGTCGTTGGTAAAGAGAGCGCTAAAGGATAAGAGAATTCGCGCCAAAACCAGGTTAACCCGAATGGAGTTCGAGTATTATGCTGACGAGGTCCTGAAAGCTCTTAACACCGTTCAAAGGCCAGGCCTCCATGAATCAGAAAGAGCTCCACCTCCACTTGATCCTTCTCAAGATAATCATATTGCTCTCGACTTCTTCGTCACCTATGATCGTGAGTATCTCCTCAAGGGTTCATCAAAGTACGCAACCTCCCTGACCTTGCTGAAAGCTGCCAACTGGGGGACAATACCCTGGATCGAGGAAAAGGTAAACCAACTCTGGGTCCCAAGGGTAACTCATAATTATGATATGTATGCTGTTATAGGTGCATCTCATTGGGACAAACGAGTCCGAAGGGCGTACAGGGGTTGCTGCTTAGCCAATTCAGGAAGTAACGTTAGATCCGATATCCGCATCTCCAGTATTTTAGGGCTGAAAACTGAAGCCAAGAATGGCTATTATCATGTGACGGAGATTCGTCTGAAAAGGGAGGATGACAGAGAATACAAAATCCAGCAGGGAGATTTTTCTATCATTCGCCTTGAGGATATCGAATATATGTTGCTTATGATGACCCGTGATCAACTCACCCATATTGCTCGTGAAGACATCATTGCCTTGAATACAGCACTTCGTATGTTCACCCAAAGCGTTGTTATCAAGAAATGAGTTGAAGATCTTCAGTTGGGAGTTGAAAGCTACCAAAGGAAGCTTAACCTAACCCGTCCAGTGAATCAAGTTCTACCTCAACATGTCACAAGATGTCCCTATACCGGCATTTCTGTTCCGAATTACGGGATTTTCTACTTGAACAGTCGAGGGATAATGAAGTTTATGAGGGTGGGTGAGCTTTATAAGTACAGTGATGGGACTCTCATATACGTCAGAGGAAAGTTGGACCATCTTAATTCGGGTGGGTCTTTACCAGAGATGACTGAGGATTGGCATCAGGGTTATCGGCAAATGGCGAAGTATGTGATCAAGAAGATTGATCAAAAGCTCCGTGAACGAAGATTGATGAGGAGCTTAGAAAGATTCGTTGGTGGAAGACCATATGGAGTGCACCACAAGTTACTACAACGATCCATCTAATGGGTCGTACATTTCAGGTCCACTTTATATTGGTTTTTAATTGTGAATATGTAAATTTGTGAATATTGTGCTTTCACGGCTTGATGTAGTGTTAAGGTATGATAATTTTTCAAGAATTTCTCACGAGATTCTAAATCTTTCAAAATATATCATACTAAAGCACTACAACTATCCCTTATTAATTTAAGGGGGAGCATTAACATGTTCTATGGCCAAACATCGATTTCATTTTTACCCAAAGACCGGTTAAATCATTCAATATCCCAAATATTAATGGTTAACATTTTGGATAAGGGGAGAAAATGGGATTAAGGAGACTTAAATGATACTTGGCTAAAAGATGAAAAAGACTTAACGATTATCCAACTTAATATGTGTAAAGCACGTGTTAAGGGGGAGCGTTTTTGATGAACAAAACACCTAAGGTACAAAACTTTTGATTTCAATATCACAAGTACCTTAAGTGATTTTCAATGATTTTTCATGGTGGCTATACTTTCCCAAAACACACTTATTTTACGACAGATGTGGTGACAAAAGGGTGGTAGGAATAGGTTTTAGTCCAATGATTCATCAGAGCCGATGGAATCTTCCCAAGGACAATTCCCTAGATAGAGTTAGAAGTCCTAGGAAAGTTGGAGAAAGCTTGTGAACGTAGCTGAATGTCGACCAAGTACTTAAGCTAGCACTGGAACAATCACAACAAGGTGCTAGTTATGACGTATTGGTAAGCATTGAAGGGGTTGAAGAATGAAAAAGAATTGTAAAGATAAAGGGTGTAAAGAAAGAAGCCCTCCTTACAACTTTAGGCAGAAACCGGGTCAATACATATGCTATTGAGATCATTTTTGTTAATGATTCTCGATATTGAAGAAAGACATCATAGACCCAGTGATGCAATGCACAACCCTTCCCAGCTAAATCAAATATCTCTCAAAAGGTATTTGTTTTAATCACACGGAGATTAACACGTTATCTATTGGTTTATTCACTCCGAATAGACTGATATTGAAAAGGTGGCACTTGATGTAGGGATTTTTAGTCCTTTTTATTGTTCGTTTTTCCTCGACTCACTCGAATTTGATTTCAAATTTAACGTGGACTTAACTTGTTTTTGGTAAAATCTATTTTTGGGTATTTTTAAACTAATTAAAACTATTTAATATTAAAATCTAATTTAAATAAATCTATTTTAAAACTAATTGAAAATATAAAACTTAAAAACTAATAATGACTTTGAAATAAAAACTAATTAAACAAATTAAACAAAACAAATTTAATTAAACAAAACAAATTTAATTTATAAACTAAAAATATATTAAAATGACTAAAATAAAGACTTTTTAAACTAAAACATTTTAAATGAAAACTTAAAAACCTTTTTTAAACTAAAGACTCATAAAAGTAAATTTGAAATAAAAAGATTTAAAACTAATTTAAATTTGAAAATAAAAGTAAATCTATTTTAAATAAAACTTAAAATACACTAATTTTATACTATAAAAAAACTATTATAAAGACCTTTTATGAAAACTAATTTAAAACCTAAACTAAAATTTAAACTAATTTAAAAGTCTAAAAGAAATTAAAATAAAAATATTTTTTTATCTTTTTATTTTTTATAAAAACTGAGTTAAAAATAAAATTAGAACTTTTAAATAAAACTATTGATTAAATTCTATTTTAACTAAACTTCTATTAATTAAACTATTTAATAAAAGCTGACTGAGATTTAAGACCCTATATTAATTAATTAAAGGGATTTACTAGACAAAAAGAATACTAGAACAGATGGATGAGGCGTCTAGGTGATATGCGAGTGGTCTGGGGTTCGACCCCCAGACCAGAAAAAATTTGCTATTATTATTATTTTTATTTTTTTTTACTTTACTTTTCTACTTGGAGATTTTGATACTCAGACCACATGGTCTGAGTTTTATGTAGTGCCAGTAACGAATTAACATTAAATAAGCTAAAACAAGTAAACGAATAAGCAGTCAAAAGCTAATAAGCTGAAGAAAAATAGGTGAACTGAATTAAGCTGAAAAGATAAAAATAGATAAGCAAACTATAGAACGAATAAACAGACTAAGCTAAAAAACAAACTCTAAATAAGGTAAATCAAAAATTCTGAAATTCAAATAAGCAGTCTAAAAACAGCAGACGAATAATAAGCAGATAAGCTAAGTACCCAAAATAAACAAACTTAAATCTAAAAACTCAGAACATAAGCAGATCTAATAAACTTCTTAACAAAATCCAACAAGAGACTAAACAAGCAGATAAAGACAAATATTAAACTCAAAACAGATTCAAACCAACATAAGCAGAAAAATATAAACTAATTTAAATAAAATTTAACAGAGATTAAAAAGAAGATTTGGAACCTTGAGTCGAAACCGTTGAGCCGAAGTATCGCGCTGAGCGAACTTTGTGAATCGAACGACTGTCACCCCCTCGAATCGCCTCTTTCGTTTCTCGAACATCAATCCCAAACGAACCAACAAATCCACACGAACCGAACAGTATTTATTTATTTTTTTTTATTTATTTTTTTTTTATTTTTTAACCGAATATAAAACAACCATTATAAAAAAACAGATTAAAACTTGAAAGAAAATTTAACTGAAATTAAAAGAGACGAATTCAACAAAATATATAACTTTTCATTAATTTAAAAATATTACAATAACTGGAAATAAAAAGATTACATAAACCCTAATCTAATCCTACTCCTAACTAATTAAATAAAACTGAAAAATAAAGAAAAAGCTTGAACAAATACATGATAAAGGGGAGGGTATTTATAGGGAACCCCTGAACCTTCTAGGTCTCCTTGGTGCCCAAGCAAATGGATCCTAGCCATCCAATCCGTCTTTTCTCTTCTCTCTCTTCTTTATTCTTGATCAAACGGCTAGAAATCACCTTGTAGAGCTTTCTTCCAAAAAGTTAGGGTTTTAATTCCCTTTTATGTGAATTAAATGTTTAAGGAGAAAACCCCATTTTTTATGGGTAAAAATTGGGGTTGTGGTTAAATTAGGGTTACTGTAAAAATGGTGCGTCTGGTTTGGAGAGAAAAAAGGGGAGAGGAAAGCTTCTTTCCTTGTTTTTAACGAATGGGATATGGGTGAAAAAAAAAACAAATGTTTTATTTATTAAGGTAGGGGAATGGAGTAACACGTGTGGGGGTGGTTGCGTGATTTGTTTGTGTTAAATTTACCATTCTTTGTTGACCCAAAAATAACCCTCCACCGTTTCACTTGATTTGTTTCATCATGGGCTTTAGACCCAGTTTAGTTTACTCCTTTCGTTTCAACAGTCTGGTATTTGGGCTTGGGCCATGTAAACACTCAATCCGTCTCATAAAGCTTGAAATGGGCCATACTAGTTTCCAAAATGAAATGATATCATCTCAAATGGGCTTTAAAGCCCTTTTACCCAATGTGGGACCCACAAGACCCGAATTCTTCGTAAGTGATTAAATCCACTAAAACGAGCTTGATTTTGGCTTTTTCGATTTTTTCTTCAAAATTAAGTTGACTTTGTCGGTTTTCGCGATCTTCGGCACACTTTGGTCTTTTGACTTTGTCCTTGACTCTTTCTTTACTTTTCTTCGACATTTGACCGTAATATCCCGTGTTTTCTCTTCTTTTGATCATTTGTACCTATTTAAACACAAGAACACAAAACTACGCGTAATTCCGACTTTAACGATATAAAACACATGATTAGGTCTTGTTTTTCCTTGATTTTAGTGGCAAAAAGGATAAGTGTTTACACACTTATTAAATCCCCTACACTTGACCATTGCAATGACCCCATGCAATGCATAGTTTTAAAGCATAAGTTACATTTTTCTCGTAATCAATCCATCTCGGCCTTTATTATAATTACTACTACTACTACGACGAAAAGATAAAACTTTTAAAGGAAACAAAAGTTATAACAATTTATTAACTTGGAAATTATTAGATGGAAGAAACTCGTAAAGAAATCAAAGACTTGGATTAGGGCTTTGGTGTCATGAATATAAATCATCCTCAAGTTTCACGTTCCCCATACCAAGCTCAAAAACGAGATCATTGTTATTACAAGTTAGCACAACTAACACTTACTCATGTGGTTTAGTTAATCACTTAGACCCCCTTATTCCTACGGTGTATCTCTTGTATTTTATTTTTGTCTTGAATGATCACGAGGATGCATTTTTGACTTATTTCGATAATTTATTAAGGCCGAAAATAAAGTGGGACGATTTAATCAATAGTTAGCTAAAGGACAAAATCTTTTAAAACGACTTCTCGAAACCTCATAAAGTTCATATCTTGGCATAACTTGTTTCATGATTTGAGACCTTTCTCGGACCGATATTTGGCTTGTACTTCAAACTTCAAATCTTGAGAGACGATCTTGAAATTATGGTCTTCTCTTCATTTTGGTATACATCTTTAAGATGCTTCAAACGTTGACCACGACTTCTTCATTTATCCTCTTCTTTATTTAGGATTTTGATATACAACGATCCGCCTCCTTTTCGGACTTGGATCTATTTATCCTCATACCTTGTTAGGGTCTTTTTGGATAGACTTCTCCATGATCTTTAGGGGAGTAATTGCTTCTCGTCGTGTGTCTTGATCCATCATATTGATTTGGATTAATGATCTTCACGTCATCTTTGGTTCTTTAGCAAAAAAAAAAGTGAATCCTCATGCCTTGTTAGGGCCTTTTTGGACTCGGGTATCCTCATGCCTTGTTAGGCCTTTTTGGATAAGCCAATCTTCGTGTCCCGCTTCAATAAGTTATGCCTTGGCTATGAACTCTAATTAATACCGAGCAACTTTTAAACGATCTTGTGCTAGAAGCTAAGTAACTTTTTAAATCGTACAACCCTATTTATTGCAAATATATTTATTAACAAGTGATGGGAGAAAAAGCTCATAACTAACTCACATAAGTTAATGAAAGAATACCAAACTTATAATTAACTCTATTATCTCTCGTTCTCCACAATTTAAAATCTCAAGGAATGAGACTCGTGGATGCTTAGCCTAATAAACCAATTAAGGTCCATATGGTTAAGGATACTAGCTAGAGTAAACTTAGATAAGTAAACTCGGGTTGAGTCAAAATATTCACGACGGGCCTAATATATCAAAGATATCAAAACTTGTTAAAACCATTTTATTTGTTGACTTTATTCTTTAAATGGAAAATAAAAATAAGATGCGATGACAAAAGAAAATAAAAGAAAAATACTACAAGGCCAAAATAGATCAAAAATTTTGAAAAACGTTGAAAATTTTTTAATTTTCCGGTTAAAATGGGGTCAAATTCATGGAAAAGACCACTAAAATTTCGATAGAAATCCCCCCTACACTTAATATAAACATTGTCCTCAATGTTTAAGCATGTGGGAGAATAAACTCCCCTACACTTAGGACATTGAGTACGTTGTTTAAATCGAGCTAAGGAAAGGACAACTAAAGTGATTACATTTATTCGTTTTAAGATAGAATCACAATAGCAAAAACTTATCGAAGGAACCGGGTACACGGGTAACACGGGAACACGGATATCGTCAAAAGTACCAAAAGTGGATCATCAAAGCACATGTACCTACACAATCACAACACACAAAACAAACAACCTACACGGCTCCCCCCTACACTTATTGTAAAAAATAAATAAAAGATAGATCATCGGGTTGCCTCCCGAGAAGCGCTTGTTTTTGTTAACCGAGTCACGAGCCTGACTCGACCCCGAATTAAATGGTCCATGGGGAAGCCTTGAATGTGATACCGGGATCAAAGATCTTGTCCTCGGTCCCGGATGAACATAATAAATGAGAGGCAGGAGGATAAGTCATGGAAGGTAAAAAGGTCCTCTCAACATACGAAAAGTATGTGAGGTCGTGATCCACGGGAGGTGGGGTGGGTAAAGGAGACAAATTGTCATCCCCCAAAGACAATGGATGGTCACTATTCGGCAAAGCCGTAAAGGTGTCAATAATAGAATGGTCAATGTCACCTCCCGGGTCAAAGCATTCATCCTCATGAACGTGAATCTCTTCGATTTCTTCATCATAGATAGGCTCGTCAAACAAAGGTTTGTCGTTCCCCTCATTGAGGATTTTAGAAATTCTCTCGAAGAGATCACGATCAAGTACGAAACCATCATTCATTTGTGGGATTTGTTGATAAGTTAAATCCTGACGAATGTGGTAAACGTAATTCTCATTAGAGGAGTGTTTATTAGGTAACTCCTCGAGAATTGGATGCGTGGTCATGTGAGTTGGTTCGTCATTATTATTATATATAAGACGTTCCAACTCATCAAGTTCGGCCTCGATATTGGAAAAATCGACCTCACTTGTAGGTGGAAGTGGAGGTAAAAGAGCTAGCTCTCGGTCGATAATTTCCTTAATCTCGGGCTCGAAGACGAAATCATCATACTCACCACATATAGAACTCTTATTGGAAGAATCAGTTATCGCTTTTGGATTTGTGAGTATGTGATCATGGACTAGCGGAACGACCGTGTCCGTAAGCTCAGCAAAAGTCGGCACATCACAAACTTCATCAAAGAATTTGTCGAGCCCAAAATCGCTAATCTCACTCGATGTATCAAAATCCTTAGATGCATTTGGGATATTGAGAGAAGGAATTACAATTGAACTAGGACATTGAGCACAAAGATCATTCCAAGAAATAGTATTCTCATCGTCATCATCATCATAATAGTAAGAACGCACAAGAGGAGGAGTAGAAACACTAAGAGTAGATACTTGCTCTTGTTGTCTTTCGTCATGCAAGCTAATTTCGAGTTGTTTTAAGCGTTCTAAAATTTCATCCAAACTAGTGCTTTGTTCCGTAAAAGAAGGTTGATGAACGACGGAGTTTTGTGGGGGTTCAAAATTTTGAAAACCGGAATTATAGCACGGATGTGGCTCATAATTCATCGGTTGACAATAAGAAGTATCGTGAAGGCCCCCACAATGATTGCAACACGGGTATTGAGAAAAACCCGGTGCATGTTGAGGATAGGGATTGTCATAGACTTGAGGAGGGGAGAAATTTGTGTACGAGGAGAAGTACGAATTTCTAGAATTGCACAATGGACAAAATCCAAATTGTGTATTGTCGATATCGGAACCACACTTCGCACAAGTACACCATGGACATATTGGAAAACCGAGCCATGGTCTCCCACACCGAACGCAAGACAAATCCATGAAGAATTATAAATAAGAGGGGTTGAGAAAAAGAATTAAACACAATAGAGGATAAAGAAGAATATTTTTGTATTTTTTAGAAAAATATATATATACAAGAAAAATCGAAAGAAATCGAACTAAAAATTAACACTAATACGTAATATTTTTGGTGTAATACTTTTAGGAAAAAGTATTACTTTTGGATTTTTTAATTTTTTTGGTGCAATTCTTAGGAAAGAAATTGCTTTTGTGATTTTTTTAATGTTTTTGTATTTTTATGTTTTTGATTTTTTTGTATTTTTGATTTTTGGTGCAAGAAACGTAACGTTCAAAATCGAACGGATCCCAAAATCCAAACGTCTTCACGAAAAAATCGTCAATCGTACGAGCGAAGCGGCAGCGGCGCCATTTTGATGTTAAGTGTAGGGGGGCCTTCTATCGAATTTTAGTGGCCTTTTCCATGAATTTGACCCTATTTTAAACCGGAAAATTTTAAAAATTTTTCAACGTTTTTCAAATTTTTGATCTATTTTGGCCTAGTAGTATTTTTATTTATTTTCTTTCCTTTCATTATCGCATCATAATAATTTCCATTTCAAGAATAAAGTCAAAAATAAATAAAATGGTTTTAACAAGTTTAGATGTCTTTGATATATTAGGCGCGTCGTGAATATTTTGACTCAACCCGAGTTTACTTATCCAAGTTTACTCTAGCTAGTATCCTTAACCATATGGACCTTAATTGGTTTATTAGGCTAAGCATCCACGAGTCTCATTCTTTGAGATTTTAAATTGTGGAGAACGAGAGATGATAGAGTTAATTATAAGTTCGGTATTCTTTCATTAACTTATGTGAGTTAGTTATGAGCTTTTTCTCCCATCACTTGTTAATAAATATATTTGCAATAAGTAAGGTTGTACGATTTAAAAGGTTACTTAGCTTCTAGCACAAGATCGTTTAAAAGTTGCTCGGTATTAATTAGAGTTCATAGCCAAGGCATAACTTATGGAAACGGGACGCGAAGATTGGCTTATCCAAAAAGGCCCTAACAAGGCATGAGGATACCCGAGTCCAAAAAGGCCCTAACAAGGCATGAGGATTCACTTTTTGCTAAAGATCCTAAGATGATGTGAAGATCATTAATCCAAATCAATATGAAGGATCAAGACACACGACGAGAAGCAATTACTCCCCTAAAGATCATGGAGAAGTCTATCCAAAAAGACCCTAACAAGGTATGAGGATAAATAGATCCAAGTCCGAAAAGGAGGCGGATCGTTGTATATCAAAATCCTAAATAAAGAAGAGGATAAATGAAGAAGTCGTGGTCAACATTTGAAGCATCTTTCACTCCTTATGAAGATGTATACCAAAATGAAGAGAAGACCATAATTTCAAGATCGTCTCTCAAGATTTGAAGTTTGAAGTACAAGCCAAATATCGGTCCGAGAAAGGTCTCAAATCGTGAAACGAGTTATGCCAAGATATGAACTTTTTGAGGTTTCGAGAAGCAGTTTTAAAAGATTTTGTCCTTTAGCTAACTATTGATTAAATCGTCCCACTTTATTTTCGGCCTTAAATCAAAACGCACTATCGAGTCTCATTAGGACACTTTCCATTTATTCCTTGCTTTCTCACACACTGTGAAATGTAAGAGATTTTCATGAGTCCTACGCAGTATTCCTGTAATATTTCCAGAACATCCGAGTAATACGTAAGTATTACAATGAAGATGGAAATCCTGCTTGAGCCAACATCAAACAAGCTCATGGTAGGTTACACGTGCGGTTCTTTTAGAACCAATCTTGTGAAAAACTGGAAAGAAACAGTGGTTTAATTCTTAATTGAACTTAAACTCGTTCCAGGCCTCTACGCATTATCATATGATCTTGCCAGAACACTCAGAGTGGCTCTTTATTGATCACAGTGACGAGTGGAAATCCTTCTAGTGTTAACATCAAACAGCACTTGGTAGGTGACGTGCAAGATTCTTTATGAATTGAGCTCGTGATAATTGGAAAGCAACGATGGTGAAAATCTTAATTGAAATTCACTTGTTCCAGGTTTCATGAATTGACGGCTTCAAATCACAAGGATAAATTATCCAAGTGTTTCACTCTTTATGTTCGCAGTCAGCTTTGGACGGTCGAATAAAGAGAACGGGTTTACCCGCGAAATCCTGTCAGGAAGTTACTTAATTGAAACTATCCGTCACGGGTACGATATCTAATATCGTCCAATGGTCTTCACCGACTGGAGGTAAAATGCTACCGAATTAGAATAAAATGTCAAAGCCATTTTATTCGTGTCGTTGCTGTGTACCTGTTAAAGACGGTGGCGTTGCTGTGTACCTGTTGAAGACGGTGGCGTTGCTGTGTACCAGTTGAAGACGGTGGCGTTGTGGTGTACCCGTTGAAGTCGTTCCCACATGCTTATGTTTTTCTGCATCAAAGTTCAGCAAAATTCAAGAAAGTGCAAAATGAAGTCTTCCGCTGTACCAAACTCTGAAGCTTTCGAGAATTCAACAAAAAGACATAAGTGTGTGGAACATGGAGTCACCAGGAGGCAAGATTCACAAGAAGGCAAAGATCGCACGTGAAAGGCCAAAAGAACAATGCTCTCAAGCCAAAGCCTAAAAGATCAAATCAAAATATTCACAACAAAAAAAAGAAGAAAAGACTACGAGCTGAAGAACGAAGACTTAGTATAGTATGCTAGGTTTAGAACTTTGTAACGTGGAGTGACCTCCCTTAGGGGGAGATTGTTAGAAATACGTTTTTACGTATATTAGAAGTATCGGTCACTCCACAATATTATTAATGTTGTAATAGCTCGTAGTTAGTGTTACTTATTAAGTTAAGTAAGAAAACGACCCATGGGCTTGTCATGGGTCGGCCCAAGCCCAACATAAGGCCTTGGTTATAAATACCCATTTCCACCATGGAAAGGGGTTGGTTGTTGATTATTACACTTTTCATTTGAATAAAAATACACATAGTTTCTCTCTCACTTTCTCTCTCTAGAAATCATCAACCCACTTCATAGATTCATAGGTAATCAAGATTCTACATCTTTGCCTCTCTTTTCCTAAAGGGTTGCAAAAGCACTACAATCATTTTGGCGCCGCTGCCGGGGAAAACACCGGAAAAAGCAATTGAATGAATTAGATGAATTGAGGGACATTGCTTATGAAAATTCATTGATTTATAAAGAGAAAACTAAAAAGTTGCATGATTCTAAAATTAAAAACCGGGTTTTTAACATTGGGGATCAAGTTTTGCTTTTTAATTCAAGATTGAAAATCTTTTCTGGTAAGTTGAAATCCCGTTGGTCCGGTCCATTCACCGTGACTCAAGTATTTCCGTATGGGACCATCGAGCTAGCTCAAGATGATGGTCCTAACTTCAAGGTGAATGGACATAGGTTGAAGCACTACTTTGGCGGGGAAGTTCCATCCTTGAAATACCTCGACCAAGTCACCTTCCCCAATGATAATTAGTATTGAGGGGATCGAGTCGAGCTCATGACTCGGTAATCAAAAACGAGGTGCCTCGTGGGGGAGTCCCATGCTTATCCTATGTACATATTATCACTTTCTAATGTAGCTTACGTGTGGGGATTTGTGCCCTTCCAACCTTTGTTTCGTGGTTGTTTGTGAATTGTGGTTTTTAGATCATGATCTTCACGATTGGAGCCTCTCGTGTTCGTTTATGGGAGCACTCGATCGTTTGCTTTGGAGACATTTCTCAATATCCATGATATATCCTTTTGATGTTCTAACCTTAGGTTTTTAGCACACTTCATAAACGGCTATTACTTATTGGTTACACCCTTTCCATGCTAGATTAAGTATTCGACTATGTCTCTAGTATGGGGGTGTTTGCACCCCTAGACTCGAAACATTGAGGACAATGTTTAACTTTAGTATGGGGGGGGGGGGGTGAATAGATACTTGCCTTGCCAAACCTTCACGCTTTCCAAAGTTTATCGTTTTGTTTATCGTTTTTATTGCAAAATAAGGCTAAAAATGGCCAAATTTTAAATTTTTCTCATGTTTTATAAGTGTTTGAAGACACGAATGTAGGTTTTCCGATGGCGAGAATAAGAGTAATTTTTTACTCGACCGTGCGTGTTGAGCACTTAGCTTTGATTCCTTAACTACACATTAGGCTAAGTCTCTTAAATGAGGACGAGAAATGATAGAGTTAATTATAAGTTACTATGCTAAACGTAGAGTACTCATATTCTTTCAAAAACTCATGTGTTCTCGTTGTTTGCTTATTCTCCCTTCGCATGTAAATATTTTTTGCTTAATAAATATTGACTTAGCGGTTTAGTTAGGATTGTTGGGTTTCTAGTCTTTTCTAGTAGCTTCCGTGTAATTAAATTGGGAAGACATTAAGGTATCGCCAGCGTTACGGTTTTGAAGTATTGGCACCCCAATAATCGAAAGCTTCACCCAATAATAAGATTTCAAGTGCTCACCTAAATCAAGCAAACAATTTGAAGCCCCACAAGGCCTAAAACCTATGCAAAATTGAAAGTGAATCAAGCCTTAATCTTCGAAGCTTTAAAGATCCAAAATTCGCTTTAGCGTAAGGATATACGTCTCTGGCTAATAAAACCACCGATGAGGCGGATAATAAAAGGCAAGGCAAGACCGAAGTCATAATAAAAGCTTCATGGCGAAGTTGAATAAAAGATGGAGGTAAACCAAAGATAATAAGGCCCTTCCGTAAGGGGGCGTATAAAAGTCTTGGTAATAAGTCTCATGTTCAAAACCGTTATAAAACCGTGTTTATCGATTCTTCTTGTCAACTTAATTTTTTAACATCGTTGTCTATTAGGAGGGGTTATTGATTTGATGATCTTAGTTACACCGTTAGGACTCTATTTTTAGACCTAAATCTATATTATCGCATAAGTCAACCAATGTATCCTCGTGAAACATTCAAGACATAATAAAATATAAGAGATACAACTTAGGAATAATGGGAGGATAAGTACGTGATTAGGGCATATGAGTAGTGTTAGCATTAATAACTTATAATGACAATGATCTCGTTGCACGCTTGGCATGGAATTGGAGTGAAAATCGAGGACGACGAAATTATTTCTAACGAAGCATTCACGTGATCCTATTCTATGAACCTAAACGTCCCATTTTGCGATGAAAATCATACATTATGTCTAAAACGCAAGTAGTAGTAATAGTGGTAGTGTAGCTAGCTTATTATTTCAATAAAGTGAATAAAAATGAATTTTGGAGATGCTATGATACTTTATTCTAGCATTGCGTGAGGGCACGACAATGGTTTAGTATGGGGGAGTGATGAGACTGCTTTTATACATAGTCTCATCGTCCAAATTGAGCTTAAAATGCATTAAATATCATCAAAATACCCAAATATATGCTTGTGTTTGTTGCTTGTGAATTTTAGGTACGGATATTGAGAAAATGACAAAAGATAACAAGAATCAATCAAAAACGAACACGGGAAACGAAGCCGCACGATGAACCAAGCCCTAATGAAGAAATTTCCAAACAAAGTCCTTGAAGATTTGAAGAATTATGAAGAAGGGTCCTCCAATTATGGAAGAATTGACACTTTATACCCTTGTATCTTCATAATTACAAGTTTGGTCCCTAAAGTTTGTCAAATTTACAAAAAGGACCCTTAACTTTGAAGAATTGGCAAATTTAGTCCCTCAACAAAACTAAATTGTCAATAATGGTCCTCCAAGAAGTCAACAAACAAGTCAAAGCCTTAAAGTATGAAGACATGTCAAGAACAGTCCTTGAAGAATGAAGAAATTGCATGTTTAGTCCTTGTTTCAAGTTTGGAAGTCTTTGTGCCAAAAATGACAACTGCCCTAAAGTTGTTACTTGTTATTTAGGCGTTGATAGCCATTTAATACAAAGTGAAAGAAGAAGTAAAAGTGAGGGACCTAATCTGCCCAGACAACCTAAGACAAACCCCCCACTCACAGACTTACACGTCACCTACCTTAAACCCTCCACCAATCATATACACCCTCCTATCCACGTCAGAATCCACCCAACACATTTATTTAATCAGTTTTAAACTGATTATAAATTTTGAGGGAAACACGTTTTTTTGAAAACTAATTACCCTTAACCCCATCAAACCCCACCCTGCTATCACTAATCCTTCCATAAACCCTAAATCTTAATCAAGGGGTTTTCTCCTAAATCTTTCCAGATTGACAATTAATGTCACTCTCATCCCAAACCCAACTCCCAAAAACATCACCCTCACCCTCACATGTCCCTCTAACCCTCCCCTGGCCCACATCCAAGCTTGAAGACAAAAGTAAACCAGCTAATCAACGCCTATGGGCATTTTCGTGCTCCCAAAGAAAGAATGGACGACCTAGATCACTCCAAAGCAGCTGGCATCCCATAAACTGCCAAGATCATCACATGGGCTTTCAAAATTCAAAATCGTCCAAGGGTAGCTTGGGAAGTTTATATCATTAGGGTTTTTAGTTTCCTTTCACTTCTAGAACAGTTGTAGCCTATTATATAAAGGCCTTTAGGACTTTCATTTTTTCTGTTCTTTTTTCCTCCTTTTTTCACAACTTTGTAAGTCCTGTTTTTTATGAATGAAAAGAGGTTAAAGATTGTTGATGAGAAGAAAGAGCCAACTTTATTTTACATTGTTTGATTGTTGTTTAAGTTCCAAATTTGTTTACTTTTCAAGTTTTTTTTTAAAATTTAAGTCTTGTTTTCAAAGGTTTCTGATTTCAAGTTTTCTTTTCAAGTTGAGCTAGAAAGGTTGTTAAACCACATAAGCCTCTTATATTCAAGCTTGTGTAGGACCATATCACCCTGATATCTTGGAGATATCAAGGTGTTGTGGGTATAAAGGTTTGGGTAAAAAGGCAAAGTGAGGTGAAAAAAATCTTTTTTGCTTATTTTTAACATCACTGTTTCATTTTAAAAGCTATAAGCTATAAGGATACTTGTCTATAAGTCATTCTTATAGCTCATTGGCTCTCATACCAGGTCACTTTTGTTGTTTTGGTTTGTTCTTAGCAGGTTCTAAACAAGGACCATTTTTCATCCATTTTTGTTAAGTAAAACTTCATCAGCATCTCAACAAAGTTCAGCATAGACCCGAGTCTATTTGGAGGTGACTATTCAGTCACTGTTGGGCCTGGATGTAGGCCCAACAAGGTAGCATCCTTGTTCTCTTTTTCATTTTTTCAAAATATTCAGTGTTATGTGATTTTTGCATGATATTTGTTATAATTGCTTAAGTGTCAGGTTAAGTGTTTGATTTTGCTCAAAATAGGGTTGTATGCATGCTAGAAGTAATTTGATTCAGTTTGGTTAAGTTTTGAGTTAATTTGCTTTGTTAAAATTGGTTTCAGAAATATAAAGGGGTGTTTGGATCTAGTTTTTTATTGAGATTGGTAAAAGTTTGTGAGTTAAAACCTGCTTAGACATACTCATTAGGGTAGTAATAGGTGGTATTTGTACTTGTTTTCCATTTTGAAAAGCTTTTAAAACACATTGCATGCTTAAATATTGAAAACATTGCCTTAATCAGCTAACTACTTTGTCTGCCTGATTTTGTATGGATTTTGCCTTATTATGTTGATGAATTGTTAGAAGATAGATCATTTAAGGGTTGTGAATCATTTATCTGCTATTTGGTAAGCTTTTGTGCAAGTAATTGGCCTTTAAAATTCACTTTTTTGCCAAGTGCATCAGCAAAATATACATCAGTAACAATAGACTAGATCAGCAACTTTACTTGGCCTATTTTGTGCTTAATTGTGTGTACAACTTGCTGGTTTTCTGTTTGATTTGACTCCTTATACTCCAAAGAGTATAAGGATGCCCTCATTGTCCAACAAAACAGCATCAACAAGCCAAATCAAGCCCTCTTGATTCAGTTTGCACAAGTGAAGAAACACTTGTGTGTTCATCAGAAACACACTTGTTTCTGGGCACGTTTTTGATTCCAATTTGGCTCAATCTTGTTTAATTTTGATTTGTGTTTGTGTTTTTATGACTCAAGGAGTAACTGGTTTGTGTTTTTAAAGTTTAAAAAGAAAAAAAAATAAAGAACAAAAAGGACGTGGCCAGGACTCGAACCTGAGCCACTCCTCCCACAACCAAACGTGTTAACCATTGCGCCCTAGGGACTTTGACTGATAAGTCTCATTTCATTACTTACTTAAGGGTTGTTTGTTTTATAGCTTATTTGATTAGCAGCTTATAAATAAGCTATTTCTAGCTTATTTCCTTGAGGTTTTCACTGTTTAACATTTTTCTTAAGTTTGTATTAGGTTTAGGGACTTTTTTGTTTTAAAAGTTTATTTTTCCCTTTATTAATTATTTTTTTAGGATTATTTTTAGTTTTAATTTTAAAAAGTCATTAAAAATAGAAAAAGGTAATTTAAAAATCTGAAAAAATAGTTTTTAGGTTTTGAATTATATTCTTGAGGTTTTCAGCTAATTAAGTTTTCAAATTAGCTTATTTTTGATTTTATTGGATTTTAGGGTTTTTCGCTAACTTTAAAATTTAATATTAAATTATTAAATAGGTTTCAGAAAATTTTAATTGCATTTTTGTCTTAGTTACAATATTTTAGATTTTTAGTAATTTTTTAGATTTTTTTTATAAACTTTGAATTTTTTTGAATTTTTTTATTATTATTTTATTATTAAAAATTGAAGTTTTATTTTTTTTAGTTTTTACATTTTTCCTAGGTTAAGGACACTTAATGAGGAGTTTTTTCACTTTCCAAATATTTTTAGGACTTTTCATTTAATTTCTAGAATTAATTTAAGATTTAATTGATTTTAATAGTTTTTAAGTGTTTAAAAATAGTTTAATTTGGTTTTAAAATTTTTAAAAATAGTTTTTAGCTTAATTAGGTCATTTTTGAGGTTTAAAAACTATTAGATCTTGTTTAGCGCTTTTTAATATTTAATTGTGATTTTTAGGGCTTTAATTAGCATTAAAAAGTCATTATTGAATTAATTAAAAGGTTTTAGCAAGTTTGGATTTTTTGTAAACTCTTAGAATATTATTGGGGATTTTTAGTAATTTTTAGGAATTTTTAGGTTAAATTTTAATTTTTGTACTATTTACGGTTTTACGTGTTCGCCTTTTTCGTCGTAGTTTAATTCGTTTTCGTAACCGTCTTTCTCTTCTAATCCTATTTCTTTATCAATCATATAATCACAAATCAATATCAATTCAATACACAACGCACTTGCCTCCTTGGGAAACGAACTTGTTTGGTCATTAGTGCTCGGTTTTCCTAAACCGACACTTAACGCTTACCACTACTTTGCCTCTCTTTTCCTAAAGGGTTGCAAAAGCACTACAATCAGTCGACGACATGGACAACTATCATTTAAAGGAGTTACGTTGTAGTGCTCAGTGTTACACTCACTTGTAGTTGTGGATATGTCAAGAGGTGTTTTACTTATTATACTTTTCTTGTTTGGGGTATAAGGTACTTAGAAATCTTCTTCTGCACCGTTCGTCAATCAACAAAAGTGCAAGCTTAAGTAACAAATTTAGGGGATTGTACTTCGGTTTCAAGTTTGGAATATCAAGTATACTTCACCACTGGTCACTACAGATAGCCTAAAGAATTCGAGGTTGGTAAGTTTAGCCAGATAGTACAAGAGTAGAGATGTGATCAGCAAACAATTCTCACGAGACACATTTGAGCTACAAAACGTCAAATAATACTTCAATGTCTAAGCAAATCTTTCATAGTCCTTCAACGTTTCTCAACCTATGAAGATTTCTACTTTAGACAAGAGCATCTCGCGATTTTGAGTGTACACGTCAAATGATGCTTCCGAGTGTTGGTAACCATCATGGGGGAAAACGTGTACTTTGGAGTACTTAGTTCAACTTCCAGGGGGAAGTATTCTACAAGCGTGGGAAGATTTGTTGCTGATTTCTTGCATGTTCCCCAAAACACATAATCATTAATACCAAAAATGTCAAGGTAGCAGTTACTTGGTGTGGTTTGCTTCTTCTTCTACAAAATTCTGTTGTGCACTTTAAATGTCAAAGATAGAAGATTGCTCAAGCTACAGGTTCTGCTCAAGACAGGGATATTGGTTTGGGGGGAAGCTGATTCAGAAGCTTCAAAAAAATGAAGTCTATGAAGAAAGCTTTTCAAGACATGTAGTATTAATTAGGGGGAAGTTAATCCAGTTCATACATGATACAATGGTTCCTCAACAAGCAAAGACAAAGAGGATTCAAACTAGGGTACAAGTTTCCTTGAAGACTTGATGATAACGACGTCATCCTCAGCATTAGAAGCACTTTGAAATTGTCATATTATCGTTGTATTTATACTTGTTTGGAACATTGTAAGTAATTCCGTATGCCTCCACATTGGGGGAAGATTGTCAGCCCTAAAATGTGAGCGACTAACGGAATTACAATAGTTTACATAGTCGGGACTTGTAGAGACTAATATTGTCACATGTAAGTAGTTCAAGTCCCGAGCTATATATACCCCTCAATACATCCATGGAGGGGTGAGGATTGCCATTTTCTTTCTTTTCTTTCTCTCACTAGAAATAAACACATAGTTTCTAGTATCTCTTGTTTCTCTATCTACCATGGCTAAACATCTCTTTAATCATCCCGACCTCCGGATCATAAAACCGTGTTCATGGTGAATCATAATCAATCCATAACACAAGATTTAGTAGATTTAGAGAGAGAAAGAGAAGAAAGTTAGAGAGAGAAAATAGAGAGAATGGTGGAAGGTTAATATAAAACCCGCATGCTTTTACCATGAATAGTACCCTTATAATCGTACATACATGATTAAAACTTTCTTTTTATAACATGTTTACGTTTCACGAATATTAGTTACAAGAATTACGTACGTATTGTTACACGATAATTATTAAGTATGTATTAATGCACGATAATTATTACCAACAATAATTATAATCACAAACATGAAAACATGAACGTAAACGAGCATATTATCATGTATTTACGTAATTATGATTACGATTACGTATAAGTATATAAGTTAACAGGAACGTTAAATTATAACGTCACGTAAATACGAACACGAGTACATGTAAAATATTAGAACACGAAAACTACGAGTTTCCCCTTGGTGGGGCCATGTAGTCGCGGCACACACAAAGAGGGAAGGGGGCCCACAAGCCCATTTTTTGGTTTAATTAAAGAAAACTAAAACTACAGAGTTTTCATAAAATATTTTTTACAGAAAACGTTAGAACGCTAGCTTGAGCCGCGACACATACACAAGACAAGGGAGGATTCGATTTTGATTTTTGGATCGTTGTTAATTGGTTCGTGTTCGTGGTATTTTCAATCACACGTCAAGGTAAAACAAAAACCTTAATCTTTGATCTTTTTATTCAATTTTGTTTTATGTTAGATCTTTAAAAAAAATAAATAAACATGTTATGGGGTAATTAAAACATGGAAAAAGGGTTTTGTTTGGTTTGTTTGGGGTTCGGCAGCCAACTGAGAGTCAAAGACTCTCGGTGTCCCTTGTTAACCACAACCGAGACCCCTATGGGGCTCGGTGTGGGGCTCGGCGCAGCAGTAAGCACCACCGGCTTATGCCGGTGACTGTTTGGGTCGGACGGGGGAACAGCGAGGCAGCAGGGGAGACCACCGGCTTGCACCGATGGGATCTCGAAGCCTGGCAGCGGCAAGCCACGGCGCAGCAGTCGCCGCCGTTGGCAGGGCATCCACCAGTCGCCGCCGCAGTCGCGGCTGTGGGTGGTGGTTGGTGGTGGGGTTTTGGTTAGGGCCGGTTCACGGGTTTACGGGTCCGGTTCATGACATGTTTTTATAAAATAATACATGGTCTGGTTTATTATTTTATTTTACAAGTTTATTTATTTACAAGTGATTAAATTAATTTAACATGGTACTTAATTAATTTAATTAAAACATGACTTAGGTTTATTATTATTAATAATAATAATCTTAGGTTAATTATTATTAATAATAATACAAGTTTAACCTAAGTATTTAATCATGAAATTTAGACTAAAGTAATTAATTAATTATTAAAACATGACATGTATTTAATTAATTTTCATGACTTAGGTTATATTAATAATAAACATTAATACATGTTTTAACCTAAGTATTATATACACTTAAATTTAATTAAATCATGCTATATTTAATTAAATCTTATAACATATAGTTTATTTAATTTACATGTATTAATTAATAAACTATACTATTAATCACATGACTTAGAATATTAATCAGTAAAACTTAAGCTTATTTAATTAGCTTAATAATCCAGCTTATTTCTAAATATGGAAACTTTCTATTTTTAGAAACATATTTATTTTTAGCAGTTAATCTATTTATGGAAACTTTCTATTTTTAGAAACTTATTTATTTTAAGCAGTGAATCTATTTTTGGAAACTTTCTATTTTTGGAAACTTCTATTTTTGGAAACTTTCTATTTTAGGAAACCTTCTATTTTTAGAAAGTTACTTATTATTACACAACAAGTATAATAATACAAGGAATACAAGTAATACTTAATTAGAATATGCAGAATACATGATAAACACAGCATAACGTTAAAATCAGTAAAACATGACATGAACATATAAACAAGCTAAGACATGATATAAAACCAGTTACGTACTCAGTAATCAGAACACTTATACACGTATACGATTTACGTCGCATTAGTGAGATCGAAGTAGGACTCTCTTCCGTTTGTCTTATTTGTTCAGAGTACACAAGGTATGGATTCTCCGTCCTTTCAGTATGGACATTCTTTCCTTATTAGGATTTCCCCGTATGCAGCCAACTGTTTTCCCAGTATGTGTTTTATATGCTTTGATTTGCTTATGTTTAATTAAATGCCTAAGCCATATACATGCATGACCAATTTCACCTAGTTATGGAGGTTCCATAACCATAACACTGGAGGCACTAGTGTTATAACTTCACCACGGCAGAGTGATAACTCGGGGCTTCCCTTTCAGATTTTGGCCATATTATTATATTATCATGTGGGGCGTATGGGTGCATCCTAGATTACATGTTTTTACAGATTATTCAGGTGAATGTGATGTGTGCCTTGCATCCTTCACAAGGAGCTGATCCCTCCTACCCAAACTTATATTAATTAGAGGCAACCCCTCTAATTGCATGATGAGGTCACCCCTCCAAGTATTCATGCACGTTGATATTTCATGACCTATATTGGCTAATGGTTAACATGTTAAACAATTTTCATAAGATAAACATAAGGCTTTTCAAACTATAAAACCAGTTTTACTAAGTTATACCAGGTTTTCCAGGACTTAATCAATTCCGCTGCTATATGTTGTATATGCGTATATTATTCATGCTATGCTTGTATATCCGCGCACTGAGCATTATGCTCAGCCGTTTTCCTTTCATGTTCCCAAAACGGCAGGTACTCAAGGGCGCTCGTAGATTCTAAGCGTAGGTGCATATGGATTGGAAGCTTACTTGCCTTCATTACTTTATGCATTTCTTCATACACTTTGCTACTCATTTCTATGGACATTGTTTAGTCCTTTTCATTTACAGTACTTATGTTAGTGTGTGATGAGATTTTACTTTGGGGTACCGATGTTTGTTTCCGGTATTTACTTTATGGTCATGTAATGTTTAAGACATTTATCCTTGTATGCTTTGATGGCACGCCATAATCACGCGTGACATTCCATTTATCAAAATGGGGTGTTACACATAATTACTAGAGAGATAAAGTAAATGAACCAACACCCTCTTCCATACATGGAAGAGGGTTTATATATCCATGAGCTTGGTGGGCTCACGGGCTTGTTTCCTTGGGCCGGGCTTGGCTTGACTTGGGCTTAGAGCCCCTAACTTATACAATATTAGCTTAAGTCCAAGCCCGGTTAACCCGACTAACCTATTACAATACAAGACCTTTAACGACTAAGATGACCTATTACATTCTTGGTCGACTATATAAAATATAGGCTAACAATCTCCCCCAATGTATCGGTCATCTTTAAATACATAAGATGATTGAGTGAATACATTCTTGTGGAGGTGATTTTCCTTCTTTGGTATTGTATCTTGCTCTTGATCTTGTTTGTAATAGTTTCGTTCCTTCATGCTTTTGTGATCTTCATCTTGAGCCATTGTCATTTGACTTTGAGTGCTCGAGATCTTCATCTTGTGCTCCTTGTGACTATGATGACATATTACATTCTTAGGTATCTTGATTATCGCCATCTTGTGCTCTTGTGACTTCTGAATCGACATCGGTTAGTACACAGCTACACCACCTTCTTGATATGCAGCAACATATATAGACACGGACGAAATGGATTTGAACATTTCACCCTAACTCGGTAGCGTTTTACCTCCGGTCGGTGAAGACCGTTAGCCGGTATTAGATACCGTACCTGTGATCGGGTAGATTCGATTAAGAACCTCCTTGACAGGGTTTCCTGGCGGTAGTAGCCAGTTCTCTTTACTCGACCGTCTCAAAGCAGACTGCGAACGTAAAGAGTGAATCATAAGGGTAAATTATCCGTCTGATTAGAGTCGTCAATTCAAAATTCCTGGAACAAGTTCGATTCTATAAGAATCGCACCATTGTTGCTTTCCAGTTTGTCACAAGCTTGATTCATAGAGAATCTTGCGAGTCACCTACTACAGTGCTGTTTAATTTTCACACTGTAAGGATTTCCATTCGTCACTGTGAATACTAAAGAGTGCCACTCTGAATGTTCTAGCAAGATCACACGGATTTTGCGAAGAAACCTGGAATCAAGTTTGAATCAATTAAGAATCCAAACTTAGTTGCATTCTAGTTTTCAAAAGTTTGATTCTTGTAGAATCGTACAAATTACCTACCATGAGCTTGTTTGAGATTGACTCAAGCAGGATTTCCATCTTCATCGTGAATCGTATCACTCAAATGTTCTGGCAATATCACAAGGATAATGCGTAGGACTCGGTTGTGTCCTAATGAGATGATAGATTGATCTCTTTTGGCTCTAGACTCGATAGTACGATTTGGTAATCGGAGGCTGGAGCAGACTGCCACCTTTTCAATATTAACTAACTCGGAGTCAGAAAGTCAATAGATACGTGTTGATCTCCGTGATAATGAGACAAGTTTCTTATGAGAGAAACTCGAATGGATGGGGAAGGGTTGTGTAACACCCCATTTAATAGGATAGAGTGCTACAGTAAATTATGGCGTATCATCAAAGCATGCAAGGTAAATGTCTAAACATTCATGACCATAAATAGAAATACCGGAACCAAACATCGGTAGTCTAGTAACTCACAAACAAGCAATATAAGTACCGTAAATAGAAAGGACTAAACAATGTCCAAAAGATGTAAAGTATGATAAAGTAGTAATAAATGCATAAGGTAAAAGAGGCCGGATAGCTTCCAATCCGAATGCACATACTCTGTAGTTCCTACTTGCGTCCTTGGGTACCTGCCGTTTGGGAACATGGAAAAGTAGACGGCTGAGCATAACGCTCAGTGCACGGATATACAATAAAGCATGGAAAACATAGAGTATGTAAGCATATAAAGAATAATAAGCATGAATGGCAGCGGAAATGAATAAGTCCTGGAAAACCTAGTTGTCTGTGATGTTAACTAGTTTTATTTCTGAAAACATAGCTTATGTTTTTTATGTACCAAATTAGCCAATATAGGTCATGAGGTTAACAACGTGCATGAATATTTAGAGGGGAGACCTCATCATGCAATTAGAGGGGTTGCCTCTAATTAACTGGTCAATGGGTAGGAGGGATCAGCTCCTTGTGAAGGATGCAAGGCACACACCACATTCACCATGAAAATCCTGACTGAAACATGTAACGAGGATGCACCCATACGCCCCACATGATAATATAATAATATAATGGCCAAATAACTGAAAAGGGACACCACGAGCTATCACTCCGCCGTGGTGAAGTCATAACACTAGTGCCTCTAGTGTTATGGTTATGGTACCTCCATAACTAGGTGAAACTGGTCATGCATGTATATGGCTAAGGTAACTAATAAACATAAGCATTTAATCTGTAACTACTGGGGAAAATAGTTGGATGCATACAGGAAATCCTAATAAAGGAAGAGATTTTCCTTACTGAAGAACGGGAAATCCGTACCTTATCTCCAGTAGAAGCTAACGGAAACGATGAAGACTAATCCGCCTTGACGGATAACACTACATAAGAAATATGGACGTGTATGAGTTGTCTGAATTACAGGTGTTTTACTGGTTCCATGTGTTATTAGCTTGTTATAAGTATTTTGTCATGTTTTACTGTTTACTGTGTATTCTGTAGTTATTCTGATGTTCTGTTGTGTATTATTCATGTATTAGTGTATTATAATACTTGTATTGTAATACTAAGTAACTTTCCAAAAATAGCAGGTTTCCATAAATAGTAAGTTTCCAAAAATAGAAAGTTTCCAACAATAGAAAGTTCCCAAAAATAGTAAGTTTCCATAATTAGAATTAAGCTGGATTATAAATAATAAGTGAAGTTAAATTAGTACAATACAAGTCATGATTATAGTTAGTTAATTAAATAACTGGTTAATTTAATTAAATTATATGTTATATGATTTTAATTAAAATACATGTTTAATTAAAATAACTAAGTATAAATACCTTAGGTTATACATGAATTAATTTTAATAAATTAATTAACCTAAAGTTTAACGTGACATGATTTATAAAATAGTTTTTATAAAAACCCGAATCCCGAGCCCGTGTTTCAATATTAGCTGAACCAAATAAGCTATAAACAAGTCCCACCGAGTCCTTGGAAAAGATCTCGGTTGACACTACTTAACAACTAATCCTACAATTATACCCCGACTCGAAGTCGGGGTCCCTTTGTCTCGGGTCCGATCAACCAAAACCAACCGAGCACCCCTTGGAGTCTCGGTGGTGTCTCGGCTCCACCCTAAACCGAAAACAAACACACCCTGACCCAACCAAGCCGAGCCCTTAAGGGTATCAGTGGTGGTGATTTAAACAAACCGAACACCCCATTTGGGGGTTTCGATCCCTCGGCCGAACCACAATCCCAACCAAACGTACTGTTGATCATAATTTAATTAATCTAGGTTATTCTTTTACATGTTCATGTGATTAATTAAATTAATACTTGAAATCAAAAGAAAATAAAAATAAAAAGGAAGGGTTTTTGAATATACCACTATGCTTAGAATCACGAGATGATCACAAATAATTAATCAATCACCAAAATCGTTCGGTTTGCCTTGTTTTGTTGTGTAGGCCGGTGGCTAAGGAGAACAAGGAGGAGAGGACAAAGTTTTTCTATAACCTAAATTATGAGAGAAAATAACTCTCCAGGTGTTTTAATTAATTTTGAGTATGGGTCAAAAGGCCCATCTTGGTCCTTCCTCTTGTCTTGCCGTGGCTATGGGGCCCACATGGGGTAACTATATATCTGAAATCCACCTGAGCCAGATGGGAGAGTAAGAATAGGTGCAGTCACTAACTTCTGCTTAAGATCTTCAAATCTCTTCTCTCGCTCTTCCGTCCAGACGAATTTCTCTCCTTTCCTCATCAGCTTAGTCAAAGGTAAGGCTAACCGTGAAAAGTTCTCTACAAACCTGTGGTAGTAGCCAGCTAAACCCAAAAAACTTCTAACTTTTGTTGCAGATGTAGGTCTCGGCCATTTAGTGATAGCTTCAACCTTGGTAGGATCCATGGTGATCCCCTCTGCAGATACAATATGGCCTAGAAATGCCACATTGGTTAACCAGAACTCACACTTAGAGAACTTGGCGTACAACGGCTTTTGACGAAGAATCTGTAAGACTGTACGAATGTGTTCCTCATGTTCCTCCTTGGATTTGGAGAATATCAGGATGTCATCAATGAACACAATAACGAACTTGTCCAGAAACTCATGGAAGACACGGTTCATCAAATCCATGAAGACAGTTGGAGCATTAGTGAGTCCGAATGGCATGACTACGAACTCGTAGTGCCCATAACATATACGAAAAGCAGTCTTGGATATATCCTGCTCTTTAACCCGTAACTGATGGTAGCCGGACCTCAGATCGATCTTGGAGAAATGCATGGTGCCCTGAAGTTGATCGAATAGGTCATCATTTCGCGGCAAAGGATAACGCTTCTTGATCGTGATCTTGTTCAACTCACGATAGTCTATACATAAACGCATGCTGTCGCCTTTCTTCTTCACGAACAGTACCGGTGCAACCCATGGTGATGCACTGGGACGGATGAAACCTCGTTCCAGAAGTTCCTACACCTGATCTTTTAGTTCCTTAAGCTCTATAGGAGCCATACGGTAAGGAGCTTTGGAAATTGGCTCTACACCTGGTATGAGCTCGATTCCAAACTCAACTTCACGAATAGGTGGTATGCCCAGAAGTTCATTTGGAAATACGTCAGTAAACTCTGACACAATAGGCTGATCTTGGATCGATGGAGACTCGGAAATAATGTCATGAATATTGGCTATGAAGCCCTGACAGCCGTGTGATAGCAATGCACGCGCCTCCATGGATGAAATAATCTGTACTGACCTCCCTGGCAGAAAACCATGGTGTATGTACTCTGGGGATTTAACATCACCGAAGATAACCCGATAAGTGTGGCAGTCAGTCGTGGCCTGGTGTTTGGATAACCAGTCCATGCCCAAAATCAAGTCAAAGTCGCACATGTCCAAAGGAATTGTGTCAACTCTACGGATCTTGTCATCAAATTCTAGGGGAAGATCTCTGTACACTTGAGTGATTCGTACAAAGTCCCTAAGTGGCGTGGAAATGCATAAGGCATTATCTAATGGCATCGGGTAAATCCTAACACGTACAACAAAAGTAGTGGACACGACTGAATGCGTCGCTCAAGTATCAAATAGAACACTTGCTGCCAAACCATTCATAAAGAGATTTTTGGTGATAGTACTGGGGGTCTTATTAGCCTGATCTCGAGTAGTAGTGAACACGCGACCAGAAGTAGGAGGTGGCTTGGTGTCGGCATGTCCAGAGGTGCCTTCTATCTCACCCTGGCGATAGTCCTTCTGCTGATGGCCTTGTTGGCCACACTTGAAGCAACCACCAGTACCTCGGCGACAAATACCCGAATGTCTTTGCGAACAAGTAGGACAGATAGGATGCGTGAATCCTCCAGAAGGCGTCCTAGTTATATGAGACCCTGTTTAAGGATTACATGCATGAGACATGATCGTGGAACATAAACATGATTATACAGAAGGTATTTAATTTACCAGATGAGGTAGAACGGTTAGGCTGTGAACCCCTACGGTCCTGATCCATGCCGTTACCATTGTTCCTGAATTAACAATTGTTGGAGTGTCAGAATACCATAACATAAAATAGTTGAACATGAAAGAAGGTTAATGTAGGGACCTGCTGTTGTTCGAGTTGTTAGCGTTGTTACGGTAACTATCGTTACCGCCACGCCTCTCAGAACCATAACGGTCGTTAGTCTGACCGTTTCCCTTGGATGCTTGCTGCTGAGCGGCCGCAGGCTTACAGTCGTCAGTCTTCTGCCTGTAATATATAAATTGTTGAACAGAGGTTTAAATGAAATGAATAATACTGATGTAAATTAATTGTTTACAATTGGTGATTGAAGATACCTCTTCACTGCTCTGTTATCGCCGAACTCCTCTCGTTCCTAAAGCATCTCGAGCTTACGGGCTGCATCGGCCACCTGTGCCACTGTAGAGAAAGTAGCACAAACCAGGTTGTTGGCAACCAAAGTCAGAAGTGCCGAGCAAAACTTCTCAGCCTGCTCCGCAGCAGTTCCTGCGGCTGGACCCAGAAAACCTGCTAACCGGAGAAACCTTTGCATGAATTCATTGCTGTTTTCACCAGCAATCTGCCGAATGTTGTGGTAGTCCCTCTTGAGCTTCTCTTGCTCAGCATATGGAAAGTACTGATTAAGGAAGAGTTCCTTAAACCGGTCCCATGTCAGCTGTGCAACCCAATTGTCACCACCGTTGGACTGCTTGACTGATTTCCACCACTACAACACATCACCTTCAAATTGATAGCAAGCCAACCTTGTCTTGTAGACACCATCACAACCCCATTGCATCGAAAATCTTCTCGATGTGAGAAATCCAAGCTACAGCCTCGTTGGGGCTGTCAGTCTGCTCAAACGAACGGGGTCGCTGTTTGTTGAATCTCTCCAACCAAGTCATAAGAGTAACCGGTGGAGGAGGAGGAGGGTTGGCGTGATTACCATGAGCCTGGAATTCCGACTGAAGTTCATCCCTGATTTCATTGCAAAGTTTGGGAAGTAGGGCTTGCAAAGCTACATTGACAGCTGCTGTCAAATCTGGAGTATTACGATTGTTTACCATCTGACAGTTTAAACAACAAAATGTAACATAAATTATAAATCTGAAATGAGGTAACATAAGAATGCATGAACAATGTATAAATCAAAGAAGCAGTTTATAATGCATGAAACAATGTATAAAAATGCATGATGCAGTTTATAAAACTTTTATATGAACGAGAGTGAACACCTATGGTCAGTTCACCCAAAACAAAAGACATGGCACAGGGACGCCAATGGGTCGGTCCCAAAGTTAAAAGTTTCGATAAAAGCACATGCGACTAAATAGGACCAGTCCTGTACCAACCATTACTTAGTCATAAACCTACTACAATGATTTGAATGCATGAAATAAAATAAAAATGAATGAATGCATGAAAACTAACTGTCAGTTCTAGGAAGACACTGGTGACTACCCGTAAGTCACACGTCATTTCTACAGAGCTACAGGTCAAAACCTTGGCTCTGATACCATAATTGTAACACCCCATTTAATAGGATAGAGTGCTACAGTAAATTATGGCGTATCATCAAAGCATGCAAGGTAAATGTCTAAACATTCATGACCATAAAAAGAAATATCGGAATCAAACATCGGTAGTCTAGTAACTCACAAACAAGCAAGATAAGTACTGTAAATGGAAAGGACTAACCAATGTCCAAAAGATGTAAAGTATGATAAAGTAGGAATAAATGCATAAGGTAAAAGAGGCCGGATAGCTTCCAATCCGAATGCACATACTCTGTAGTTCCTACTTGTGTCCTTGGGTACCTGCCGTTTGGGAACATGGAAAAGTAGATGGCTGAGCATAACGCTCAGTGCACGGATATACAATAAAGCATGGAAAACATAGAGTATGGAAGCATATAAAGAATAATAAGCATGAATGGCAGCGGAAATGAATAAGTCCTGGAAAACCTAGTTGTCTGTCATGTTAAGTGGTTTTAGTTCTGAAAACATAGCTTATGTTACTGATGTAATGTTTTTACTACTCTTTAGGAAAAGAGAGTAAATAGGGCAAGTATTAAGTGTCGGTTTAGGAAAACCAAGCACTAATGACCCAAAGTGGGGATCGTTCTCAAGGAGGCAAGTGTGTTGTGCTAAGAAGTGATTAATGGTTTGTGACTATATTGATGAGAAATGAAAAGAAGAAAAGAGATTAGGAAAGAATGACGGTTACGATTATTAATTAAACTAAGACGAATAGTCGTGCACGTAAAACCGTAAAAAGTGACAAAATTAAAAATTTACCCTAACAATTCCTAGAAAATTGAAATAAATCCTAAATAATGTAATTAGAGTTTACAAAAAATAAAAAATCACTCAAACCTTTTATTTAATTAAATAATAATTTTTTAATGCTAATTAAAGCCCAAAAAATCAAATTAATTAATAAAAAGCCCACAATGAGATTTTTTAACTTGTAAACCTCTAAAATGACTTAACTAAATTTATAACTATTTTGAAAATTTTAAAATTAATAAAAACTATTTAAAAACAATTAAAAACTATTTAAACATAAAATAATTCTAAAAGTTAATCTAATGACAATAAAATTAATCTAAAAATTATAAAATTCCTAACTTAATGTATTTAAACTATGAAAAATGAAAAACTTTGAAAAATCTAAACTTTAATTTTTAATAATAAAATAATAATATAATATTAATAAAAATCTAAAATTTATAAAAAATTCTAAAAAGTTGCAAACTAGTTTATTTTAACCTAATTAAAACAGAAATGAAGTTGAAATTATAAAATACCCCTATTGGGCCTTGAAATGGGCTAAAAGTCCAAACAGTCCCTTAATGGGCTTGAAATAGGCCCAATAAGAAAAATGTTGTGTTTAAGCTAGCTTATTTCAAAGCAGCTTATTCTTAATGGGCTTTTTGGCCCATTAAGCTATAAGCTGATGCCATAAGCTAAAAATTGACACACAAGCTTCTCTTGAGTTACTTAAGAGATATGTGAAAAGAAATCTGGAAAAAGCACAAAAAATAAGCCTGAAATAAGCCAAGACTCTCTTCACAAAACGACAAAATAGTCGTTTTTGAGTTCTAGACCACCTCAAGTGCTGATTCAACTTTCAAAAGCTTTTAAATGACTTAATTAAGCAAAATAATCAAAAAGTTTTCAAATAAGCACAAGAAATAAGCTAGAATAAGCAAATAAGCACTTATGTAAAAGTCAACTTAATGAGTTTTCTAGTAAAAAGTCAAATTCAAATTCTAATAAGCTCCAGATTAAATAAATGGGTCAAATGAGGAAGATCTATCACAAAAAATAAGTTGTTGCAAGTCTAAGCTAATATGGCTTATGAATAAGCTGTTTGATGTTTTACACTAGCAGGGGCTAGTTTTGGCGGTTGAGCAGTGGGAAATTTTCCCCCTGCTTGACCAAATTGACTTTTTGTCTTTTGTGGCTTTTTTGTGGATTCAGGTTAAGCAAAGGCACCCAAATGACCAGTTAATCATAAGGAGTCAATATAAGCAATAAAAACACAATTCTAATCAGCCAATCAGTGCAGTTAATTCAAAACATCCACAGACCTAACCTAGATATGAACAATAAGCAGTTTTGGTTCAATAAGCACTTTTAGCAAAAATCAGCCAGCCAAACTTCACCAAATGCATACACAAGCTATAATAAATTCAAATGAACAAATTCTAACAGGTTTCATGCATTGATTCAAAGTCTAGATCAAGATTCAAGCAATCAAAAGTTTCTGATGAACAAGAACAAGCAGTTATGAACACTTAGCTGATATACTTGACCACAAGTCCAATTTCAAAAACTCAAATCTTGTTAACAGGTTATATAAACTATGATTCAACACTTTTTAGCCTTAAACATGCATACACTCTAGGTATTTCTAAAATCTTAGGTCAAAAATAGTCAAAACAAGTGAGATATAACACAATCTTTAATTTGATGTTTCAAAGCTGAAAACTTGCAGGTTTTAGCACACAACCAAGTGAATAGCAGATACAAACTCAAACAAACAACTTCCAATAACACAATAACAAGTTATGATCTTAAACAGGTTATCTCAAACACCCTTTATATTTTCAAATCAAGATTTTCAAATCAAAAGTTGGATTCAGGTTAGCACATGCATACATAAGCATCAAAACATCAATCTTAAACACAAACAACAAGATTTGGAGCACAAGATCAACACATACACAAGTAGAACTCAAATATCACAAATATCCAATTTTTTGACAGATTTTGAGATTAAGGGTTTAAACCTCATGGATGTACATCCACACCCACGTATGTTTGAGCTGATGTACCTAGCAAAACAAGGCACAAGCTTCCAATATCAGGCTGTTAAGATTCAACAAGGTTAGAAGCACAAATATAAAAACAGAAAGGTGACAACTTGGAAATCAAATTTGATTAATGCAACCTTGTTCCCACGCTTGATTATCCCCAAGTTATAAGCCTCACAACACCTTGATAACACTTTATCAGGAAGCTATGATCCACCTATAGCCCAAGAATTCCAAGGTTTAAACCAAGACTTAGCAAAATATCAAATTTTTAGCTCTTGTACAATTTCTTGCACAAGGTTTAAAAACACGTTTCAAGATTCCAGATTAGTTAACATTAAACAATAACAAGTAGATATAAAGATTGGCACTTGGTTGTTCTTCACAAATTCAAACTCTTTTCATTAAACATGAACAAGGATTTACAGAAAAGTGAACAATGAAAAATCAAGAACAGGGCTCAATGTATGAGGCCCTATGCCTTATATAGGCTACAATGTTTAACTAAGAACATAAAAAACGTAAACCCTAAAGCTGATGAAGTCCCCATTTTGCCCTTGAAGGTTTTTAATATCTTGAGCTCATGTGACTGATTTTTGGCTGGTTGTATGAGTTGACATGTTTCAGTTTCATCCAAAGGACTAAAGGAAGCTTAAAAAGTAAGCTTGAATCCTAAGTGTTGATTTCCTGGCAAGCTTTGGCATTTTCCCTAAAAATGCCAAAGGAGGATTTATCATGTGAGCACATGAGTGACGTGGCAAGGGCTTTAGAGGTTGGGATGTGTTTAGGGACACCCTAATCTTAATTCTGGAAGAGATTAGGGTTTAATTGTTGGTAATGAACAAATGCCCAAATTTGTTCAAGAACACCAAGAACATGTGTTTAATCCGTTTTTGTGTTTGTTGTCCCTAATAATATGATGATAGATTAAGATATGAGATGGAAAAGATATGAGTTTTAGAGAGAGAAAGTAGTGAGAGAAAGTAGAGAGAAGGAGAGGATTAACTTGTAGAATATTATATTAAGAAAAAATTAGAGTACAAATGATCATCCCACCCTCCTAACATGCTAGGAGGGTAGTATATATAGTCCACCCACATGCGGGCTTTAAAGGACTATATATTGGGCCGGGCTTGACGTTTGGACTTTAATTAATTTAAATCTAAGCCCGTAAACCACGACTAATAAACTACTTATTACAACGTTCTAATTAATGTTACAATAGAAACCTATGACCGAACATTCTTGTTTAACTCAATATTTTGAGGCTAACAATCTCCCCCAATGTGAGGTCATTCCTCTTCGATATTTGGAGTCCCATGGAGATTCATGAATTTCGTCATAAATGAGTCTTGAACGTGTAACAGTAGTTTTGTTCCTTCATGCTATGATCTTTGAGCCTTTGTCGTCGTCTTTCGACTTTGTCTTTTAGTCTTGAGATCTTCAAATCATCCTTGACTTGTCATTGCCATCTTGCGATCTTGTGTCTTTATCCACATGCTCACACTATTATTTGTTGAATAAGTCTTTGGGCATGAATATGTGGTTTTGAATCTTTGACTTTGTTGAGTACACCGTGACGCCACCTTCTCGAGACAAAACATAGACACGGACTGAATGGCTTTGACATTCGTCCTAAATCGGTAGCGTTTTACCTCCGGTCGGTGAAGACCGTTATACGATATTAAATACCATACCTGATTAGGTAGATTTAATTAAGAATCTCCTTGACAGGGTTTCGCGGCTGTACTAGCCGTTCTCTTAACTCGACCGTCTCAAAGCAAGACTGCGAACATAAAGAGTGAATCAATTGGATAAATATCCGCTTGATTAAAGTCGTCAATTCAAATTCCTGGAACAAGTTTGATTCATTAAGAATCTTACCATTGTTGCTTTCAAGTTGACACAAGTTTGATTCATAAGAATCTCACAAGTCACCTACCGTAGCGCTGTTTGATGTTGACGCTAGAAGGATTTCCATTCTTCACTGTAAATATTAATGAATATCACTCTGAATGTTCTTGCAAGACCATAAAGATATTGCGTAGAAACCTCAAACGAGTTTGAATCAATTCAGAATCAAACCACTGTTGCTTTTCAGTTTTACATATGTTCAATTCTTAAAGAATCTTGCATATGACCTACTGCAGTGCTGTTTGATGTTAACACTGGAAGGATTTCCACTCATCATTGTTAATACTAAGTAGTATCACTCTGAGTGTTCTAGCAGTATCATAAGGATATAGCATAGGACTCTCTTGATCTTCATCCGTGTGTCCTAACGAGATTTGATTGATCTCTTGGCTCTAGACTCGATTTGTGCACTTTTAGTGGTTGGAGGCTGGAGCAGATGCCACCTGTTCAATATCAACTATCTCGGAGTGAGAAAGTCAATAGAGGTCGTGTTGATCTCCGTGACAATAAAACAAACTTCTTTTGAGAGAAGTCTGAGTAGCTAGGAAAGGGTTGTGCTTCACATCACTGGGTCGATGATGAGTTTGTCTTCATGATGAGTTAACCCGGTTTCTGCCTAAGTTGTATGGAGGGCTTATTTCTTTAGACCCATTATCCTTACATTTCTTTTTCATTCTTCAACCCCTTCAATGCTTACCAAGACATCATTAATAGCACCTTGCTGTGATTGTTCCAGTGCTATCATCAGTACTTAGTCGGCATTCAGCTACGTTCACATTCTACTCCGTCTTTCCTAAGGACTTCTAATAATCTATTGGATTGTCCCTGGGAAGATCCCTCGGGTTCTGGTTGGATCATAGGACTTAAACCTAACCATCCTTTTGACACCAATAACGTCATGAATTAAAGATGTTGTGGGTATTTGATCGTAACCATGAGTGCTTGAGTCTTTAGATCACATTTTAATCACATGTTCTCCCCCTATCTCTAATATATAAAATCATTTGATATTAGAGATACCAAATTTGATTAAAATATATTTTGAAAAATAGTCTTGAAAATCTTCGGGAGAAAAATGTGTCAAACATAGCATGAATTTTGGAATGCTCCCCCTCAAAAATTGATCCAATGGAATTGTCATTACGAGGATTTGATCCACATTAAACTTTTGAGGATAGGAGTTGTTGAACACACAATTTTTGAAAGATTTTGAATATCATTGAGAAATTCTTGAAAAAATTGTGTTCAACGCTTTTTGAAAAATCAATTCTTTTTGTCGAAAAGGTTTTTCTAAAGCATAAACTTGAGTTCATAGACTTTGAATGTCTTGACATCCACTCAAGTGTAAGAAGAGTTAACTTCTTTTGCTGAGGGTAAGCGCACTAAATTGTACACTCCCCCGTGAATATTGATCCGGGTTGCAATCTGAAAGTGATTACATGCCATTGTGTTGAGCTCAAAACGTTGAATGTTTTCTGACAAGCTCAACCCGTGATAGATTGCTCTACCCGTTGTTTGGAAATATTATCCAAAATAGACAATTTCCTTTATTAAAAGAAGAAATGACATGTTTTGAAAAATATTTACAACTTTTATTCGAGCTTTATGTACACACCCGTGTCGTTATTGAGCGACATTTCTAGGTACGTCCATATTATCGATACTGAAAAACATGTCGAGAAGAATATTTTTGGATTATCAAAGATTTTTTAATTTTGTATTTGGCTTTTTCATTAATATTTACAAGTAGATGTTTGATAGATGAATCAAGCAGGCTTCTCTACCAGAACCTCCAGTTCTGCTGGAGTCAAACATCTCATACCAATTTGCCTAACTAGATACGCAAACCTCTCTTTCGAAAGAGCTTTTGTAAACAAGTCAGCTAATTGGTAATCAGTTCCAACAAAGTATAATTCAACAATACCCTTTTCAACTTGTTCCTTAATGAAGTGATATCTGACATCAATGTGCTTCGTGCGGGAATGCTGTACCGGATTGCAGGAGATGGCTATGGCCGACTTTGAGTCACAGTACATAGGTACTTTATCAAAATGGAAGTCATAATCCGTGAGCTGTGTTCTCATCCAAAGAACTTGAGCACAACACGCAGATAAAGACACATACTCCGCTTCGGCTGATGACAATGATGTGCAATCCTGCTTCTTGGAAGACCATCCCACAAGCTTATCTCGACCTAAAAATTGTGCACCACCAGAAGTACTTTTATGTGTATCAAGACACCCTGCATGATCAGAATCTGAATAGGCCGTTAGAAAGAAACCGGTTTCCCTCGGATACCAGAGTCCCATGTAAATGGTATTCTTAAGGTACCGAAAGATCCTTTTAACCTCCTTGAGGTGCTTTTCAGTGGGTCGTGCTTGATATCGTGCACAATAGCATGTAGCATGATGTATATCAGGTCTACTTGCTGTCAAGTACATGAGGGACCCGATCATGGAACAATATCTCGTTTGATCTATGGGTAATCCCTCCAAATCAGCATCTAGGGATGTGGTTGATAATGGTGTCCCAACGGGGTCACATGATGTCATACCATGCTTTGTGATTATCTCTTGACAATACTTGGCTTGGTTAATGAAGATACCACTTGGGGATTGGTGAACTTGAATTCCTAGAAAGAATTTTAGTTCACCCATCATAGACATTTCAAATCTGCTGTGCATTACTTTTTCAAACCATTTGGAAAGTTTTGGATTTGTAGACCCAAAAATAATGTCATCGGCATAAATCTATCACAAGCAAAATGTCATCCCCATATTTATAAGTGAACAAAGTTAGATCAATGGAAGCTTTTGAGAAACCTTTGGAGACCAGAAATTTCGAGAGCTCGTCGTACCACGCCCTTGGAGCTTGCTTCAGTCCATAAAGTGCTTTGTGGAGACGATACACCTTGTCAGGATAATGAGGATTGCCGAATCCTTCCGACTGTGTGACATAGACTTCTTCCTTCAAAGGACCATTAAGAAATGCCGTCTTTACGTCCATTTGATAGACAATGAATCCCTTATGTGCAGCATAAGCAAGAAAAATTCTGACCGCTTCCATTCTAGCTACTGGTGCAAATGATTCTTCGAAATCAATACCCTCTTTCTGTCCATACCCTTTAGCCACTAGCCTAGATTTATTCTTGATGATCGTGTTTTCTTCATCCATCTTGTTTTTCCAGATCCATCGAAGATTTAATGGTGTTACATCGTATGGTCTGTCAACAAGTTCCCAAACTTTAAGTCTTTCAAATTCTTGAAGTTCATCCGTCATCGATTCAATCCAAGCATGATCAGCCATGGTTTCTTTGATGTTTTTCGGTTCAGCTGAACTCACGGCGAGTGCGAACATACAAACATCACCATCGGTGTGAAGCTGTCGTCTTGTGCGAACGGGCTGTGAAGGGTTTCCAATTACATGAACCAAAGGATGTTCGCGGGTCCAATGATGTGTTGAAGGATGTCGTTGGTAGAACGTATGCATATTTGACGGATCAACATGGCGAGTAGAAGACTCTCCAGTTTCGTGTACCGGTGTACCGAATGGGTTGATAAATTCGTCTTCATCAGATAATGCATTGTCTGCTTGATTTGTGTTCGCTGGAGCAATGATAGTAGTTGTGGATGTTGTAGGATCGATTGTTGAAGTGATATTCTGAGGAAGTAACTCTGCAGCAACCCGTGTTAAAGTAGATGAAGTTGTATCCGGTTGTTGACGATGATCGGTATCATCATTCTTATCATGAGTGTCAGCGGAAGACTTCGATACAACTTGTTTCTCCCCCGTAAAATATTCATCATACATTGGTCCATATAACATTTCCAACTCTTCAATTGTCGTGTCGACTGCCATATCAGCTCTAGGAACATGTTCTGGAACCAGCGTTGAACTTGACAGTTCATTGATGTGGTCTTGAGTTCCGAGTTCCGTGCGGTTGTGAACGGAAGTCGTTTGTCGTTGTGGATCGGGACTTAAACTGTTTTGTTCAAGTGCCATTTCTTTCAATTCATCAAAGCTGATATGAATAGTCTCGACTATCAGTTTTGTTCTCTTGTTTTACACTCTGTATCCCTTAGACTGAGTTGCATATCCCACAAGAATACATGCATCACCTTTTTCTTTCATCTTATCCAAATTTTCACCATCTCGTATAATGTAACAAGTACATCCAAAAACATGAAGATGTTTGAGTGAAGGTTTGCGATCATGAATTATGTGATATGGTGTCTTTTCGTGTCTTGGGATAATTAAGGAACGGTTTTGTGTGTAGCATGCGGTTGACACGGCTTCGGCCTAAAAGTATAGTGGAAGTTTTGATGCGGATAATAATGTTCGAGCAGCTTCAACCAAAGTACGGTTTCGTCTTTCAACAACGCCGTTTTGTTCGGGTGTTCGAGCAATAGATGTTTCATGTTCAATCCCTTCGGCTTCAAAAAACTTTCTCAGATTTGAATTCAAAAATTTTGTACCTCTGTCAGTACGAACCACTTTAACTTGAGCTTGAAGACCACGTTGTATCAATTTAAGAAAGCTGATGAGAACGTCGGGTGTTTCATCCTTGGACCTCAATAAGTGAGTCCATGTGTACCTTGAGTAATCATCGACTATTACCAGAATATATTTCTTTCCATTGATACTCTGAACACGCATGGGACCACACAGATCCATATGAAGAAGATCTAACCGTCCTTTTGAGCTTGGTGTAGTCTTTGTTTTGAAGCTACTTATTTTAGCTTTACAAAGTTCACAAGAAGAACAAAGATGATCTTTGATGAATTTCAAACTTGGAAGGCCTCTCACAATATCTTTCTTGGAAAGAAAGTTAATGGTATCAAAGTTGAGATGAGAAAGACGTTGATGCCATAACCATGTATGAGTCGTTGAAGCTTTAGCCATGAAGCAAATTGGAGTTGATGAAGTTGTGTCTTGAAGTGAAATTGTGTAAAGATCAGTACCCCGTGTACCGGTAAGTAAGTCATTCCCATCATAATCACGAACAAATCATATCTTCTTTCTGAAAGCAACTTCTAAATCCGCATCACAGAATTGACCAACCGAGAAAAGATTGTGATTGAGCCCTTCGACGTAGTATACCCTTTTAATCGTGATATTTCCCTGAACCAAATCTCCATATCCTAGGATCGGTGCAAATTGATCATTTCCGAATCGGACCGTACCTAGTAACTTCTCCACAAAGTTAATTAGAAGCTTGAGATTCCCCGTCATGTGCTTCGTGCATCCGGAGTCCAGTATGAAGAGAATTATTTGTATCACCTGCAGAAGAATTAGAACACGATGGAGCAATTGCTAAATTGGATACCACAGTAGTTGTGATAGTAGAATCATTAGTGTCCTTATCAACATTTAAAGGCAAACTAACACTCGTTTTCACATTTTTTGTCCTAGCTTTCGGCATCCATTTATATCCGGGAGGACATTGATTAGCAAACCACCATTTCCAAGACTTGCTAGCAGACTCATATAATTCCTTAATTTTGCTTCTAGGATTCTTAGTGGTGGAGTCTGATGCATTACTATTCTTAGTGGTGGTAGCACCAGAATGGTTCACTTTGCGTTTGGGTTGTCTAGCACTAATAGGCATCACAGTTTGCTTTTTAGTTCTAGTTTCTATGCCTTTGACAATATTCATAGCACACATGGAATGATTAGCATTAGCACACTTTCCACATTTGACACAAACAAATTTCACATTCATAGCATTCAAATCATTCACATCATTCATATCGTCATTACATGCGATTACAGACTTTTTATTCTTAAAAACATTCAAATTCCTAGGGTGTGCTTCTACTTCCTTCATCTTTCCTTGATTCTTGTGTTTCCAGACCTTATCATCACGTGAGTGCTCTTAAGCTGAGGCCGGCTAACACTAGTAGTGGAGACTATTCCTGTAGTAGAAGACACACGAATATGAGTGTTTCTAGAAGTCTGAGGCGATTGAATAACTTTGTTCATGGGCTTAGTGGTCATTCGATACATCCCTGGTTTAATCACATTAGTGTGCTTAACTCTTGGTTCTATGGCATTCCTTATGGGTTGATTTTGTGGTAACCTTTCCTTTCCATCTATCTTGGGGGAAAACACAGGTTTTGCAAACGAGGAATTTGATAAAGCAGATGGTTTTCCCAAGATAGAGGATCTATTCACTATAGAAGCATTAGGTTGTCTAACAACAGGTTTCTTAATGTTAGGTTCCACGATTTTCCCACCCATTTTAGCAACGAGTTTCTGCAACTCTGCTATCGCTCTGTCCCTGTCTTGAAACTGAGCTTTCAACCCTTTAATTTCCAAATTCTGTTCATTCATATCTCGAAACGTTTGGGAAAGTTTTTCTTGTAATTTATTATCATGTGGAAAACTACCAACATCTTTTTGCAAAGCAAGTTCAAGTGAATGACAGTGTTTTTGAAGGAAATCAGTTTTGTGTTGAAGTAACTCAAAAGCCTTTTTGTCAACACTTTCTTTACGTTTCGAAAGCTCAATTTCAAGACGTTCAGATTCTTTGCTTTTATCAAGATATTGGCATGCAACTTCAGAATATTCATCAATATCAGCACAAGATGTAAAATATGCACACATAATATCTTTAGAAACGCATTCTTGCAAGAGTAAATCATATTCATCTGAAAAATCAGACTTCTCCATTTGAAGATCTTCGATGTGTTTCTCAAGAGATTCAACATATTTTAAATCATCATACATTTCAGTCCGAATGAACTCCTCAAGTTGAAGAACAGTTTCTTTAATCAACATCGTGTTAGGAATTAAGAGTTCTTTCACAAGCAAGGTAATATCTTGAGGAATCAGACGTGTCCACTAAGCATTTTCACGTTTTGCCCAGTCTCTTTCAACAATAGATTTAACATTATCTATGTGGTGTTTAAGAATACCTAATGTTTTCCTACTCTTGCTTTTAAATTCATCTAGAGGGAGGTAGTTTATGTATTTGTAAACATTAGATTTCTTTGGGGCAAATGCTTTCTTCCATTGAATTCTCTTTTGTTTGCATTCTAGGAACACTTCCTCACGAGTTTTCTGAGTCTGTTTGTTGAAAAGGCCATAAAGACTATTCTCATAAGCATAATTATATGGTTTCACAAACTCCTTATTAACAAGTGGTTGACTATCATCGTCCCAAAGGGCAGTCTCTTCACTCTCAGCACTAATAGGCATGCTATCAAGATCAGTCCTTTCAGTCTCATCAAGATAAAGATACGGGTTCGCAACTTGAGCTTTGGCAAGGTACTCAGGACTTGTAAAGCTAGCTTGACCCTTAAACATTTATGGAGGTGCTAGCATTCTTACAGATTGAATAGAATCATGCGTTTTAGAAACAACGTTCTTCAAAAGTTCGACTTGTGCTTCTAGTTTCGTAACTTTTTCAGTTTCTTTATCATATCTACTTTTGAATTCTTATTTTAACGCATCTACCTCTTGTTTCTTATCCTCTAGAATTTTAGCAGAATTAGTAGTGGTCATAGAGAGCTTTTGTTCAAGTTCATTAACTTTGGTATTGGCAAGGTACATTTTTTGACGTTCATCCATTAAGAAAACATTATATTGACGCTTCTCTTTAGCTAATAACTCAAGAGTAGTATTATATTTGTTTTCAAAATCGTTCTTTTGACTTTTTAACGCACTTCCCTTGTACCCCTCAAGCTCTTTGGTTTTCTAAAGGAGCTCATCTCTATAGCTTTCAGTCATCTCAGTAAATTTAATAAGAGCAGCTTTGCAATATTCAAAACTTTAAGTGAGCGTAGCGTTTGCCTTCTTTAATTTTTTTTGACTCTTTTTATTTTCAGTGACATCTTTTTGTAAAGTAGCAATTAAATTAGCAAGCGCAATACGTTCCTCTTCATCATATTCATTTGCATGTTGATCATCCTCAGACTCATTATTGCACATGTCTGATGAATCGGGTGTGGTATTGTTATCAACCGTTTCCATCATACACGTGTCATTAATGGAATTGGGTAGATCACTATGCTCAGGAATATCACCAAACACATTATATTCATCAGTATTGTGTACCTTATCGATTGGCTCAGTGTCAAAGATAGGGCCATTGTCATCTTCAGTGACTTTGAGAACTTCTTAAACCTTTGCCATGTACGAGTAATGTGCATCGAGCTCTTGATCAGAATCTTCATCATCCGTATCATCAAGCATTGCTCCTTCCTCAGCTGACAATTTAACCCCTGCTTCCATTTTCTTGCATAGCAGCATCTTTTCCTTGTTATAGCTGGAGTCTCTAACCCTTTTCGACTTCCTGCATTCCTTTGCCATATGCCCATAACCTTGGCAATTAAAACATTGAATCCCACTCTGCTGAACCACTTGACTTCCAACCGTTTCCCTATTCCCAGTAGCAGCAACAATCCTCTGAGTATCATACTTGGCAGTTTGTCGATCATATCTTGCAGAACCCTCAACATGTGTTGGATTATGTCGATCATACCTAGAAGGACCTTCACCACGTCGACGTGTGTCATACCTTGGAGGACTCTCAACATATCGGTTCTTGGTGTTAGATGATGTACGAAGATTGTTGTTGGTGGGTTTGTAGATTTTCTTGTAAGTCTTCATTATGAAAGCAATTTGTTGTTTCATCTCTCGGTTCTTTTGAGCTTGGTCTTCATCACTATCTTCTTCAGATGATGACTCAGATGGTGGTGATGGTGCTCTTGGAACTTTACCTCGAGATCTTGTGGATGATTAAGACTTAGATGATGTAGAAGATCGTGGTGAAGATGATGTAGTGGAATATGGCTTAGGAGCACGAGAGTTATGACTTTGAACATGTTGAGTTGTAGTCACTAAAGCAAGTGGATTAGCCGTCTTGGCAACACGTTCAGCTCGAATCTCATTGGCTTCATTCTGAAATTGCTTCAAGATGTCAATGAGTCGATGATATGAGACCTCGTCTAACTTTTCTTGTTGTTTCACCAAAGTGACGAACCGTGTCCACTCGGGTTGAAGTTGTTGAAGAAATTAGACATTGACTTGCATAGTGGAGACTTGCAGATTATTTCTTGTCATGTCATTCATCATCTTATAAAACTTGGAGTAGTAAGAATCAATTGATTCGCCATCCCTTGAAGTAAACTTGCCAAAATTCCAAAACAAGTTTGTTTTGACATCTTGTTTGTTGAGTGATTCTCCTTGTTGCAAGCGTTCAATAGCAGTCCACATTTCATGTGTTGTAGGGCATGCATCAACCGTGGAATAAATGTCATCTCCAATCCCACTTAGAACCATATAGATGGCTTCCTTCTCCGCATCATGCCAAGCACAATTTTCAGGTGTGAGATCGGCTCTTGTTTCATCACGTTCACTTGCAGGTATTGAATCAGTAGTATATGTGGCAGCTCTTGGAGGAATTAAGATTTTCTTGAATACATATGGTCCATGAGTAATACATTTCCTCAAGGCATCACCATTGGGTCTTGTATCAAGATATCGTATGAAACGTGATTGCCATTGAGCATACCTACTAGACACGAGCAGTGGTGGTCTCTCTTTATTACCCGCCACCATGATATTGTTGTTAGTGACACGATATTCTTGAGTAGAATCCATCTCAAAGTTGATGTGAAGTAAATAGGATCTTAAGTAGATGAAATTGTGAAAAGATTGTGGTTGAAACTTGAAGAAATTGTTAAAAAACTTTATTCGGAAAAACAAGTACTTATCCGGAATATTTCAATGATACCTTATCCGGAAAACTTCAAAGCAAAGCTTATCCGGAATATTTTGTTCTCTTATCCGGAATGTTTGATGTTCTTCTTATCCGGAATGTTGACTGTTCTTCTTATCCGGAATAAATGTTCTCTCTCTTATTCGGAATAGTTGTTCTTCGACTTATCCGAAATAATACAAAACTACCGTTATCCGGAAAAACTGTTTATCCGGAATGTTTATTTCCTTCTTTATCCAGAATAAGTGTTATTCTCCTTATCCGAAATAAGTCTACCGTGGCTTATCCGGAATACTTTCTTATTCGGAATAATCTAACAAAACTCTTACCCGGAATAATTAGAAACCTCTTATCCGGAATAAACTCTAATCCGGAAAAATTAGAACCCTCTTATCCGGAATAAACTCTTATCCCGAAAAATTAGAAACCTCTTATCCGGAATAAACTCTTATCCGGAAAATTCAGCAAACTCTTATCCGGAATCATTTAACCCTTTTATCCGGAATATCTTACGTGCCTTTTATCCGGAATACCTTGAGCACCTCTTATCCGGAATGATTAGAAACCTCTTATCCGGAATAACGTGCAACCTCCTTATCCGGAATACCCTGCAAGACTAGCTTATCCGGAATCTTTCTGACTTGCTTATCCGGAATCCTGAAAGACGTGCTTATCCGAAAAGAACTAATGCTTTATATCCGGAATATACAGAAACACCTTATCCGGAATAGCAATGTTTTGAGACTTATCCTGAAAACTTTAAAACCACTCTTATCCGGAATCAATAAACCTTGATATTCGGGATTACGAGATAATCTTGCTTATCCGGAATATTCACACACAACTCACAATCCGGAATATTAAAGCCCTTATATTCCGAATATCTCAACCCAAACCGAAACTTTTCCAAAATGTGATTTTGTGTAACCGATTTCAAGAATCAAACTAAAAACTCCTATAATCTGGATGATTAAAGTGTATTTCGAATCACAAAAATGATAAACACAACAAAAAACCTTTTGAGACGAAATGATTCAAAGTATAAAATCACACGAATCAAAGTATGAAAAACCACAAACTAAACACGAATCTACCCCATGACGATTGATACCAAATGTTGTCCCTAATAATATGATGATAGATTAAGATATGAGATGGAAAAGATATGAGTTTTAGAGAGAGAAAGTAGAGAGATGGAGAGGATTAACTTGTAGAATATTAGATTAAGAAAAAATTAGAGTACAAATGATCATCCCACCCTCCTAACATGCTAGGAGGGTAGTATATATAGTCCACCCACATGCGGGCTTTAAAGGACTATATATTGGGCCGGGCTTGACGTTTGGACTTTAATTAGTTTAAATCCAAGCCCGTAAACCACGACTAATAAAATACTTATTACAACGTTCTAATTAATGTTACAATAGAAACCTATGACCGAACATTCTTGTTTGACTCAATATTTTAAGGATAACAGTGTTTAACAATGTGTTAAGCGCCAAAAATAAACTAATCAGTTATGATTAGTTTAATAATTGAGTGGGATGGTGAGGTGGCAAGGAGATGAGTTGTGATTGGTTAAATGGGTTAGTGGGACACGTGTAGGATGATGGTTGGTCTAGGTATGTTTCATTGTCTGCCAACTTTGCCCCCTCTTTTCTCCTTTCTTTGTCATTTGATGTTTAAACAAGATAAAACCGGATTCCTTTGTTATTAAAGTTTCCATTTTCACACTTTGGCTCCAAGTACTTTTCAAAGTATTTTCAGGGGTATTTCTTGCCAATTGATGATTCTTGAAGGGTTGTTTTGGAATTTTCTTCATAGATTATGATCTTGACTTGTATGATTGACTTTTTGGAGGACTAATACTGACAAGTCTTGATTGTTGAGGGACCATTCTTGCCAATTCTTCAAAGTGGAGGGCCCTTTTTGTAAATTTGACAAACTTTAAGGACCAAACTTGTAATTATGAATATACAAGGGTTTAAAGTGTCAATTCTTCAATATTAGAGGACGCTTCTTACATAATCTTCAAATCTTCAAGGGTTTTTCTTGGAAAATCTTCATTAGGGCTTGGTTCTTTGTACGACTTCGTTTCCCGTGTTCGTTTTTGCATGTTTCTTGTGATCTTGTCATTTTCTCAATATCCGTACCTAAAATACACAAGTAACAAACACAAGCATATATTTGGCATTTTTGATGATAGTTAATGCATTTAAGGCCCGTTTTGGACGATGAGACTATGTATAAAAGCAGTCTCATCACTCCCCCATACTAAACCATTGTCGTGCCCTCACGCAATGCTAGAATAATGTATCGTAGCACCTCTAAAACTCATTTTTATTCACTTTTATTGAATGATAAACTAGCTACACTACTACTATTACTTCTACTTGCGTTTTAGACATAATGTATGATTTTCGTCGCAAAATGGGACGTTTAGGTTCATAGAATAAGAACACGTGAATGCTTCGTTAGAAATAATTTCATCGTCCTCGATTTTTACCCCAATTCCATGCTAAGCGTGTAACGAGATCATTGTCATTATAAGTTAGTAATGCTAACACTACTCATATGCCCTAATCACGTACTTATCCTCCCATTTTCCTATGTTGTATCTCTTATATTTTATTTTGTCTTGAATGTTTCATGAGGATACATTGTTTGACTTATGCGATGATAGATATTTAGGTCTAAAAATAGAGTCCTAACGGTGTAACCAAGACCATCGAATTAATAGCCCCTAATAATACACAGCGATGTCAAAAAATTAAGTCAACAAGAAGGATCGATAAACACGGTTTTATAACGGTTTTGAACATGAGACTTATTACCAAGACTTTTATACGCCCCCTAATGGAAGGGACTTATTATCATAGGTTTACCTCCATCTTTTATTCAACTTCGCCATGAAGCTTTTATTATGACTTCGGTCTTGCCTTGCCTTTTATTTAACCTCGCCATGAGGTGTTTATTGTGGCCAAAGACGTATATCCTCACGCTAAAGCGAATTTTGGATCTTTATAGCTTCAAAGATTAAGGCTTGATTCACTTTCAATTTTGCATAGATTTTTCGGCCTTATGAGCTTCAAATTGTTTGCTTGATTTAGGTGAGCACTTGAAATCTTATTATTGGGTGAAGCTTTCGATTATTCGGGTTGCCAATACTTCAAAACCGTGACGCTGGCGATACCTTAATGTCTTCCCAATTTAGTTACATGGAAGCTACTGGAAAAGACAAGAAACCAACAATCAAGACTAAACCGCTAAGTCAATATTTATTAAGCAAAATATATTTACAAGCGAAGGGAGAATAAGCAAATAACGAGAACACATGAGTTTTTGAAAGAATACGAGTACTCTACGTTTAGCATAGTAACTTATAATTAACTTTATCATTTCTCGTCCTCATTTAAGAGACTTAGCCTAATATAAAGTTAAGGAATCGAAGCTAAGTGCTCAACACGCACGGTCGAGTCAAAAATTACTCTTATTCTCGCCATCGGAAAATCTACATTCGTGTCTTCAAACATTTATAAAACATGAGAAATTTTTTAAAATTTGGCCATTTTTAGCCTTATTTTACAATAAAACGAAAAATAAAAAGATAAACTTTGGAAAGTGTGAAGGTGTGGCAAGGCAAGTATCTATCACCCCCCATACTAAAGTTAAACATTGTCCTCAATGTTTCGAGTCTAAGGTTGGTAAACCCCCATACTAGAGACGTAGTCGAATGCTTAATCTAGCATGTAAAGGGTGTTACCGTTAAATTTAAAGTCGTCTATGAAGTGTGCTATAACCCTAAGGTTAGAACATAAAAGGATATATCATGGATATTGAGAAATTCTTCCAAGCAAACGATCGAGTGCTCCCATAAAACGAACACGAGAGGCTCCAATCGTGAAGATCATGATCATCTAAAATCCACAATTCACAAACAACCACGAAACAAAGGTTGGAAGGGCATAAATCCCCACACGTTACTACATTAGAAAGCGATAATATGTACATAGGATAAGCATGGGACTCCCCCATGAGGCACCTCGTTTTTTATTACCGAGTCATGAGCTCGACTCGATCCCCTCAATACTAATTATCATTGGGGAAGGTGATTTGGTCGAGGTAGTTCAAGGATGGAACTTCCCCGCCAAAGTAGTGCTTCAACCTATGTCCATTCACCTTGAAATTGGGGCCATCATTTTGAGCTAGCTCGATGGTCCCATATGGAAAAACTTGAGTCACGGTGAATGGACCGGACCAACGGGATTTCAACTTGCCGGAAAATATTTTCAAACGAGAGTTAAATATCAACACTTGATCTCCAATGTTAAAAACCCGGTTTTTAATTTTTGAATCATGAAACTTTTTAGTATTTTCTTTATAAATTAATGAGTTTTCATAAGCAATATCCCTCAATTCATCTAATTCATTTAATTGCATTTTCCGGTGTTTTACGCGGTCTCCATATCATCATTACAATGCTTAAGGGCCCAATAAACTTTGTGTTCAAGTTCAATTGGCAAGTGACAAGTCTTCCTATACACAAGCTTATAAGGAGTGCACCCGATGGGCGTCTTATGAGCGGTTGAAAGGCCCATAAAGCATCGTCCAACTTATCCGACCAAGATTGTCGGTTCTCCCCAATAGATATCTCCAAGATCGTTTTAAACGCTCGGTGTGAAACCTCGACTTGCCCACTCGTTTATGGGTGATAAGCCGTATAAAGACGATGTGTAACCCCATATTTCCTTAGGACCCTTTCGAATTGGTCGTTACAAAAATGGGTTCCACGATCGCTTATGATCGCACGAGGGGTTCCAAACCGAGAAAACAAGCTTTTCAAAAACTTGACTACCACACAAGCATCGTTGGTGGGAAAAGCCTTAGCTTCCACCCACTTAGATAGGTAGTCAACGGCGACAAGGATGTACTTATTACCACGAGATGATGGGAACGGCCCCATAAATTCAATGCCCCAAACGTCAAAGATCTCACATACTTGGATAATATTTTATGGCATTTCATCGTTTTGTGAGGCTTTTCCTTGTCGTTGGCATGAGTCGCATGACTTCACAAGTGCATGTGCATCTCGGTAAATAGTAGGCCAAAAGAAACCGGCATCAAAAACCTTCTTATCTGTGAGATTAGCACCGTGGTGACCACCCGTGGGTCTCTCGTGACAAGCTCTAAGGATGTTAGAAGCTTCGGTGCCAAAGACACAACGTCGAATAATTTGATCCGCACAAGTTCGAAACAAGTAAGGGTCGTTCCAAAAATAGAACTTGACGTCACGAAAGAATTTTCGTTTTTCTTGAGTTGTCATACCCTTGATGATGAAGTTCTCCGCATGGTAATTTGCGATGTCCGCAAACCATGGGGTAGAAGAATCAAGCATAGAATTCACTACACCAAGTGTCTCGAGCGGAAATGTTTCGGTGATTTCCTTAGGCTCGTAAATACTTTGGTGAGGATCTTCCAAACGAGAAAGATGATCGGCCGCTAGATTTTCGGCTCCTTTTTTGTCAACGATTTTGTGATCAAATTCTTGAAGGAGGAGAATCCAACGAAGTAATCTTCGCTTTGCATCTTGTTTAGCCATAAGATACTTGATAGCCGAATAATCCGTATACACTATGCATTTAATCAAGACGAGATAAGGTCGGAATTTCTCAAATGCATACACCACGGCAAGGAATTCCTTCTCCGTTGTAGAGTATTTAGTTGAGCCTCGGTCATCGTTTTGCTTGCATAGTGGATAGGCAAGAAGTGTTTTTCATGACGTTGCCCCAATACGGCCCCAATAGCGTAGTCACTAGCATCACACATGAGCTCAAAGGGGAGGTTCCAATTGGGAGCAACAAGAATGGGAGCTTCGGTAAGTTTCCTCTTAAGGATTTCAAAGGCTCGTACACAATCTTCATCAAAGACAAAACGTGCATCTTTTTCGAGGAGATGTGTAATAGGTCCAGAAATCTTTGAAAAATCCTTGATGAATCGACGATAAAAGCCCGCGTGGCCTAGGAAACTCCTAACTCCCTTGACGGTTTTGGGATGAGGTAATTTGGCGATGACGTCTACCTTAGCTTGATCTACCTCAATCCCCGCTTTCGAAACCTTGTGCCCTAAGACGATTCCACTTTTAACCATAAAATGACATTTTTCCCAATTAAGCACAAGGTTAGTTTCCTCACAACGTTTTAGCATTCTCTCAAGATTCGACAAACACGAAGTAAACGAACTACCAAACACGGAAAAGTCATCCATGAAGACTTCCATCGTCTTCTCGATCATATCATGAAAAATAGCCACCATGCACCTTTGAAAGGTTCCCGGTGCATTGCAAAGTCTGAATGGCCTTCTACGATAGGCAAACGTTCCATATGGACACGTAAACGTAGTTTTTTCTTAATCACGAGGATCGGTGGGGATTTGGAAGTAACCGGAAAAACCATCTAAAAAGAAATAGAAATCGTTTCCCGCAAGACGCTCCAACATTTGGTCCATGAAGGGCAAGGGAAAATGGTCTTTTCGAGTAGCGTCATTCAACTTACGATAGTCAATGCACACTCTCCAACCGGTCACGAGTCTAGTTGGAATTAACTCGTTGGCATCGTTTGGCACAACGGTCATTCCTCCCTTTTTAGGGACACAATGAATAGGACTCACCCAAGGGCTATCGGATATAGGGTAAATCATTCCCGCGTCAAGTAGTTTTAGGACTTCCTTTTTGATGACGTCGTGAATTTTGGGGTTCACCCTCCTTTGACATTGGATTGCGGGTTTGTAATCCTCCTCCATTAATATTTTTTGGGTACAAAATTTGGGATCAATCCCCTTAATGTCGGATAACTTCCACGTAATTTCCCCTTTGTGATCCTTTAGAACATCGACAAGTGCGGTTTTTTCATCATCCGAAAGATCTTTCGCAATAATAACCGGAAACTTGTCGTCCTCCTCCAAAAATACATATTCAAGGTGAGGAGGTAAATCTTTTAACTCGAGGATTGGTGGTTCCTCAATTGAAGATTTGGGCTCGATACTAATAACCTCCTCGGGTGGAGGAAATGGGAAATCGTTGAGAAAATCCTTGATAATCGAGAAGTTCTCATCATTGTCGAGGTCTTCGTCACAAGTACGTGGAACATCAAATTCTTCCAACGTAAAACCACCACCTTCAAATGGAGTGAAGGTTGGTGTCGAGTTATCAAGAATGGGATCAAGCATAGTGGGATTGCCACTATTTTCATCATCACCAAAACCTAGAACTTCTTGTGAAAATTCCTCGCAAACAACGTCGATCATATCAACGAGGTTTATGGTTGCAACAGAATAAACATGAGAAATTGGAGAATTTTGAGTTGCGTTTATAACAAGTTCCTCGTCGTCGAAACGTAAGGTGATATTTCTAGCATGCACATCAATTAAAGCCATAGACGTATCTAAAAATGAAAGACCTAAAATGAGAGGAACTTGAGGATCCGTGGGAATATCGACAACGATAAAGTCTACCGGATAATAGAACTTTCCCACTTTTACAAAAACGTCTTTCGCCAATCCACATGCGGGATCGTGGAATGATCGGCCAACTCGATAGACATTAATGAAGGAGTAAGATTAGGAAGATTGAGCGACTTGAAGATGGCAAGTGGCATCAAGTTAATACTAGCACCAAGATCGGCCAAGGCATAACATTCTTCCATATCTTGGATTGCACAAGGAATCAAGAATTTACCGGGATCACCGACTTTTTGAGGTATGCGGTTAAGATAAATCGATGAACAACTAGACAATTGTTGCAATTTCTCCTTGTTGTTCACCATACTCTTAAAGTTAGCGGCAAATCGAGGCATCATGACCAAAGCATCGGCAAAACTCTCATTAAAATGAACGTCACGAAACATTTTCATAAAAAGCTCAAATTGGTAATTATTGCGCTCTTGACGTTTCTTCTTTCTAAGTCTCGATGGATACGGCAAAGGTGGTGTAGGTTGAGGCATAGGCATAACCTTTGGAATCTCGGGTTCCAAATGTGGTAATGGGTCAACCGTAGGTGTGGCATGAGCGGTACTTCGTGGGATTGGGACTTTCTCCTTTTCGACCACCACCTCGGGTTCTTCCTCAGTTACATCCTCCGTAGGAGCAACTGGTTGATGAGTCGGTTCCTTAAGTGTCTTACCACTTCGTGTGGTAATCACTTTCATCTCACCCTTAGGGTTCGATATGGTATTGCTAGGAAGACTACTCGAAGACGGTTTGCACATTTTAGCCTCAAACATAGATGAAATTTTATCCTCAAACATAGATTGCCTCTTCTCGGCCTTAATCATCTCTTGTTTTATTTCATGTTGCCCTTGTTCCATTTTTAGTTGGTTTTGTTGTAACCTAGTTACATTCCCTTCCATTTTGTTTGTATGGATTTTAAGCTCATTTTCTAACTCGTTTTTCAAATCCTTTTTCAAGTCATTCTTAAACTCGGATCTTAGGCTAATGATTTCTCTTTGAACGTTGTCAAACCTAGCATCGTTTCCATTAGAGTATTCAACAAATTCATTTGGAAGATCTTTCAAAGTTTGCAAACCCTTGTTGTTATTTTGAAAACCATTGTTTTGATTTTTGTTTGAAACTTGATTGTTATTAGCCCCTTGATTCCCATAGTTTCCTTTGTAATTGTTTTTAAAACCAACTTGATTGTTTTGATAGTTGTTGTTATCATTTTTATTGGGAGCAAAACCCGGTGGAGTCAATTGATTAGAGCGGGTAACTTGACCGTTTTGGTTGTAAGTTCCCGTGGCCGCGTAGGCACTCGAAGTGTTACCACCGTTGGTAATGCACTCGGAGAAATCATGACCTCCACCACAATACATACATGAAACCTCAACTGCTTTAGCCATAGCGGGAGCACTTTGTTCTCCAACTTTGAATTCAATCAAAAGTCCTTTAAGCTTATCAAAGATTTTGTTTTCCAAGTTCGCCTCAATTTGGCAAGCATCGATGGTATTGGACAAAGAAAGTGAAGCCGAAGACGAAGCCTTACGAACACTCGATTTGTTACGAGGACTATAAACCTTAGATCTATTCTCAATTATCAACAACGCTTCCTCAACCGTTTTACACAAAAAATTACCACCCGCGGCGGCATTTAGATAATCCCTTTCATGATCATTTAAACCATTGTAAAACGTGTCAATTTGATGCAAGTCGGAAAAACCGTGATGAGGACATTCATGTAACATTTCCTTAAACCTATTCCAAGCCGTTGAAAAACTCTCATTAAATTCTTGTGAAAATTTTGAAATCTCGTTTTTCAAATGTGTAGCCTTAGAGGGCGGAAAAAATTGGTTCACAAACTTAGAAACGAGATCCTTCCACGTCAATATAGAATTGGGTGGCTCTTTCTCTAACCAAATTTTAGCGGGCCCCACTAAGGAATATAGAAAAAGCATCATCTTAATCGAGTCATTAGCAACATCCTTAAATTTGCAAGTGGCGGTAAGACGATTGAATTGGCGGATATGGTTGTGCGGGTTGTCCTTTTCATCACCACGGAATTTGTTGTTTTGGATCATCGACAACAAACCCGTTTTCACTTCAAAATTCTCCGCAAGGATAGAGGGAATCACAATAGCCTCTCCATAACCCTTGGTGGGTGCTTGAAGTAACTCCATCATAGTATGATTCGCCATGGTTGGTTCTTCTTCTACGATAGGTTCGTCAATAGGAGACTCCTCACTAGAAAGATTAGGAGTAGGTGTTGACTCCTTTCGGTTTTTTCGTTTACGTGCACGTCTTGCTTGATTACGAGTAAGCACAAACGTCACGTACAACGTGGGGATGAGCAAAGAAGATTCTTTTTGGTGTTTTTAATTTTTCTAATTATTTTTTGGTTTTTGATTGTTTTTACTTTTTTTGGATTTTGTGATTGTCTTAGGTAGACAAAAATCTAAAAATCTCCTCCTTAATCAAATCTCTTGATTAAAGAAGCCTCAAGGAATGAAAACGATCACGTGAAGTGAACGCCTTCGATGACTTTAGAACGTTGGTGGAACACCAAAACGTTCAAGAGGGTTTAATCAAATGAAACCAAGAAAATATATATGATACTTAGATAATACTTTTGTTGGCAAACCCTCGATTAGCCCTTTTTATCTAAACACTCACAAGCAAGCGGGGAAACGAGGCGACGCGAAGCACTTCAGAGCCTTTTTCGTTAGGGTATATTTTATAATACCCGCCTTATATCCACCTTATAGTTTGTGTCTGTAAAAATTAAGCTTCACGAAAGTATTTATCTATTTTGCCTTTTCTTTCTTGTTTGAGATTCGAATACAATGATTGAGTAATGACCTCCCAATCAAGGTTGTGTTTTCACACTTTTGGAGTATTTGTGAATTTATTGTTCTACGTATACAATATAGCTATTATGACAATATAAAAACAACAATTATTCAAATCAAAACACAACACGCCTCCCCGGCAGCGGCGTCCAAATGATGTAATGTTTTTACTACTCTTTAGGAAAAGAGCGTAAATAGGGCAAGTATTAAGTGTCGGTTTAGGAAAACCAAGAACTAATGACCCAAAGTGGGGATCGTTCTCAAGGAGGCAAGTGTGTTGTGCTAAGAAGTGATTAATGTTTTGTGATTATATTGATGAGAAATGAAAATAAGAAAAGAGATTAGGAGAGAATGACGGTTACGATTATGAATTAAACTAAGACGAATCGTCGTGCACGTAAAATCGTAAAAAGTAACAAAATTAAAAATTTACCTTCAAAATTCCTAGAAAATTTCAATAAATCCTAAATAATGTAATTAGAGTTTACAAAAAATCAAAAATCACTCAAACCTTTTATTTAACTAAATAATAATTTTTAATGCTAATTAAAACCCAAAAAATCAAATTAATTAATAAAAAGCCACAATCTGATTTTTTAACTTGTAAACCTCTAAAATGACTTAACTAAATTTGTAATTATTTTTGAAAATTTTAAAATTAATAAAAACTATTTTAAAAATAATTAAAAACTATTAAATTTTAAAATAATTCTAAAAATTAATCTAATGACAATAAAATTAATCTAAAAATTATAAAATTCCTAACTTAATGTATTTAAACTATGAAAAATGAAAAACTTTGAAAAATCTAAATTTTAATTTTTAATAATAAAATAATAATAAAATATTAATAAAAATCTAAAATTTATAAAAAATTCTAAAAAGTTGCAAACTAGTTTATTTTAACCTATTAAAACAGAATTGAAGTTGAAATTACAAAAATACCCCTATTGGGCCTTGAAATGGGCTAAAAGTCCAAACAGTCCCTTAATGGGCTTGAAATAGGCCCAATAAGAAAAATATTGTCCAAATAAGCCCAAAATCTCCTATCTGACTTAAAATTTGATTTTAAGAACAAAACTCTGAAGGCCCAAAAGCTGAAATATGTTTAAGCTAGCTTATTTCAAAGCAGCTTATTCTTAATGGACTTTTTAGCCCATTAAGCTATAAGCTGATGCCATAAGATAAAATTTGACACACAAGCTTTTCTTGATTTACTTAAGAGATTAGTAGAAATAAAATTGGAAAAAGCACAAGAAATAAGCCTGAAATAAGCCAAGACTCTCTTCACAAAACGACAAAATAGTCGTTTTTTAGTTCTAGACCACCTCAAGTGCTGATTCAATTTTCAAAAGCTTTTAAATGACTTAATTAAGCAAAATAATAAAAAGTTTTCAAATAAGCACAAGCAATACGCCAAATTAAGCAAATAAGCACTTATGTAAAAGTCAACTTAATGAGTTTTCTAGTAAAAAGTCGAAGTCAAATTCTAATAAGCTCGAGATCAAATAAATAGGTCAAATGAGGAAGATCTATCACAAAAAATAAGTTGTTGCAAGTCTAGATAAGCCAATATGGCTTATGAATAAGCTGTTTGATGTTTTACACTAGCAGGGGCTAGTTTTGGTGGTTGAGCAGTGGGAACTTTTCCCTTTGCTTGACCAAATTGACTTTTTGTCTTTCGTGGATTTTTTGTGGATTCAAGTTAAGCAAAGGAACCCAAATGATCAGTTAATCATAAGGAGTCAATATAAGCAACAAAAACACAATTCCAATCAGCCATTCAGTGCAGTTAATTCAAAACATCCACAGACCTAGCCCAGATATGAATAATAAGCAGTTTTGGTTCAATAAGCACTTTTAGCAAAAATCAGCCAGCCAAACTTCACCAAATGCATATACAAGCTATAATAAATTCAAATGAACAAATTTTAACAGGTTTCATGCATTGATTCAAATTCTAGATCAAGATTCAAGCAATCAAAAGTTTCTGATGAACAAGAACAAGCAGTTATGAACACGTAGCTGATATACTTGACCACAAGTTTAATTTCAAACACTTAAATCTTGTTAACAGAACCACTCAAGGGTGGCCTAGTGGCAAAAGAGTTTGTGGCAATCACTCTAAAGTGTGTGAGGTCTCAAGTTCAATTCCTGCTAGGTGCAAACAAACTTGAAGTGGCCACGCCAACCTCCTGAAAAGGGAGGGCTTTACCCGGTTTGAGTCTGTGTGGCGGTGGGCTCAAACCCCGTGGATTAGTCGGCCAATGTGTCGGAAATTACGGTTACCAAAAAAATAAAAAATAAAAAATAAAAAAATCTTGTTAACAGGTTATATAAACTATGATTCAACACTTTTTAGCCCTAAACATGCATACACTCTAGGTGTTTCCAAAATCTTAGGTCAAAAAACAGTCAAAACAAGTGAGATATAGCACAATCTTTAGTTTGATGTTTCAAAGCTGAAAACTTGCAGGTTTTAGCACACAACCAAGTGAATAGCATATACAAACTCAAACAAACAACTTCCAATAACACAATAACAAGTTATGATCTTAAACAAAACCCAAACACCCCTTTATATTTTCAAATCTAGATTTTTAAATCAAAAGTTGGATTCAGGTTAGCACATGCATACATAAGCATCAAAACATCAATCTTAAACACAAACAACAAGATTTGGAGCACAAGATCAACACATACACAAGTAGAACTCAAATATCACAAATATCCAATTTTTTGACAGATTTTGAGATTAAGGGTTCAAACCTCATGGATGTACATCCACACCCACGTATGTTTGAGCTGATGTGCCTAGCAAAACAAGGCACAAGCTTCCAATATCAGGCTGCTAAGATTCAACAAGGTTAGAAGCACAAATATAAAAACAGAAAGGTGACAACTTGGAAAACAAATTTGATTAATGCAACCTTGTTCCCACACTTGATTATCCCCAAGTTATAAGCCTCACAACACCTTGATAACACTTTATCAGGATGCTATATCCACTTATAGCCTAAGAATTCCAAGGTTTAAACCAAGACTTAGCAAAATATCAAATTTTTAGCTCTAGTACAATTTCTTGCACAAGGTTTAAAAACACGCTTCAAGATTCAAGATTAGTTAACATTAAACAATAACAAGCAGATATAAAGATTGGCACTTGGTTTTTCTTCACAAATTCAAACTCTTCTCATTAAACATGAACAAGGATTTACAAAAAAGTGAACAAGGAAAAATCAAGAGCAGGGCTCAATGTATGAGGCCCTATGCCTTATATAGGCTACAATGTTTAACTAAGAACATAAAAAACGTAAACCCTAAAGCTGATGAAGTCCCCATTTTGCCCTTGAAGGTTTTGAATATCTTGAGCTAATGTGACTGATTTTTGGCTGTTTGTATGAGTTGGCAGGTTGCAATTTCATCTAAAGTCCTAAAGGAAGCTTAAAAAGTAAGCTTGAATCCTGAGTGTTGATTTCCTGGAAAGCTTTGGCATTTTACCCAAAAACGCCAAAGGTGGGTTTATCATGTGAGCACATGAGTGACGTGGCAAGGGTTTTAGAGGTTGGGATGTGTTTAGGGACACCCTAATCTGAATTCTGGAAGAGATTAGGGTTTAATTGTTGGTAATTAACAAATGCCCAAATTTGTTCAAGAACACCAAGAACATGTGTTTAATCTGTTTTTGTGTTTAAACAATGTGTTAAGCGCCAAAAATAAACTAATCAGTTATGATTAGTTTAATAACTGAGTGGGATCGTGAGGTGGCAAGGAAAAGAGTTGTGATTGGTTAAAATGGGTTAGTGGGACACGTGTAGGATGATGGTTGGTCTAGGTATGTTTCATTGTCTACCAACTTTGCCCCCTCTTTTCTCCTTTCTTTGTCATTTGATGCTTAAACAAGATAAAACCGGATTCCTTTGTTATTAAAGTTTCCTTTTTCACACTTTGGGCCTAAATACTTTTCCAAAGTATTTTCAGGGGTATTTCTTGCCAGTTGATTATTCTTGAAGGGTTGTTTTGGCATTTTCTTCATAGATTATGGTCTTGACTTGTATGATTGACTTTTTGGAGGACTAATATTGACAACTCTTGATTGTTGAGGGACCATTCTTGCTAATTCTTCAAAGTAGATGGTCCTTTTTGTAAATTTGACAAACTTTAAGGACTAAACATGTAATTATGAATATAAAAGGGTTTAAAGTGTCAATTCTTCAATATTAGAGGACCCTTCTTGCATATTCTTCAAATCTTCAAGGGTTTTTCTTGGAAAATCTTCATTAGGGCTTGGTTATTTGTGCGGCTTCGTTTCCCGTGTTCATTTTTGCATGTTTCTTGTGATCTTTTGTCATTTTCTCAATATCCGTACCTAAAATACACAAGTAACAAACACAAGCATATATTTGGCATTTTTGATGATATTTAATGCATTTAAAGCCCGTTTTGGACGATGAGACTATGTATAAAAGCAGTCTCATCAGTTACTTATGAAAATCTGTATTAGTTTATGTACCAAATTAGCCAATATAGGTCATGAGGTCAACAACGTGCATGAATATTTGGAGGGGATACCTCATCATGTAATTAGAGGGGTTGCCTCTAATTAACTAGTCAATGGGTAGGAGGGGTCAACTCCTTGTGAAGGATGCAAGGCACACACCACATTCACCATGAAAATCCTGACTGAAACATGTAACTAGGATGCACCCATACGCCCTACATGATAATATAATAATATAATGGCCAAATAACTGAAAAGGGACGCCACGAGCTATCACTCCGCCGTGGTGAAGTCATAACACTAGTGCCTCTAGTGTTATGGTTATGGTACCTCCATAACTAGGTGAAACTGGTCATGCATGTATATGGCTAAGGTAACTAATAAACATAAGCATTTAATCTGTAACTACTGGGGAAAATAGTTGGATGCATACAGGAAATCCTAATAAAGGAAGAGATTTTCCTTACTGAAGAACGGGAAATCCGTACCTTATCTCCAGTAGAAGCTAACGGAAACGATGAAGACTAATCCGCCTTGACGGATAACACTACATATGAAATATGGACGTGTATGAGTTGTCTGAATTACAGGTGTTTTACTGGTTCCATGTGTTATTAGCTTGTTATAAGTATTCTGTCATGTTTTACTGTTTACTGTGTATTCTGTAGTTATTCTGATGTTCTGTTGTGTATTATTCATGTATTAGTGTATTATAATACTTGAATTAATACTATGTAACTTCCCAAAAATAGCAGGTTTCCATAAATAGTAATTTTCCAAAAATAGAAAATTCCAAAAAATAGTAAGTTTCCATAATTAGAATTAAGCTGGATTATAAATAATAAGTGAAGTTAAATTAGTACAATACAAGTCATGATTATAGTTAGTTAACTAAATAACTGCTTAATTTAATTAAACTATATGTTATATGATTTTAATTAAAATACATGTTTAATTAAAATAAATAAGTATAAATACCTTAGGTTATACATGAATTAATTTTAATAAATTAATTAACCTAAAGTTTAACGTGACATGATTATAAAATAGTTTTTATAAAAACCCGAATCTCGAGCCCGTGTTTCAATATTAGCCGAACCAAATAAGCTATAAACAAGTCCTACCGAGTCCTTGGAAAGGATCTCAGTTGACACTACTTAACAACTAATCCTACAATTATACCCTGACTCGAAGTCAGGGTCCCTTTGTCTCGGGTCCGATCAACCAAAACCAACCGAGCACCCCTTGGGGTCTCGGTGGTGTCTTGGCTCCACCATAAACCGAAAACAAACACACCCCAACCCAAGGTCGGGGTTCCCTTGTCTTGCCGAGCCAACAACCAACCAAGCCGAGCCCTTAAGGGTCTCGGTGGTGGTGATTTAAACAAACCGAACACCCCCTTTGGGGGTTTCGGTGCCTCGGCTGAACCACAAACCCAACCAAACGTACCCTTGATCATAATTTAATTAATCTAGGTTATTCTTTTACATGTTCATGTGATTAATTAAATTAATACTTGAAATAAAAAAGGAAGGATTTTTGAATATACCACTATGCTTAGAATCACGAGAGATCACAAATAATTAATCAATCACCAAAATCGGCCAGTTTGCCTTGTTTTGTTGTGTAGGCCGGCGGCTAAGGAGAACAAGGAGGGGAGGACAAATTTTTTATGTAACCTAAATTATTGGAGAAATAACTCTCCAGGTGTTTTAATTAATTTTGGTTATGGGCCAAAAGCCCCATCTTGGTCCTTCCTCTTGTCTTGCCGCGGCTATAGGGCCCACATGTGGTAACCCGTAGCTTTTCTCGTGTCTAATAATTTATCGAGTACGTTCGTGTTTTATCATTTATAATATTCATGATTATACGTTATTTATTGTCGTGACACGTGTATTAATATTATAAATGGAAAGTTAAAATTTTACCGTGTTTTCGTATGTTACTGTTCATGTGTACTGTTCATAGGTTTTTAATGCGGGTTTTACAGGTTGTGCATTGCATCACCGGGTCCACGACGACTTGTCTTCGATAGATGTATTGACCCGGTTTCTGCCTAGGTTGCTTAGAATATTCAACTCCTTCAATGCTTACCAATACGTCATCACTAACACCTTGTTGTGATTGTTCCAGTGCTAACTTAAGTAATTGGTTCGCATTCAGCTTCATTCTACTCCATCTTTCCTAAGGAAAACTATTTCTAGCTATGGAATGTCCTTGGGTGGATCCCTCCGGTTCTGGTTAGATCATAGGACTTAGTTTCCTATCCTAATCTACCTTTTGTCTCCATCGCTCCATCGTGGATAGTAGGTTGTTTTGGGTGTGGATCGTAACCATAAAACCATTGAAAACTATTCAAAGTGCTTGATAAAAATCAAAACTTTTTACACTTTGAAAGTTTTATATTTCCGAAAAGCTCCCCTTTCACACATGCATCGATATACGAAATAGTTTAGCATGTGAAGGAAAGAGTTGCAATTGAGTCTTTAAGATAACATGTTGCGATATATTACATTTTAATCACATTTTCTCCCCTATCTCTATTATAAAAAAGATAAAATTAGAGATACCAATTGATTAAAATATGACAATTTCTGAAAATCGATTGGGAGAGAAACATGTGTGCACGCATAAATCATGGAACTTTTTCAGTCGGGTTGCTCCCCCTCAACAATATAAGTGGGTCCTAATTGATCAAAATTTGATAATATATATGAAAAATGACACCACAAAACATGTTAAGGTACGGAGTTGAGATGCCTTTTCTGATATAATATATTACATTTGACAATTTAATATCATTTTTGGAATGTGTTGGATACATAAAGTATGACAATATCTGAGATGTACCCAACAACAAAGTCTGATTTTAAAATGTTCCCCCTCAAAAATTGGTTAAAATAACATATGTTAGCCCTATATTTTATATAGTCGAACAAGAATGTAATAGGTCATCTTAGTCGTTAATGGTCTTGTATTGTAATAGGTTAGTCGGATTAACCAGACTTGGTATTTAAGCTAATATTGTATAAGGTTAGTCGTTAATGATCTTGTATTGTAATAGGTCATCTTAGTCGTTAATGGTCTTGTATTGTAATAGGTTAGTCGGGTTAACCGGGCTTGGTATTTAAACTAATATTGTATAAGTTAGGGGCGTAAGTCCAAGCAAATCCAAGCCCGACCCATGAACAAGTCCACCAAAGCCCATGAGGCGTGGCATATAAATACCCTCTTCCATGTGTGGAAGAGGGTGTTGATTCATAATTACTTTCTCTCTCTAGTTATGATTTAACCATCCAATTCTCTCTACTGTCTCTCTCTACCTTCATCTATTTCTTTCTCTAAATATAATCTTTATTGTGTCTAACACCCCACTTTGATAAGTGGACCGTTACGCGTAATTATGGCGTGTCATTAAAGTATGCAAGGTAATATGTACTAGAACATACATGACCAAAGGGAAAACCGGAATCAAACATCAGTTCCCAAACATAAGCCCGAAACAATAAATAAAGTAAATGAACTGGGAAAGACTAGATAAGCATAAGTATATGGCAAAAAGGAGAAGAAGTATATGGCAGCTTCCATCCTATGCACTTCCTCCAAATGCTCGAGTCTGTCCTTGGGTACCTACCGTTTTGGGACATGGAAAGGAAAGTAACGGCTGAGCATAATGCTCAGTGCACGGATATACAACATAGTATGAATGGCTGAAACATAAATAAGACTAATAGCAGCGGAAATGTATAAGTCCTAGAAAACCTGGTATAACTTAGTAAAACTGGTTTTATAGTTAGAAAAGCCTTATGTTTATCTTATAAAAACTGCTTAACATGTTAACCATTAAGCCAATATAGGTCACGAAGTATCAACGTGCATGAATACTTGGAGGGGCGACCGCGTCATGAAATTAGAGGGGCTGCCTCTAATTAATATTAGTTTGGGTAGGAGGGATCAGCTCCTTGTGAAGGATGCAAGGCACATACCACATTCACCGAAATAATCTCTAAAAACATGTAACCTAGGATGCACCTATACACCCCACATGATAACATAATAATATGGCCAAAAGCTGAAAGGGACGCCACGAGCTATCACTCCGTCGTGGTGAAGTCATAACACTGGTGCCTCTAGTGTTATGGTTATGGTACCTCCATAACTAGGTGAAACTGATCATGAATGTATATGTCTTAGGCATTTAAATAAACATAAGCAAATCAAAACATATAAAACATATATTGCGAAAACAGTTGGCTGCATACGGGGAATCCTAATAAGGAAAGAATGTCCATACTGAAAGGACGGAGAATCTGTACCTTAAGTCAAGTGAACGAAGACGACGAACGGAAGAGAGTCGTTCTTCGATCTCACTAATTCTACATAGAAGGATACGTGAATAAGTATATTGTCTACTGCGTACGTAACTGATTATAGTATGTCTTGACTCATTTTATATGTTTTGGTCTTGTTTTACTGATTTAAATGTTACACTGCTTTTATCATGTGTATTAAGCCTTCTAATTAAGTATTAACTGATATTCTTGTATTATTATACTTGTAGTGTAATAATAAGTAACTTTCTAAAAATAGAAGGTTTCCTAAAATAGAAAGTTTCCAAAAATAGAAAGTTTCCAAAAAATAGATTTACTTCTTAAAATAGAATAAGTTTCTAAAAATAGAAAGTTTCCAAAAATAGTAAGTTTCCTGAAATAGAAATTTTCCATATTTAAAATTAAGCTGGATATATAAGCTAATCATATAAGCTTAGTTTTACTGATTAAATATACTAAGTCATGTGATTAATAGTTTATTAATTATAACATGTTAATTAGATAAGTTATAGGTTATAAAATTTAATTAAATATAAGCATGATTTAATTAAATTTAAGTGTATAAAATGATTAGGTTAAACATGTATTAATATCTATATTAATATAACCTAAGTCATGATTATTAATTAATTACATGTCATGTTTCATAATTAATTAATACTATAGTGTAAAATAAATAATTAAATACTTAGGTTAAAACATGTATCATTTATAATAATAATTAACCTAAGTCCATGTTTTAATTAAATAAATTATATACCATGCCAAATTAATATAATTAACTTGTAAAATTATATACTTGTAAAAATTAATTAAACTTGTAAAAATATCATGAACCGAACACGTGTATTATAATTTTAAACATGACGTGAACCAGACCCGGAACCCCATGAACCGGACCGAACTAATTTAATGATTCTTGTATAATTAAGGTTTAAAATACATAGCCTAACTTGACAAGGTTAATTTAATATTAATTAGATTCAATAAAATTAATATTGCGTGGCTGTTTGTGTTGCTGCTGGTTGCCACTGTAGGCACAGGGGTTCCCACCGACTGAGTCGGGTTTCCCCCTGCTGTGACCAAAAACCCAACCGAAAGCTGTGAGGCTCTCGGTTGCCACTGCCAGAACAAACACCCCCGCTGGGTTGCCACTGATAGAACAAAACCAACACTGCCACCACAAGGTTGCGGCTGGTGACAATATGTTAACACCGAGACCATGAATGGTCTCGGTTTGTGTGAAATTCAAGTGTAAACAGCATAAACCAACTCCGAATCCCTCTGCCTTGTTAAAACCCACGTTTATCAATCATGATCTAATTTCCTTTTTATGTGTTCTTGCACATTTAATACATTAATTTAAAAGAAAAATAATATTAATGACTACTAATTCGTGTTTAGGATTAAAATAACTTAAAACATGAAAGCCAAACCTGGTTTCTTGAAACACGACTCACTGTTTTCTTGCTTCTTGTGTTCAAGGCGACGACACCGAAAAAGAAAGGGAAAACGATCGTTGTTTGCTAGATGTAGGATTTTATGTGATTATCCAAAAATAAAATCAACCCCGGTCTTTTATTATATTCAGTCTATAGCTTGTAATTGGGCCTAGGCCCATTCTTCTTGGCCCCCTTTCTAACCGCCTAAACAAACAGCCCAAATACTTTACCTTGTTTTTATTTCACGACTTGTTAAGTGTTACGCGTATTCGTGTTTGAGTTCTCGCGTTTTGGCTTCTTGTCCTGTTTAAAGTATTTTTCGTAGGCACGTATTAATAGGTAATAAGTATACTTAGTTCTTGTCGTGCATTAATAAATTAACAGTTTTCACAATTCGTGTTATGATAACAATTTGTACGTAATCGATATACGCCGTCTAATAATAAAATATCTACATAGTCACATGTTCATGATTTAATATTCAAACTTTCATGTTCGTGATTATAATTATTGTTGTTAATAATTATCGTGTATTGACACGTACTTAATACTTATCGTGTAATAACAAGTACGTAATTCTTGTAATTAATATTCGTGACACGTGTTCATGTTATATAAGGAAAGTTTTAATCTTGTACGTACGATTATTAGTGTACTTTTCATGGTAAAAGCATGCGGGTTTTACAACTCTTCCCCCCTAAAAAGAATAATTCGTCCCCGGATTATAGATAACATAAACTAAAAGAGAAACATACCTGAATCACACTGGTAGGGTATGTAAGATAACGAAATATGAAGGTGACATGGTAGAAGGGAATGTGGAACGTGACATGGCTAAAAAGGACATTGAACGTGACGTGACTAAAAGAGTCTTACAGAATTATGGTAGGATGAGAGGATAAAATACGGATAGACTCGTCCGTTTCCAAGTGGCTTCCCTCTCGAAACGGTTCCTCCACAAGATCTTCACACAACTGACAAATCTTGGTCCTCCTGACCTTGACTTGAAACTACGTAAAAGTTTCTGGTTGTCAACGTAAGATAGTTTTGCATGACTCTTATCGAGTGGATTAGAATTTACATGCAAGGGTAACTGAAACATTATGATGCAAAATAACCTAACCTAACTGATAATAGTAACGTCTTAGCGATGATGCGCGAGACATACTGAAACGTAGTACGTGAAAAATTATGAAAGTGATACGTGAACAATTTTGAACGTGGTATGTGGAGATATAGTGAGTGTAATATGGCAAACATATCGTGATCAATGATACGTGTAACATATCGTGAACGTGATATGAGAGACGTGGAATGAACATGACATGTGAAACATATCGTGAACATGGAATAACGGCGGCGGTAACGCCAAACGTTATAAGGTGAGACATAGAATGTGACATGAAACGTCTATCTGAGGATGGAGAGTTATACTAAACTTGAGTCTGGTCTCTCAAGTTCTTGCAAAACTTCCCAGAATGAAGATGAACGTAAAATCGTAAGCCAGGATACAGTCATGAACGTGAATAGTGTCATGAACGTGAGTGTGAAAGCAAGTCGTGAAATTAGAACAAGGACGTGAACGTAAATAAGAAGCACAAATGCGAACCTTTGTCTGGCCCGATAGCTGAGGGATTACCAAGTGATCGGATGAGCCTTGGCTGGAACATGTCCGATCTATCTGTTGGTTCTTGAAATCCTTACGGATGTAAGGATTCTGCAGACTTGATCAAAATGTTGGAAATAACCCAGATAGCATCATGCTTCTTCTGAGTTTGCGTTAATCTGGTAACCAAAACTCATGGAGATCGTGTCCCATTTTTGTTCACAATTCCTGATGGTGGAAAAAACATCCTAGTCTGTTGTGTTCTATCTTAGCCTGTTGGTATGTCAGGTACTTAGATATGAACGTAACTATATCTTTCTTCGTAGAAGCTTGATACATAGAAGTTTGCGAAACTATGAGTCTCTGAAATTTGACTTCTCTTAGCGTAGGATTTTCTGGAACACCTAATGTAGTGTAGGGTTCTCACCTTTACGCCTAAGCTGAGTCATGGTAAGATTAACCGTGAGAATCCATGTGATTCAGCGTGTCACTGTAATCAACCAGAATTTATATTGGAAAATTTCAGGGTGAAATTTCTCCTGTCGTAGAATTTGCAACATAGTGAAAATATGGTCCTCCTACTCTTCTCTAGACTAAGAGAAAAATCATGTTGTCCTCGATGAAAACACTGATGAATTTGTTAATGAGTTCATGGGAACTCAATTTATTAAGTCCATAATGCTGCTGGAGTATTTATGAGACTAATACAAAATCATGAATCTAGCATGACCGAGTCGTGTACGAATAGCAGTCATGCAAATGTCCTGCTCCTTCACTCGTCATTGTTGGCAGCATGATCATAAATCCGATCTTGGAAAAGTGATTAACATCCCAAGCCGATTGGACATGTTGTCAATACGTGGAGGAGAATAACGGTTATGAATGGTGATTTGTTTAAATCGACGGTAGTCGACACATAATTTCTTGTTACCGTCCTTCTCCTTGAAGGTTCTTCTGGAATGTATGGGAAGATTTTGGAATAGTCGGCTGGTTATGCGTAAAGGCACTTCCATGGTCGTGTCTTAACTGACCGCTAGAAAATTTTAGCAGACATGGCTAACAAAGCGCGTGCTTGTAAAACATAGGTAATTTGTACAGATTTTCCTGTTGGAAAACCACGCTGAATGTATTCAGGAGCCTGAAAATTACTGTACATAATCATGAATCGTAGCATGATGTGCTGTTCGTAGTCCATAATTAGGATTAAACTCAACTCGCATCTGTCCGAGGTAATGCGTTAGCAGCGTGGATCTTATCATTTGACTTGAAGGGAAACCTTCGTACACATGGGTGATACGAATGGCGTCCTTTATGGTCGTGGCTATATGAAATATGAAATCAAGAAAGGATAGTATCATCGAACAATCGTGACAGATCTCACTGATATGCCGGTGCTGGTACTGAAATTCTTGTGGCCTGATTAATACATGGCACCACAAAATGGATATACCCTTTGGAGGGTACCCTGAATTTCTTAGGGATTTTCCAGAATTGGACGTGAGTCATGTGTCTTGAGAGGTATAAGCATGACATGTGTCTTGACTGGTGTCTTGACATGTATCTCGAGATGTGAAACAAATAGAACTACAAATATTAGGTTATTATGCCAGAATTGGCCGATCGGTCGGACTACTGATCCTTTGTATTTCTGATCATGTCCGCGGCTGGAGCTTCGGTTGCGATTGCTAGGATAGTTGTTGTCGTAATAGTGGTTACTATCGTCCTGTCTGTCAGTTCCATGATGGTCATTCTCATGACTGTGATTCATGTAACTATTCAGCTGAGTGGCCGGTTGGTACCGGTTCGCACTCATATGACTGAAACGACAACTGAATGACGTGTGACATGTAACTAAGAATTAGGGACAATGATTTATGGGAATCGTCTAGTGGTGAAGCATCTTCTCGTCCGATCTCTTTGATCTAATGCCTTTGTCTTCGTCTTGTAAGATCTCCAGGTTGTGAACAACATCAACATCTCGTAGCGTCTCTAAAATCCGCAGCATCAACCCTTAGTAACATCTCCAAGCTATGAGTTGCATCAGCAATTTGTAGAGTATCAGCAAGTGGAATACGCACATGGGATACGGTACATGGAGTACACATGGAGTGCACATGAAATGATCGGTATGGGGTCAATCATCTGACATGATTTTAAAGGAAAATAATTGGTTAAACGGTTAGAACGACCATCATGATAACCTGGCAATGCCAATATATACCTCATTCTGGTTGCATATAGAAATGCTAACGTGTGGTTAAACGAATTTCAACGATGATTTTCCTGAAAGCATGATTACTGAAACCAACCATGACTATCATGATAGCAGGATTTAAATGAATTCCAACAGTGTCTTGCATGAAAGCATAAACAACAAAAGAGACGTAAGACATAATCACATGAAGACGAAATCATCATGAAGAAACATGAAACAACCTAACATGAAGGATTATATAACATAATCAGCATGAAAATGAAGTTAACCATGATAGTATGAAAACATACTTGACATAAAGACATAATAACTTTTGAGGGGACATGAAAATTTTTTTATGCCAAATAAATCATGAGAAAAATTTTATGCATGTAAACAATGCGTGAATGCATGATGTAGTTTATGAAAACCTTTATATGCGCGAGGGTAAACGCCTATGGTCAGTTTACCCAAAACAAAAGACATGGCGAGGGGACGCCTATGGGTCGGTCCCAAAGTTAAAAGTTTCGATAAAAGCACATGCGACTGAATGGGGCCAGTCCTGTACCAACCGTTACTTAGTCATAAACCTATGACAATGATACATGGAATAAATGAGTGAAACTCAGCTGTCAAAACTTAACAGACAAAATTTTATGTGACCATTTATGAACTACTGGGGTTCAGTTCACATTAGTCACAGTTCACAAAGAACATCGTGCATGAAACAAGGACATAACTAAGTATGGATGACGGTTGTTTAGTCCATATTAGTAAAAGCAATACTGATGAAAACATCATGGTTAAAACAAAAAGGTGTTGAAAACATAAATACATGGAATAACAAGCGTTGGCTTAGGAAGCTCCTGATGACTACCCACTAGTCAGAGGTCAAGTTTTAGAGCCTACAGGTCGAAGCCTTGGCTACGATACCATAATTGTAACACCCCACTTTGATAAGTGGACCATTACGCGTAATTATGGCGTGTCATCAAAGCATGCAAGGTAATATGTACTAGAACATACATGACCAAAGGGAAAACCGGAATCAAACATCGGTTCTCAAACATAAGCCTAAAACAATAAATAAAGTAAATGAACTGGGAAAGACTAGACAAGCATAAGTATATGGCAAAAAGGAGAAGAAGTCTATGGCAGCTTCCATCCTATGCACTTCCTCCAAATGCTCGAGTCCGTCCTTGGGTACCTGCCGTTTTAGGACATGGAAAGGAAAGTAACGGCTGAGCATAACGCTCAGTGCACGGATATACGACACAGTATGAATGGCTGAAACATAAATAAGAATAATAGTAGCGGAAATGTAAAAGTCCTGGAAAACCTGGTATAACTTAGTAAAACTGGTTTTATAGTTTGAAAAGCCTTATGTTTATCTTATAAAAACTGTTTAACATGTTAACCATTAAGCCAATATAGGTCATGAAATATCAACGTGCATGAATACTTGGAGGGGCGACCTCGTCATGAAATTAGAGGGGTTGCCTCTAATTAATATAAGTTTGGGTAGGAGGGAGCAGCTCCTTGTGAAGGATGCAAGGCACACACCATATTCACCTGAATAATCTGTAAAAACATGTAACCTAGGATGCACCCATACTCCCCACATGATAACATACTAATATGGCCAAAAGTTGAAAGGGACTCCACGAGCTATCACTCCGCCGTGGTGAAGTCATAACACTGGTGCCTCTAGTGTTATGGTTATGGTACCTCCATAACTTGGTGAAATTGGTCATGCATGTATATGGCTTAGGCATTTAATTTAACATAAGCAAATCAAAACATATAAAACATATACTGGGAAAACAGTTGGCTGCATACGGGGAATCCTAATAAGGAAAGAATGCCCATACTGAAAGGACGGAGAATCCGTACCTTAAGTCCAGTGAACGAAGACGACGAACGGAAGAGAGTCCTACTTCGATCTCACAAATGCTACATAGAAGGATACGTGTATAAGTATACTGTCTACTGCGTACGTAACTGATTATAGTATGCCTTGACTCGTTTTATATGTTTTGGTCTTGTTTTACTGATTTTAATGTTACACTGCTTTTATCATGTGTATTAAGCCTTCTGATTAAGTATTAACTGATATTCTTGTATTATTATACGTGTAGTGTAATAATAAGTAACTTTCTAAAAATAGCAGGTTTCCTAAAATAGAAAGTTTCCAAAAATAGAAAGTTTCCAAAAAATATATTTACTTCTTAAAATATAATAAGTTTCTAAAAATAGAAAGTTTCCAAAAATAGTAAGTTTCCTGAAATAGAAAGGTTCCATATTTAAAATTAAGCTGAATATATAAGCTAATCATATAAGCTTAGTTTTACTGATTAAATATACTAAGTCATGTGATTAATAATATAGTTTATTAATTATAACATGTTAATTAGATAAACTATAGGTTATAAGATTTAATTAAATATATGCATGATTTAATTAAATTTAAGTGTATAAAATACTTAGGTTAAACATGTATTAATATCTATATTAATATAACCTAAGTCATGATTATTAAATTACATGTCATGTTTCATAATTAATTAATACTATAGTGTAAAATAAATAATTAAATACATAGGTTAAAACATGTATTATTTATAATAATAATTAACCTAAGTCCATGTTTTAATTAAATAAATTATATACCATGCCAAATTAATTTAATTAACTTGTAAAATTTTATACTTGTAAAAATTAATTAAACTTGTAAAAATTATCATGAACCGAATCCGTGTATTATAATTTTAAACATGACGTGAACCGGACCCGGAACCCCATGAACCGGACCAAACTAATTTAATGATTCTTATATAATTAAGGTTTAAGATACATAGCCTAACTTGACAAGGTTAATTCAATATTAATTAGATTAAATAAAATTAATATTACGTGATTAATTTAATACCCTAATTAAATTAATTAAAAATAACTTGAAAAAAAATGTTAAACCAAACATCCCTTTTAAACCCTAAAATTGCCATCCAAACACCCTGTCTAAAACCAGCAGCCAAACACCCCCTGTCCCTGTTTGTGTTGCTGTTGGTTGCCACTGTAGGCTCAGGGATTCCCACCGGCTGAGCCAGGTTTCCCCCTGCTGTGACCAAAAACCCCACCAAGAGCTGTGAGCTCTCGGTTGCCACTGCCAAAACAAACACCCCCGCTGGGTTGCCACTGACAGAACAAAACCCACACTGCCACCACAAGGTTGCGGCTGGTGACAATATGTTAACACCGAGACCATGAATGGTCTCGGTTTGTGTGAGATTCGAGTGTAAACAGCATAAACCAATTCCGAATCCCTCTGCCTTGTTAAAACCCACGTTTATCAATCATGATCTAATTTCCTTTTTATGTGTTCTTGCACATTTAATACATTAATTTAAAAGCAAAATAATATTAATGATTACTAATTCGTGTTTAGGATTAAAATAACTTAAAACATGAAAGCCAAACCTAGTTTCTTGAAACACGACTCACTGTACTCTTGCTTCTTGTGTTCAAGGCGACGGCAGGTAAAAAGAAAGGGAAAACGATCGTTGTTTGCTATATGTAGGGTTTTATGTGATTGTCCAAAAACAAAAACAACCCCCGTCTTTTATTATATTCAGTCTATAGCTTGTAATTGGGCCACGACCCTTTCTTCTTGGCCCCCTTTCTAACCGCCTAAACAAACAGCCCAAATACTTTACCTTGTTTTTATTTCGCGACTTGTTAAGTGTTACGCGTATTCATGTTTGAGTTCTCGCGTTTTGGCTTCTTTTCGTGTTTAAAGTATTTTTCGTAGGCACGTATTAATAGGTAATAACTATACTTATTCTTTTCGTGCATTAATAAATTAACAGTTTTCACAATTCGTGTTATGATAACAATTTGTACGTAATCGATATACGCCGTCTAATAATAAAATATCTACATAGTCACATGTTCATGATTTAATATTCAAGCTTTCATGTTCGTGATTATAATTATTGTTATTAATAATTATCGTGTATAAACACGTACTTAATACTTATCGTGTAATAACACGTACGTAATTCTTGTAATTAATATTCGTGGCACGTGTTCATGTTATATAAGGAAAGTTTTAATCTTGTACGTACGATTATTAGTGTATTGTTCATGGAAAGCATGCGGGTTTTACATTGTGTGCCATGGATTGAAGTGGGACTAACATTTGGTATCAAAAGCCTATTGTGGATAGGTGATTGAAGATCCGTGGTTTGTGTTCTTATTGATTTTTGTGAGGTATTTGATTCATAATCCTTGATCCAAAATTTTTTTTGTGTTTTTTTATAGTTTAATCTTGATACAAATCTTCTACATAGTTGTGGTAGAGATTTGATATTGTTTCTTTGGCTAAAAACACAAAAAATTTAGGTATTTGGATCAATTTTTGGCTTAAAATCACGGTTTGGGTGTGTTTTGTCCGAGAATAAAGCTTCCATGAGAATTTCTTAAGAGGGTTTATTAAAAAATTACAAAATTTGCTTTCTACGAAAGGTTTCCTCCGAAAGTCCAATTCCTCCGAAAGTTAATAGTTCCGAAAGTTAATACTTCCGAAAGTTCTTATCTGAAAGTTTTTAGCTCCGAAAGTTCATAGTTCCAAAAGTTAATACTTCCAAAAGTTCTAAGTTCCGAACGTTTTTAGCTCCGAAAGTTCTTAGTTCCGAAAGTTATTAGTTCAGAAAGTTCATAGTTACGAAAGACCAGTTGTTCCGAAAGTTCAAAGTTCCGAAAGCCGGTTCTTCCGAAAGCTGTTTCTACGAAAGATTTTTTCTACGAAAGTTGTTTCTGTGAAAGTTGAGTTCTACGAAACTTGCATTCTGCAAAAGTTGTTTCCGTGAAAGTTCAATTCTACGAAAGTTGGTTATGCGAAAGTTTGGTTTCCTGCGAAAGTTTGTTTCCTGCGATAATTGGTTACCTCCGAAAGATATTTCTCCGAAAGTTTTTTTTCTCCGAGAGTTGGTTACCTCCGATTAGTTATTTTTTTCCTAGACCATTTTTAGGCTATTTAAGCTTCAATTTCAAATTTTGGCGATGCGAAAATGTTTCGTCCAAAAATTCAAATTTTCGGACCAAAATTCAAATTTTTAGGCCAAATTTCAAATTTTTTAGGTTTTATTTTTCGTTAAGATTTTCATTTTTCAAAAATTTTCCCTATTAGTTTTTGGCTATTTCTAACTCGATTTTAAAATTTGGTATTTCAAAATTTTCGGTTTACCGTTTTTGTCGGACTGAGGAATTTATTGTCGGACTGAGAAAAATTTGGACTTTTTGGAATTTGAACCACAATCAAATCACAACACATCCACTAAGATCCATAATCTATTCACAATCATTGACAATGTCCAACAACAGCTCGAATTCATACACAAACGATCATGCAATCAAGTATAAGATGATGAAAGCTAAAGAGCGATGTTTGGAACATTTCAAACAACTTCAGTCACACCTTCAGACTCTTTCAAATGAACTCATCAAAAGAAATAATATGACATTCGAATACAACCAGCTATTCATCCTACTACTTGGTTAAGAGGTTGGAACATTCAACAGCGCGCTCACACTCAACATGAATCAACTTCACATGCAACTTGAAAAAGATGATTTTCAAGAGGATGAATCCATGGCAGCCTTTTTAGTTCTCTACAACCAGTTTCAGCAATTCCTTGAGTCAAAGGACAAGGCATTCTATCTTTACGAGTTCAAAGAGAAACTCTGTCATCACATGAGTAATGTCAAGAAGTCTATTGCTGAAAGAACACGTCATAAACGACAATTTGAAAGAAGGGTGCATAAAAGACTGATGCAGCCACAAGAGAGTAATGTCGATAATGGTCAAGCATTAGATGCTGGTTCGGTTGATACAGAAAGCAGCGGGACAGAATCCAAAAAGCAGCATACCAGCAACAACTCAGGGAATGATCACACAACCAATGATGCGGATATCAGACCCATTTATGATGATGAGCCAATGGCTAAGGTACAATTAAATGCTGTATATGATGTTTATCCATATATTGAGCAATCTGAACCCATTTTTGACACGTATCTAGTGGAAAAGTTTGATAGCAATACCACACATGATTCATCAGATACGAGTACTAATGGAGGAGAGAGTGCTCAGGATGTTGATTCTAAGATTCGCGAGCTTGAAATTCTGTTAGCCCAGAAGACAAAAGATTTTGAAGATGCCAAACTCGATTTCTCAAAGAAAAGTGACAAATTTGAAGCTTATTTTCAAAAACTTGAAAAAGCAAATGTTGTTCTTGAACAAAAACTGGATCGTAAGATTCAAGATTTTAATGCAGAAAAAGAACATTTTGTGAAACAAATACATTTGTTAGAATCAAAATTGGCGTCTCAAAATCCAAGTCCTCCGCCTGCTCCATCTAGTGAAATATCTGTGCAACCTATCGACGCTGTAGATAATAATGACGCGAATGCTGATAACGACATATTTGATAATATGAACATTAAGTTAGAAAAACGTGTCGCTTAATTACTTCTACAAAATGAGAAATTAAAGGCTCGGATTCAGGAAAAGGTTTTTGCACTGACAGAAGTGAAAAATGAATTAAGGAAGTTAAAAGGAAATAGTGTGGATACTAAGTTAGCAAAACAGTCAGTCTTGGGGAAACCTCCTTCTCAACCAATCAGACCACGCTCAGTTGCTAGACAACCGAATGCATTTAAGTCTGAACGACCTAATACGTCGAATCTGAAGTTTGCCTCCCAAGCTGACATGCGTAGCAATTTGTCAAAACCAGTCACTCCACAAACTAGACACTCCTTTAGACAAACTGCATCCGCGAAACCCGATCACATGCATGATTCAAGCAACTCTAGATCCAGCTCCAAGAACATGCCTAGGCGTGGTTCAAATAACACGGGTCATAAAAGCTATCTAGAGGATGCTAAGAACAAGACACAAGAAAGAGATAGGACAAAACCACAACCTAGGAGCGAGAATCACACATCTAGGAATTCTAGACCCTTCTATGATGTGCACAAATCCGCCAACCCTAGGAACTCTAGAGCCTTCTCAAATGCTAAGCAATTTGTTTGAAAGAAATGTAACAAATGCGTGTTTAATGCTATTCATGATGATTGTATAACGCAAGTCCTGAACAAGGTGAACCACAAAGCTAGAGCATCTCAAAGACAGAACCCTACAGGAAATAGGTTTTCTCCAATTAAGTCTTCCAACGTGCATGAGAAATATATGACTCCTAGACCCTGTCTTAGGTGATACCAACGGGTAGAACCTTTAAAACAATTGGTCTTAGGTGGGTTCCTACTGGAAAGATATTTCCCTCTATCACGAAAAAGGTTCAAGGTGAACCCCAACACGGTTCTCACAACGATATCACTAACCCACATGCAAGCATACAAACTACTGATAAAAGTGCAGGTTATAAAGTAAAGGTTCAACAAGAACACAAAGGTTTTCCATATTCATACCGTTCAACAAAAGACACTCTCAGAGTTTGGTTGCTGAAGAAGCAGATATCATAGAAATACGTGTCTCTGGGGTTTCACAAGTAAGATTCAAAATGACTTACAGTCACATATCAGACTGTAACTCGAACATCAAAAAAAGGAAACTTTATCTTTTCAACGATAAGTTACCCTCACAACGAGAAATTAATATTTCTCAGACACGAGCTTCTCTTAAAACTATTCAGAAGTTTTAAGCTCGTGTAATGGCTTATAGTTAAATCACAGACTGTAACCCGGACATTAAAGACAGGAAAGTTCATCCCGAGTATGACTTATCCTCAAAACGAGAAATTAAATTTTCTCAGACACGAGCTTCTATTAAAACTATTCGAAAGTTTTAAGCTCGTGTATATGACTTCTAAGCGCATCACAGCTTAGGACTCGGACCTTAAATAAGGAAAGTTTATCAAGGATGATAACTTATCCTTCTCAACGAGAAATTCATATTTCTCGGTCATGAGCTTCTCATAAAAACATTCAATGTTTTTAAGTTCATGAAAAATGACTTCTAAGTAGCTGTCTACTGCGTACGTAACTGATTATAGTATGCCTTGACTCGTTTTATATGTTTTGGTCTTGTTTTACTGATTTTAATGTTACACTGCTTTTATCATGTGTATTAAGCCTTCTGATTAAGTATTAACTGATATTCTTGTATTATTATACGTGTAGTGTAATAATAAGTAACTTTATAAAAATAGCAGGTTTCCTAAAATAGAAAGTTTCCAAAAATAGAAAGTTTCTAAAAAATAGATTTACTTCTTAAAATATAATAAGTTTCTAAAAATAGAAAGTTTCCAAAAATAGTAAGTTTCCTGAAATAGAAAGGTTCCATATTTAAAATTAAGCTGAATATATAAGCTAATCATATAAGCTTAGTTTTACTGATTAAATATACTAAGTCATGTGATTAATAATATAGTTTATTAATTATAACATGTTAATTAGATAAACTATAGGTTATAAGATTTAATTAAATATATGCATGATTTAATTAAATTTAAGTGTATAAAATACTTAGGTTAAACATGTATTAATATCTATATTAATATAACCTAAGTCATGATTATTAAATTACATGTCATGTTTCATAATTAATTAATACTATAGTGTAAAATAAATAATTAAATACATAGGTTAAAACATGTATTATTTATAATAATAATTAACCTAAGTCCATGTTTTAATTAAATAAATTATATACCATGCCAAATTAATTTAATTAACTTGTAAAATTTTATACTTGTAAAAATTAATTAAACTTGTAAAAATAATCATGAACCGAATCCGTGTATTATAATTTTAAACATGACGTGAACCGGACCCGGAACCCCATGAACCGGACCGAACTAATTTAATGATTCTTATATAATTAAGGTTTAAGATACATAGCCTAACTTGACAAGGTTAATTCAATATTAATTAGATTAAATAAAATTAATATTACGTGATTTATTTAATACCCTAATTAAATTAATTAAAAATAACTTGAAAAAAAATGTTAAACCAAACATCCCTTTTAAACCCTAAAACTGCCATCCAAACACCCTGTCTAAAACCAGCAGCCAAACACCCCCTGTCCCTGTTTGTGTTGCTGTTGGTTGCCACTGTAGGCTCAGGGATTCCCACCGGCTGAGCCGGGTTTCCCCCTGCTGTGACCAAAAACCCCACCAAGAGCTGTGAGGCTCTCGGTTGCCACTGCCAAAACAAACACCCCCGCTGGGTTGCCACTGACAGAACAAAACCCACACTACCACCACAAGGTTGCGGCTGGTGACAATATGTTAACACCGAGACCATGAATGGTCTCGGTTTGTGTGAGATTCGAGTGTAAACAGCATAAACCAATTCCGAATCCCTCTGCCTTGTTAAAACCCACGTTTATCAATCATGATCTAATTTCCTTTTTATGTGTTCTTGCACATTTAATACATTAATTTAAAAGCAAAATAATATTAATGATTACTAATTCGTGTTTAGGATTAAAATAACTTAAAACATGAAAGCCAAACCTGGTTTCTTGAAACACGACTCTCTGTACTCTTGCTTCTTGTGTTCAAGGCGACGGCAGGTAAAAAGAAAGGGAAAACGATCATTGTTTGCTATATGTAGGGTTTTATGTGATTGTCCAAAAACAATAACAACCCCCGTCTTTTATTATATTCAGTCTATAGCTTGTAATTGGGCCACGACCCTTTCTTCTTGGCCCCCTTTCTAACCGCCTAAACAAACAGCCCAAATACTTTACCTTGTTTTTATTTCGCGACTTGTTAAGTGTTACGCGTATTCATGTTTGAGTTCTCGTGTTTTGGCTTCTTTTCGTGTTTAAAGTATTTTTCGTAGGCACGTATTAATAGGTAATAACTATACTTATTCTTTTCGTGCATTAATAAATTAACAGTTTTCACAATTCGTGTTATGATAACAATTTGTACGTAATCGATATACGCCGTCTAATAATAAAATATCTACATAGTCACATGTTCATGATTTAATATTCAAGCTTTCATGTTCGTGATTATAATTATTGTTATTAATAATTATCGTGTATAAACACGTACTTAATACTTATCGTGTAATAACACGTACGTAATTCTTGTAATTAATATTCGTGGCACGTGTTCATGTTATATAAGGAAAGTTTTAATCTTGTACGTACGATTATTAGTGTATTGTTCATGGAAAGCATGCGGGTTTTACATTGTGTGCCATGGATTGAAGTAGGACTAACATTTGGTATCAAGAGCCTATTGTGGATAGGTGATTGAAGATCCGTGGTTTGTGTTCTTATTGATTTTTGTGAGGTATTTGATTCATAATCCTTGATCCAAAATTTTTTTTGTGTTTTTTTATAGTTTAATCTTGATACAAATCTTCTACATAGTTGTGGTAGAGATTTGATATTGTTTCTTTGGCTAAAAACACAAAAAATTTAGGTATTTGGATCAATTTTTGGCTTAAAATCACGGTTTGGGTGTGTTTTGTCCGAGAATAAAGCTTCCATGAGAATTTCTTAAGAGGGTTTATTAAAAAATTACAAAATTTGCTTTCTACGAAAGGTTTCCTCCGAAAGTCCAATTCCTCCGAAAGTTAATAGTTCCGAAAGTTAATACTTCCGAAAGTTCTTATCTGAAAGTTTTTAGCTCCGAAAGTTCATAGTTCCAAAAGTTAATACTTCCGAAAGTTCTAAGTTCCGAACGTTTTTAGCTCCGAAAGTTCTTAGTTCCGAAAGTTATTAGTTCAGAAAGTTCATAGTTACGAAAGACCAGTTGTTCCGAAAGTTCAAAGTTCCGAAAACCGGTTCTTCCGAAAGCTGTTTCTACGAAAGATTTTTTCTACGAAAGTTGTTTCTGCGAAAGTTGAGTTCTACGAAACTTGCATTCTGCGAAAGTTGTTTCCGCGAAAGTTCAATTCTACAAAAGTTGGTTATGCGAAAGTTTGGTTTCCTGCGAAAGTTTGTTTCCTGCGATAATTGGTTACCTCCGAAAGATATTTCTCCGAAAGTTTTTTTTCTCCGAGAGTTGGTTACCTCCGATTAGTTAATTTTTTCCTAGACCATTTTTAGGCTATTTAAGCTTCAATTTCAAATTTTGGCGATGCGAAAATGTTTCGTCCAAAAATTCAAATTTTCGGACCAAAATTCAAATTTTTAGGCCAAATTTCAAATTTTTTAGGTTTTATTTTTCGTTAAGATTTTCATTTTTCAAAAATTTTCCCTATTAGTTTTTGGCTATTTCTAACTCGATTTCAAAATTTGGTATTTCAAAATTTTTGGTTTACCGTTTTTGTCGGACTGAGGAATTTATTGTCGGACTGAGAAAAATTTGGACTTTTTGGAATTTCAACCACAATCAAATCACAACACATCCACTAAGATCCATAATCCATTCACAATCATTGACAATGTCCAACAACAGCTCGAATTCATACACAAACGATCATGCAATCAAGTATAAGATGATGAAAGCTAAAGAGCGATGTTTGGAACATTTCAAACAACTTCAGTCACACCTTCAGACTCTTTTAAATGGACTCATCAAAAGAAATAATATGACATTCGAATACAACCAGCTATTCATCCTACTACTTGGTCAAGAGGTTGGAACATTCAACAGCGCGCTCACACTCAACATGAATCAACTTCACATGCAACTTGAAAAAGATGATTTTCAAGAGGATGAATCCATGGCAGCCTTTTTAGTTCTCTACAACCAGTTTCAGCAATTCCTTGAGTCAAAGGACAAGGCATTCTATCTTTACGAGTTCAAAGAGAAACTCTGTCATCACATGAGTAATGTCAAGAAGTCTATTGCTGAAAGAACACGTCATAAACGACAATTTGAAAGAAGGGTGCATAAAAGACTGATGCAGCCACAAGAGAGTAATGTCGATAATGGTCAAGCATTAGATGCCGGTTCGGTTGATACAGAAAGCAGCGGGACAGAATCCAAAAAGCAGCATACCAGCAACAACTCAGGGAATGATCACACAACTAATGATGCGGATATCAGACCCATTTATGATGATGAGCCAATGGCTAAGGTACAATTAAATGCTGTATATGATGTTTATCCATATATTGAGCAATCTGAACCCATTTTTGACACGTATCTAGTGGAAAAGTTTGATAGCAATACCACACATGATTCATCAGATATGAGTACTAATGGAGGAGAGAGTGCTCAGGATGTTGATTCTAAGATTCGCGAGCTTGAAATTCTGTTAGCCCAGAAGACAAAAGATTTTGAAGATGCCAAACTCGATTTCTCAAAGAAAAGTGACAAATTTGAAGCTTATTTTCAAAAACTTGAAAAAGCAAATGTTGTTCTTGAACAAAAACTGGATCGTAAGATTCAAGATTTTAATGCAGAAAAAGAACATTTTGTGAAACAAATACATTTGTTAGAATCAAAATTGGCGTCTCAAAATCCAAGTCCTCCGCCTGCTCCATCTAGTGAAATATCTGTGCAACCTATCGACGCTGTAGATAGTAATGACGCGAATGCTGATAACGACATATTTGATAATATGAACATTAAGTTAGAAAAACGTGTCGCTTAATTACTTCTACAAAATGAGAAATTAAAGGCTCGGATTCAGGAAAAGGTTTTTGCACTGACAGAAGTGAAAAATGAATTAAGGAAGTTAAAAGGAAATAGTGTGGATACTAAATTAGCAAAACAGTCAGTCTTGGGGAAACCTCCTTCTCAACCAATCAGACCACGCTCAGTTGCTAGACAACCGAATGCATTTAAGTCTGAACGACCTAATACGTCGAATCCGAAGTTTGCCTCCCAAGCTGACATGCGTAGCAATTTGTCAGAACCAGTCACTCCACAAACTAGACACTCCTTTAGACAAACTGCATCCGCGAAACCCGATCACATGCATGATTCAAGCAACTCTAGATCCAGCTCCAAGAACATGCCTAGGCGTGGTTCAAATAACACGGGTCATAAGAGCTATCTAGAGGATGCTAAGAACAAGACACAAGCAAGAGATAGGACAAAACCACAACCTAGGAGCGAGAATCACACATCTAGGAATTCTAGACCCTTCTATGATGTGCACAAATCCGCCAACCCTAGGAACTCTAGAGCCTTCTCAAATGCTAAGCAATTTGTTTGAAAGAAATGTAACAAATGCGTGTTTAATGTTATTCATGATGATTGTATAACGTAAGTCCTGAACAAGGTGAACCACAAAGCTAGAGCATCTCAAAGACGGAACCCTACAGGAAATAGGTTTTCTCCAACTAAGTCTTCCAACGTGCATGAGAAATATATGACTCCTAGACCCTGTCTTAGGTGATACCAACGGGTAGAACCTTTAAAACAATTGGTCTTAGGTGGGTTCCTACTGGAAAGATATTTCCCTCTATCACGAAAAAGGTTCAAGGTGAACCCCAACACGGTTCTCACAACGATATCACTAACCCACATGCAAGCATACAAACTACTGATAAAAGTGCAGGTAATAAAGTAAAGGTTCAACAAGAACACAAAGGTTTTCCATACTCATAACGTTCAACAAAAGACACTCTCAGAGATTGGTTGCTGAAGAAGCAGATATCAGAGAAATACGTGTCTCTGGGGTTTCACAAGTAAGATTCAAAATGACTTACAGTCACATATCAGACTGTAACTCGAACATCAAAAAAAGGGAACTTTATCTTTTCAACGATAAGTTACCCTCACAACAAGAAATTAATATTTCTCAGACACGAGCTTCTCTTAAAACTATTCAGAAGTTTTAAGCTCGTGTAATGGCTTATAGTCAAATCACAGACTGTAACCCGGACATTAAAGACAGGAAAGTTCATCCCGAGTATGACTTATCCTCAAAACGAGAAATTAAATTTTCTCAGACACGAGCTTCTATTAAAACTATTCGAAAGTTTTAAGCTCGTGTATATGAATTCTAAGCGCATCACAGCTTAGGACTCGGACCTCAAATAAGGAAAGTTTATCAAGGATGATAACTTATCCTTCTCAACGAGAAATTCATATTTCTCGGTCATGAGCTTCTCATAAAAACATTCAATGTTTTTAAGTTCATGAAAAATGACTTCTAAGTAAATGTCAGCTTAGAACTCGAACTTCAGCTTAAGGAAAGTTTATCACGGATGATAACTTATCCTTCACAACAGAAAATTTATCTTTCTTGGTCATGAGCTTGTCACAAAACATTCAAAGTTTTGAGCTCATGTAAATCGGATACTAATTTAAAACCGTTGAACGCAATTTTTCAAGAATTTCTCAAAAGGTTTTTCTAAATCTTTCAAAATTATGTATTCAACACTTCCTTCCTCATAATATGGTTTTTATATCTCAAAAATGTCATATATTATTTTGATCAATTTTTGAGGGGGAACGTTTTAAAATCAAGCCTTTAATGTTGTTGGGTACATCACTGAAATTGTCATATTTTATGTATCCAACACATTCCGAAAATGGTTTAAAACTGTCATATGTAATATAATATATAGGATAAGGCATCTCAACTCCGTACCTCAACATATTTTATGGTGTCGTTTTTCCAAAATATTGTCAAATTTTTGTTTCAAGACCCACATATATTGTTGAGGGGGAGCATCCCGACTACAAAAAGTTCCATATTCATGCGTGCACACATGTTTCTCTCCCAATCGATTTTCAGAAATTGTCATATTTTAATCAATTGGTATCTCTAACATGATGTTTTTATATTAGAGATAGGAGAGAAAATGTTATTAAAATGTAATATATTGCAACATGTGATCTTAAAGACTCAAGTGAAACTCTTTCCTTCACATGCTAAACCATTTCGTATATCGATGCATGTGTGTAGGGGGAGCTTTTCGGAAATATAAAACTTTCAAAGTGTTAAAAGTTTTGATTTTTATCAAGCAGTTTGAATTGTTTTCAATGGTTTATGGTTACGATCTATACCCAAAACAACCTACTATCCACGACGGAACGTTGGAGTCAAAAGGTGGTTTAGGATAGGAAACTAAGTCCTATGATCCAACCAGAATCGGAGGGATCTACCCAAGGACATTCCATAGCTAGAAATAGTTGTCCTTAGGAAAGATGGAGTTGAATGAAGCTGAATGCGGACCAATTACTTAAGTTAGCACTGGAACAATCACAACAAGGTGTTAGTGATGACGTATTGGTAAGCATTGAAGGAGTTGAATATTCTATGAAACTTAGGCAGAAACTGGGTTAACACATCTTTTGAAGACAAGTGTCATGGACCCAGTGATGCGATGCACAACCCTTCCCCAGCCATTCGAGTTTCTCTCAAAAGAAACTTGTCTCATTGTCACGGAGATCAACATGTATCTATTGACTTTCTCACTCTAAGTTAGTTAATATTGAAAAGGTGGCAGTCTGCTCCAGCCTCCGATTACCAAAATGCACTTATCGAGTCTAGAGCCGAAAAGAGATCAACCTATCATCTCATTAGGACACAATCGAGTCCTACGCATCATCCTTGTGATATTGCCAGAACATCTGAGTGATACGATTCACAATGAAGATGGAAATCCTGCTTGAGCCAACATCAAACAAGCTCATGGTAGGTAACTTGTGCGATTCTACATGAATCAAACTTGTGAGAACTGGAATGCAACTAAGTTTCGATTCTTAATTGATTCAAACTTGATTACAAGTTTCTTCGCAAAATCCGTGTTAGAGTGGCACTCTTTAGTGTTCACAGTGACGAATGGAAATCCTTCCAATGTCAACATCAAACAGCACTGTGGTAGGTGACTCGCAAGATTCTCTATGAATCAAGATTTTGACAAACTGGAAAGCAACAATGGTGCGATTCTTTTAGAATCAAACTTGTTCCAGGAATTCTGAATTGACGACTCTAATCAGACGGATAATTTATCCTTATGATTCACTCTTTACGTTCGCAGTCTGCTTTGAGACGGTCGAGTAAAGAGAACTGGATACTATCGCCGGGAAACCCTGTCAAGGAGGTTCTTAATCGAATCTACCCGATCACAGGTACGGTATCTAATACCGTCTAACGGCCTTCACCGGCCGGAGGTAAAACGCTACCGAGTTAGGATGAAATGTTCAAAGCCATTTTATCAGTGTCTATATATGTTGTTGTATATCAAGATGGTGGCATAGTTGTGTACTAATCGAAGTCGTCTTCACATTTTCATACTAAAAGAAAAAGTCTTCCGCAACTCTGATGAATATTTGAAGGACTAACCTCAACTATATTTGTATGGGAGATTGTTAGCCTTTCGAAATCAACAAAGTATGACTATGTCTATTCAGAAGTCACAAGAGCACAAGATGGCGATAATCAAGATACCTAAGAATGAATGTAATAGGTCATCTAGTCACAAGGACCACAAGATGAAGATCTAATGCACTCAAAGTCAAATGACAAAGGCTCAAGATAAAGATCACAAAAGCATGAAGGAACAAAGCCGTTGCAAACAAGATCAAGACCAAGATACAAGACCAAAGAAAGAAGATCACCTCCACAATAATGTATTCACTCAATCATCTTATGCATATAAAGATGACCGATACATTGGGGAAGATTGTTAGCCCTATATTCTATATAGTCGAACAATAATGTAATAGATCATCTTAGTCGTTAATGGTATTGTATTGTAATAGGTTAGTCGAGTTAACCGGGCTTAGTATTTAAGCTAATATTGTATAAATTAGGGGTGTAAGCCCAAGCAAAGCCTAGCCCGGCCCATGAACAAGTCCACCAAAGCCCATGAGGCGTGGCATATAATACCCTCTTCCATGTGTGGAAGAGGGTGTTGATTCATAATTACTTTCTCTCTCTAGTTATGATTTAACCATCTAATTCTCTCTACTTTCTCTCTCTACCTTCATCTATTTCTCTCTCTAAATATAATCTTAATTGTGTGTCATGGATTAAAGTGGGATTAACAACATATGACATTTTTTAGATATAAAAACCATTTTATAAGGAAGGGAGTGTTGAACACACAATTTTGAAGGAATTAGAAAAACCTTTTGAGAAATTTTTGAAAAATTGTGTTCAACGGTTTTAAAATAGTATCTGATTTACATGAGCTCAAAACTTTGAGTGTTTTGTAAATTGCTCATGACCGAGAAACATTAATGTCCCGTTGTGAAGGATAAGTTATCATCCGTCATAAACTTTCCTTAAGTTGAAGTTCGAGTTCTAAGCTGACATTTACTTAGAAGTCGTTTTTCATGAACTTAAAACTTTGAATGTTTTTATAGGAAGCTCATGACCGAGAAATATTAATTTCACGTTGAGAAAGATAAGTTATCGTCTGAGATAAACTTTCCTTAGTTGAGGTTCGAGTCCTAAGATGTGATGCGCTTAGAAGTTATTTACAAAATCTTAAAACTTTCGAATAGTTTTACTATAAGCTCGTGTCCGAGAAAGTTGAATTTCTCGTTATGAGGATAAGTCATACTTGGGATGAACTTTCATGTCTTTGAAGAACGAGTTACAGCCTGTAATTTGACTGTAAGTCATGTACACGAGCTTAAAACTTTTGAATAGTTTTAATAGTAGCTCGTGACCGAGAAAAATTAATTTCTCGTTCTGAGGATAAGTCATCATTGGGATGAACTTTCCTGTATTATAAGTTTGGGTTATAGTCTATAATTTGACTATAAGCCATGTTACATGAGCTTAAAAACTTTGAATGTTTTTGCTGATAGCTCATGTCCGAGAAAACTTAATTTCTCGTTTTGAGGGTAAGTTATCTTTGAAGAGATAGAGTTCCCTTTCTTTGACGTTCGAGTTACAGTCTGATATGTGACTGTAAGTCATTGTAGAAGCTTAATTGTGAAACCCCTGAGACACTTGTTTCTCTGATATATGCTTCTTCATCAACCAAACTCTGAGAGTGTCTTTTGTTGAACGGGTTACAAATATTGGACCTTTGTGTTCCCGTTGAACCGTGACGTTGATACCTGCACTTGTATTAGTAGTTTGTATGCTTGCATTTGGGTTAGTGATATTATTATGAGAACCATGTGGGGGTTCTCTGTGAACTGTTGTCGCGCTAGAGGGAAATATCTTTCCAATAGGAACCCACCTAAGACCTATTGTTTTGAAGGTTCTACCCATTGGTATCCACCTAAGACAGGGTCTAGGAGTCATAGTTTTCTCATGCACAACGGAAGACTTAGTTAGAGAAAACATATTTCCTTTAGGGTTCCGTCTTTGAGGTGCTCTAGCTTTTTGGTTCACCTTGTTCAGGACTTTAGTAATACAATCATCATGAATGGCATTAAACACGCATTTGTTACATTTCGTGCAAACAAAGTGCTTAGCATCTGAGAAGGATCTAGTGTGCCTAGGTTTGGTGGATTTGTGCACATCTAAGAAGGGTCTAGATTTCATAGATGTGTGATCAATGCTCCTAGGTTTTGGTTTGGTCTTATCTCTTGCTTGTGTCTTTTTCTTAGCATCCTTTAGATAGCTTTTATGACCCGTTTCATTTGAACTACGCCCAGGCATGTTCTTGGAGCTATGTCTAGAGTTGCTTGAAGCACTCATGTGATCGGGTTTTGCAGATGCAGATTTTCTTAAGGAGGGTCTAGATTGTGGAGTGACTGGTTTTGGCAAATTGTTTCTCACGTCAACTTGGGATGCAAACCTCAGGTTCGACGTTTTGGGTCGTTCAGATTTAAACGCATTTGGTTGTCTAGAAACTGAGCGATTTCTGAATGGTTGAGAAGGAGGTTTCCCCAAGACTGACTGTTTTGCTAACTTAGTGTCCACACTATTTCCTTTTAGCTTCCTTAATTCATTTTTCACCGCTATCAGTGCAAAAGCCTTTTCCTGAATCTGAGCCTTTAATTGCTCATTTTTGTAGAAGTAATTGAGCGACACGTTGTTCTAACTTAATGTTCATATTGTCAAATATGTCGTTATCAGCATTCGCGTCATTACTATCTATAGTGTCGATAGGTTGCACATATATTTCACTAAGTGAAGCAGGCGGAGGACTTGGATTTTGAGAAGCCAACTTTGATTGTAACAAATTTATTTGTTTCATAAAATTTTCTTTTTCCGCGTTGAAATCTTGAATCTTACGATCCAATTTTTGTTCAAGAACAACATTTGCTTTTTCAAGTGTTTCAAAATAAGTCTCAAATTTGTTATTTTTCTTTGAAAAGTCGAGTTTGGCATCCTCAAAATCTTTTTTCTTCTGAGCTAACATAGTTTCGAGCTCTTGAATCTTAGAATCAACATCCTGGGTAGTCTCTCCTCCATTAGTACTCGTATCCGATGAATCAGGTATGGTATTGCTATCAACCTTTTCCACTAGATACGTGTCAAAAATGGGTTCAGATTGCTCAGTATCATATTCAACATGTAATTGTACCATAGCCATTGGCTCATCATCATATATGGGTCTGATAGTTGTTTCAGCGATTTTAGTATCATTCCCTGAGCTGTTGCTGGTATGTTATGTTTCTGATTCTGTTCCGATGCAGTCTGTATCAACCGAACAAGCATCCAATGCTTGACAACTATCGACATTACTCTCTTTCGTCTGCATCAGTCGTTTATGCACCCTTCTTTCAAATTGTCGTTTATGACGTGTTCTTTCAGCAATGGACTGCTAGACATTACTCATTAGATGACGGAGTTTCTCTTTAAACTTGTAGAGATAGAATGCCTTGTCCTTTGACTCAATGAATTGTTGAAACTGGTTGTAGAGAACTAAAAAGCCTGCCATGGATTCAACCTCTTGAAAATCATCTTTTTCAAGTTGCATGTGAAATTGATTCATGTTGAGTGTGAACGCGCTGTTAAATGTTCCAACCTCTTGACCAAGTAGAAGAATGAATAGCTGGTTGTATTCGAATTCCATATTAGTTCTTTTGGTGAGTTCATTTGAAAGAGTCTGAAGGTGTGACTGAAGTTGCTTGAAATGTTCCAAACATCGCTCTTTAGCTTTCAGCATCTTGTACCTTATTGCATGATCGTTTGTGTCTGAATTCCAGCTGTTGTTGGACATTTTCGACGATTGTGAATGGATTATGGATCTTAGTAGATGTTTTGTGATGAGTTTGTGGTTGAAATTCCGAAAATGCCGATTTTTTCTCAGTCCGACAATAAATGCTTCAGTCTGATATAACGGTAAACCAAAAAATTATGAATCACCAAATTTTGAATTTGAGTTAGAAATAACCAATAACTAGTAAGGAAAAAATTTGAAAGGTGAAAAATTTTGACGAAAAATAAAACCTAAAAAGGCCTAAAAATTTGAATTTTGGTCCGAAAATTAAAATTTTGGGTCGAAAAATTTTTCATATCGCCAAAATTTGAAATTGAAGCTTAAATGGCCTAAAATGATCTAGGAAAAATTAAATTATACTATGGTTTTCCCGCCAAAAAGCTCTTCTTGAAATACACTCTTCGCAATAATTCAAAAACTGGGACTTCGCAAAGTCCAATCTTCGCAATAATTCCAAACTTCGCAATACTTGAAATACACTAGTCTAGATAGTGGCTAAGTCTAAAAAATACTAGAACAAAACTTAGCAAAGTCCAATCTTCGCAATAATTCCAAACTTCGCAATACTTGAAATACACTCTTCGCAATAATTCAAAAACTGGGACTTCACAATGTTACTAAAACTAATACTTCGCAATATCACCACATATCTTCGCAATAACTCAGTATACCAATCTTCGCAATACTCAAGATGTCCAATCTTCGCAATACTCAAAAAGTGTAATCTTCGCGATAACCAATTACAATCTTCGCAATATGCAATATTGATATGGAATCTTCGCAATATTGAGATGGAATCTTCGCAATATGCAAGAACAAACTTCGCAATACTCGAAAAACAAAACCTTCGCAATAATCAAAAGTGAAGTCTTTGCAATATATAAACCCTTATGTATTGCGAATTATGTGATTTCGCAATAATAAAACCCTAATGTATTGCGATGGAATTTTAAGCAAAAAATTCGCAATAACGCCACTGTTTTGAAATTTTGAAGAAAGATGAGATTTTTTGATTAGAAATTCATTATTTTGACCAATCCAAAACACCCATGTTAATGCAATGATGCCTAAAAATGTTACTTGCATTTTTCTGTCTCGCTTTGTTTTGATTACGACAATATGTAAAAACAAGCATTTACGAAAACAACGAAAAACGAATTCTTGAGTTCAAGTATTTTTCATTTCAACCATTATCACTTAAGGTATGAACAAATAAGTACTCATCCTAATTAAGTGACCAAGGATTTAATCTTTTCTTAAAACTCGCTTTTTATTAAGTGTGACAAGTTTTTTTATTAAACTTTCATTTTAAGAAAATGTTTTATTAAATTAATTATTTGAAAATTTGAAATTTGAAAATGGCATATTCTATCTTGGTTTGGAATATCCTTTCAGGATATTTTAATCCCCAGATTCGAACCAATCCACTAAAAGACAAAAGGTAGCGGAGTCTATGCAGGCGGCTCCTTAGCTCCTATAGCGGTTCCTTATCGATAAGGAACCGCGGGCTCCAATAAGTAATCGCGGGCAGATATAGCCGTTGGATGTTTGTCTTATAAATAGTGGACCATTCTCAGACTTTCAATTCACCTCTTTTGCACATACATTTCCAGATTCTTTCATACTTCTTAAATCACTCAAATCCTTAATCATTTGTTTGATTACTACTTGTTTAGAAGTGAATCTTTCTCCTCTCATCTTTTCCTCTCAAAGTGTAAAGAGAAGAACACTATCATCCTTGAAGTGTTGTGTCTACCTCAAAGATCCATTGAAGATCCAAACTTATTTATTCATTGTTGTGTCATTGTTGTGAAGATCCAAGTAGTTGTGTCTATTTCGAAGTTTTGTATGTATTAAGGTTAATACTTTATCCTTAAAGTATATTGGTGTACATTGGTCCTACCTAAGATTAGGGCTCGACTTTTAGCTTAGAGTCGGAAATTGGTTAAGCGACGTTGTGTACGGTTTCTCCACCTTAAGGAGCTTGGTTATTAGTGAACTCTCGAGTAAGGGGTACTCGAGGAGTGGAGTAGGAACGAGGAGTGAGCTTCGTTGCCGAACCACTATAAATCCTTGGTGTTTGGTTTGATCTTTTCTTCCCTTATCTCTTTACATTCATTATTCTTTATACTTGTGATTATTAGTTTAGTTGCACTATACCTTGTTCATATTGTGTATAAGAAGGTTTTACATAAATTCTCAAGCCTAAGTTTTTGAAAAGGATTTTTAAAAACCAATCTCTAACAAGTAAATTTTAGAAACTATTCAACCCCCCCCCCCCCCCCTCTTCTAGTTTCTATAATTGGTATCAGAGTGTGGTTGCTCAAGGCTTTTTATATATTATATTTTAAAACTTGAATCGATCTATCGATTCTAACAAGTATCTAGAAGGGCAATCTATGCAAAGACCACCTCTTTTTGAAACTGATAGTTTTATTTATTGGAAAAATAGATTTGAGACTTATGTGAAATTAAAAGATTTAGATCTTTGGCATGTTATTATCAATGGTGATTTTTTGCCTTATCAATATAATGAAGTTTCTAAAAGTAAAGAGATAGTTACTTTTGACAAAGCTAATGATGATACTAAAAGGAAACTTGCTAAAAATAATGAGGCTAAAATGGTGATTTATAATGCTTTACCAAAGAAAGAGTACGAAAGGATTTTTATGTGTGAAACCGCTAAAGATATTTGGAACACTCTTTTAGTAACCCACAAAGGTAATAGCCTAGTCAAAGAAAGTAAAATCGATCTTCTTGTTCAACAATATGAACAATTTGTCATCTTAGAATATGAAAGTATTGATAGTGCATTTGCTAGATTTAATACTATTATTACTAGTCTAAAAGCACGTGATGAAGGTTTTTCTAGCAAGAACAATGTTAGGGAGTTTCTTAGAGCATTGCATCCAAAGTGCAGAACTAAAGTCACGGCGATTGAAGAATCAAAGGATCTCGCCAAATTATCACTCGATGAACTCATTGGTAACTTGAAGGTTCACAAGATGATAATTTTGAAGGACTCGGAAATGGTGAAAACTAAGAGTGAAAGAAAGTCTCTTGCACTCAAGGCCAAGAAGGCGCAAAGTGACCATGAAAGCTCCTCGGATAGTGATGATGAGGAATATGCCATGGCGGTTAGAGACTTTAAGAAGTTCTTTATAAGACGAGGTCAATACGTGAGGCAACAAAACAACGACAAGAAACCCTTCTCCAAAAACCGATTTGCCAAAGATGATAAAGGTGATAGGAAATGCTTTAGATGTTGTGATCCAAATCATTTCATCGGTGATTGTCCTAAGCCTTTACGCGACAAAAACCACACGACGTTTGTTGGAGGTTCATGGAGCGATAGCGGTGAAGATGTTGATGACAACCCCAAAGATGAGAAATGTCTCATGGCTCACACTTCTAAAGAGGTACATTTCGAAACCGATTATTATAGCAATAATAGTTCTTCTCAAGATGATAGTGAATTAGAAGGCCAATACAATAACTTGCATAAGCTTAGTCTTAAATTCATTGAAAAGAACAAAGTGCTAAAATCAACTAGAACTAAGCTTGAAAATGAGATTAGTGAGCTAAAAGAGAAATTAGCGAATCTTGAGAAAAACAAAGAAGTAGATTTAGGATGCTTAAAATGTAAAAACCTTATACAAGAAAATGAAAACCTCAAGAGCACCTCCATTAGATTTGAAAAGTTCATGAGAGGTACCACCAATGCTCTTGATGATATGTTAAACAAACAAATTTATTCTAAGGAAAGACTTGGGCTAGGATATAACACTAATGAAGCATCTAGTGAACCAAAACAAGTTAGGTTTTCAGAAAAACACTCCCCTGTATGCGGTTCTCCAAAATATGGGGCGGTTCCTTATTGCTATGGAACCGCGGGTGGAGCTAAAGAACTGCAGCCAGAAGAAGATTTGTGTGAAAATCCGAAACTTTCTGAAAAGTCTATTTTAGGTGAAGGACCAAAACATATTCTTATTAACAAGGTCAAAGTACCTATCATTGAAAAGCATACTCTAGATAAATTCTACAAGACCTTGAGTAAACCTCTAATGGGAACTAGAAACTTATTTAGACAAATATCTACTCCTCCAAGAGTACGAAAAGAATCTAAACCTAGAAGTAGAACACCTACGCCAAAAAGAGATGATCAAGCTAAATCACGACCTAGAAGTAAAACTCCAACACCTAGGAGGAATAACAATAATTCTAGATCAAGATTAAAGACACCTAGGAGAAACTATGGACAACAAAATGGCCATATGAATTGGAATAATTTTCAACAACAATACTTTTCCCCATGGGTAATGTCTCCTTCATTCATGCAACCCAACAATATGCAAGGGATGTTTGGAACTAACAGATTTGGACCCATGAGATATTGGGTAACAAATGTTTGATCTTGTGTGTTGTTACCTAGATATGCTTGGGAACCGATTTAGAGCCCGACGAGTGGATTAAGGATAGTGGTTGTTCTAAACACATGACGGGTAATCGAAGTTTATTCTCGCACTACAAAGTATATGATGGAGTTAATGTTACATTTGTAAGTAATCGACGAGGTAATATCATTGGCAAAGGTACGGTCTCTCTTTACTCTATGACTACAGAAAACGTAGAGCACGTAGATAACTTAGGTTTTAACCTTCTAAGTATAGGTCAAATTTGTGACAATAATTGTAAGGTCATCTTTTCGGAATATGACAGTGAAATAGTAAAAGATGGAAAGGTCATTGGAAAAGGTGTTAGAAAGCATGGACTTTATGTTAGGTGTGTTCATCAGTTCGGTTTTCGGGTTTGTGGGTTGTATGCTTCGGGTTAATCGGTCTGAAAATTTTCAAAGTTAAAACCAAAACCAAATTAAACCAATTATAGTATTGATAAAACCAAACCATAAACCAAATTAGAATTTGTTTTGGTTTCGATTTAAACCAAGAAAACCAAATTCAAGTAAACTCCAAAATATAATGTAGAATTCACAAATAAAAACCTAAATTTTCATGTAAAAATGACAAATTATAAGCTTTTAAAAGTTCTTAAGAAATCAACAAATTTTTAAATTTTTTTTAACACAAATTTTCTAAGTTTACTTTATATAGAAATTTATATGAATAAAGTAGGCAAACTCTTGCTCAGTTGCTCGGGATATACATCAATGCTTAATTTAATGAGCGATTTGTAACTACTTAGGATAATAAGATATAAAATATGTATATATAGTTAAAATTTTCATGTGTATAGAGTTATTTGGTTTTTTTGGTTTGGTTTGGTTTTATTTTTGTTAAACCATAACCAAACCAAACACCAATTAAATACTCCGGTTCGGTTTCAAACCAAACCATACACCAATTAAAGTTTTCGGTCTGGTTTTATTCGGCTTCGATCCGGTTTACTTTTCAGTTTGTTCGGTGTCAAACCAAACACTAAACACCCCTACTTTATGTCATAAAGGTCAATAGGAAGTCAAAGGACAAATTATGTCTAGAGACTTTAGATGATATTTCTACTCTTTGGCATAGGAGATTAGGTCACGCTAATATGCGTTTAATTCAATCTTTAGTCTCTAAGGAGTTGGTAAGACATCTCCCCAAGATGAAGTTTGATAGTCACTTTTGTGATGCTTGCAAAATTGGGAAGCAAGCTCACTCAAGTCACAAAGCCAAGAATTTGGTTTCGACCTCTCGATGCTTAGAGCTCCTACATATGGATCTCTTTGGACCTTCCGTCATATGGAGTTATGGAGGTAACCTTTATACCCTAGTTATAGTTGACGACTACTCTAGATTCACTTGGACTAGATTTTTGGCGTCTAAGAATGAAGCTTTCGATCACTTCGAAACCTTTAGTCGAAGAATTCCAAAATCAACTAGGATGTTCAATTGTCTCTATTAGGACAGATCATGGTAGGGAATTTGATAATGAAGTGCAATTTGGTGCCTTTTGTGAAGCTCATGGTATTACCCAAAACTTCTCGGCTCCTCGCACTCCACAATCAAATGGCATAGTTGAAAGGAAGAATAGTACCATCCAAGAGATGAGTAGGACGATGTTAAATGAGCAACCTTTTCCTCAAAAAATTTGGTGCAATGTCGTGGACACATCGACCTACATTCTCAACTGAATTCTTATTCGACCTTTTCTAGGAATGACCCCCTATGAAATTCTTAAAGGTAAGAAGCCCTCATTGGAATACTTTAGGGTGTTTGGAAGCAAGTGCTTCATTCTCAACACCAAAGATTACCTTACTAAGTTTGACCCAAAGTCTTACGAAAGTATCTTTTTAGGTTATTCTCAAACTAGCAAAGCCTACATAGTCCTCAATAGAACCTCGGGTGTAATTGAAGAATCACTTAATGTGACATTTGATGAAACCCCTCCTTCATCTAAGACACCACCTTTGGTAGATGATGACTTGGATGAAATAGACATAGTTAATGCCAAAGATGTTAGAAACATAGGAGTAGAAGACCTTAGAGTTGAAAAGGGAGTAAACATTAAGGAGTCAAAGGATCATGCTCTCGATAACGTCATAGGTGAATTAAATCAAAGGACCCTAAGATCTCAAGTCCAAAATCAAAGTAACTTCTTTTGTTTCGGCTCCTTGATTGAACCAAAGAATGTTAAAGAAGCTTTGATGGATGAGAGTTGGGTCATCGCTATGCAAGAAGAATTGAATCAATTCATTGCTAATGACGTTTGGGAACTTGTTCCTCCACCTAGAAGTTCGACCATCATAGGAACCAAATGGGTATATAGGAATAAGTTAGACGAGAATGGTGTTGTGTCTCATAACAAGGCTAGACTTGTACCTCAAGGCTATAATCAACAAGAAGGTATTGATTATGATGAGACATATGCACCCGTAGCAAGATTAGAATCCATTAGAATCCTTTTAGCTTACGCTTGTGCCTTAGACTTTAAGCTTCAACAAATGGATGTAAAGAGTGCATTTCCTAACGGTTTGATCAATGAGGAGGTATGTGTCTCAACCTCCCGGCTTCATTGATTTTGAGAAACCGGATCATGTTTACAAGCTTAAGAAAGCTCTTTATGGTCTCAAACAAGCACCCAAAGCTTGGTATGATAGACTTAAAGTGTTTCTTGTAAAACATGAGTATACCATGGGGATGGTAGACAATACACTCTTTATAAAGAAGAAAGGTTCTCACCTCATTATCGTACAAATATATGTTGATGACATTATATTTGGTTCAACTTGTCAATCATTGTGTGATGACTTTGCCAAAATCATGCATGACGAGTTTGAAATGGGAGAACTTAACTTCTTTTTAGGACTCAAGATTAAACAAATGGACGATGGTATTTTGTTTAATCAATCCAAGTATGTTAAAGAAATGCTAAAGAAATTTGGACTAGAAGACTCTAGACTAATGAAGACCCCTATGGTCTCAAATGCTAAACTCACCGTAGATGATGTTTGTGAGTCGTTAGACAACACCAACTATAGAGGTATGATTGGTAGTTTGTTGTACCTAATAGCAAGTCGACCAGATATCATGTTTAGTGTTTGCCTTTGTGCTCGCTTCCAAGAGGCTCCCAGAACCTCTCACCTTGAAGCGGTTAAGCGTATCTTCCAATACATTAAGGGTACTATACATTTAGGATTATGGTATCATAAAGGGACCGACGTAGAAACCATTATCTACGTGGACTCGGATCATGCGGGAGACTATGTGGACCGGAAAAGCACTAGTGGAGTTTGTACCTTCACGGGTTGTTGTTTAACTTCTTGGTTCTCTAAGAAACAAACCGCTCTTGTTATATCCACCACGGAAGCTGAGTATGTGAGTGCCGGTAAAGCTTGTCAACAAGCTCCATGGATGAAGCAAGCGCTTGTTGATTACAGGATTTCTCTTGATGATGTTCCCATCATGTGCGACAACAAGGGTGCAATAGAACTTAGCAAAAATCCCGTGCAACATTCACGAACTAAGCACATAGAGATTCGCCACCATATCTTAGGGATAGTGTTCAAAAGGGGAATATTTCGATTGAGAAGGTACCCTTGGTAGAAAACTTAGCCGACATCTTCACTAAGCCACTTAAGAGAGAACATTTTAATTACTTGCGTCTAGGTCTAGGTTTAATGGAACATATTCCTTAATTATGCATTTTAATCTATCGAGTCTTTTTCTCTTTTGAGTCTTTTCTTTCTTTGAGATTTTGAGTATCGTAAACTCTTTTTGGAAAACTTCTCTTTCCTTTTTCAAAATTCTCAAAGTTCTTTCGAAAATGGTCGAGAAATGTTTTTGCATTGTTAATTCAATCTAAAAACGTTTTTCATAGCTTCTTGCTATTCATATTGATCTTACATAATTCATATGTATGGGTCTCTCAAACATAGCAAGAACAAAAGAGAACTATGGAGGATCATTGTGTCATGACTTTGTATCTAGTTCTACACACCTCCTGTATCGATTTTCTTTAAAATCCATGTATTTTGGTCAAAACCTTGTTCGGTGAGTTCTTGTGTGTTTTCTTTGTCTATCTTTGCTTCTAAGCATATCTTCATGATTAGTTAGACTAGAAAAATAGGAATTGCTGAATTGGAAAATCCTCCCTCATCACAAAATTTAACCCACTGTGGTTGGTTCTCTGTTGAGACCGTGGTTCCCTAGTGATAAGGAACCGCCTGTGGAGATAAGGAACCGCGCCCAGTAACCTCTTTTTTGGTATTCTTGAAACTCCAAATTTGTTCCAACACTTTTTCGAATCTTTGTTTCAGCCCTTTGACCACCCCTAAAATATCTTGGGCTTTCTCTATTTAACCTTAAGCATTTTTCATCCTTCCTCAAATCAAAATGTCTTATTCCCCAAATGAAAGCTTTGATTCTCCTCCATTTTCTCCAATTGCGTTCAATCCCAATTTACCCAAGAACACTCAAAATCACATCTCTTCCTCTTCTAAGAATGTTGATTGTGGAACTTCTTATCTTCGACCACTAGCCTTTAGTATTCTTCCTCCTTCACATGATAATGTCATGCATCATGGAATATATTGTCATTGTTATCAATATCAACATCTTGCTATGGCCCATATCTATGAAGAGTTGAATTACATTAAGAGTCTCTTAGTTAAACCTCCTCTTCACTATGACTATGAGATCTCTACCAAGCCACCACCACCTACTTCCGCCACTACCTTGTCTTTTATCTAAGGATTGGTTGCTTATCTTCAAGACATCTAGTTCAAGCAAATCTTAGAGTTCTAGTTTAACTAGGATTAGATTTATGCTTTTCTTTTGGCTTGTGTTTGTGTCTCATACATCTTTGTATGATTTATTTCCTTGTTTCTTTTATCATGTTTCCTTTTAACATGAATTATCTTGGATCTTTTGTTTCTTCTCTTATTTTTTATGTGACCTTTGCTATATCTTGTTGGGTGTCTCTTCTCTTCTACTAACCCTTCTATGTAGCTTGTCACCATATATCGATTCCTTGGTGCCCCAAGCAAGGGGGAGTAAGCACCAAGGGGGAGCATTTGCAAAGTCCGGTTCTTTTCTTCTTCAAAGAATTTTGCAACCTTTTTGCTTCGACAAAGGGGGAGAAATGATATAAACTCGTCTTCAAAGATCTTGTTTTATAAGGTGATTGAGTTTATGTATTGTCGGAATTAAAAAAGGGGAGATTGTTAATGCAATGATGCCTAAAAATGTTACTTGCATTTTTCGGTCTCGCTTTGTTTTGATTACGACAATATGTAAAAACAAGCATTTACGAAAACAACGAAAAACGAATTCTTGAGTTCAAGTATTTTTCATTTCAACCATTTTCACTTAAGGTATGAACAAACAAGTACTCATCCTAATTAAGTGATCAAGGATTTAATCTTTTCTTAAAACTCACTTTTTATTAAGTGTGACAAGTTTTTTTATTAAACTTTCTTTTTAAGAAAATGTTTTATTAAATTAATTATTTGAAAATTTGAAATTTGAAATTGGCATATTCTATCTTGGTTTGGAATATCCTTTCAGGATATTTTAATCCTCAGATTCGAACCAATCTACTAAAAGACAAAAGAGAGCAGAGTCTATTAGGCGGCTCCTTAGCTCCTATAGCGGTTCCTTATCGATAAGGAACCGCGGGCTCCAATAAGGAACCGCGGGCAGATATAGTCGTTGGATGTTTGTCTTATAAATAGTGGACCATTCTCAGACTTTCAATTCACCTCTTTTGCACATACATTTCCAGATTCTTTCATACTTTTTAAATCACTCAAATCCTTGATCATTTGTTTGATTACTACTTGTTAGAAGTGAATCTTTCTCCTCTTATCTTTTCCTCTCAAAGTGCAAAGAGAAGAACACTATCATCCTTGAAGTGTTGTGTCTACCTCAAAGATCGATTGAAGATCCAAACTTATTTATTCATTGTTGTGTCATTATTGTGAAGATCCAAGTAGTTGTGTCTATTTGGAAGTTGTGTATGTATTAAGGTTAATACTTGATCCTTAAAGTATATTGGTGTAGATTGGTCCTAGCTAAGATTAGGGATCGACTTTTAGCTTAGAGTCGGAAATTGGTTAAGCGACGGTGTGTATGGTTTCTCCACCTTAAGGAGCTTGTTGATTAGTGAACTCTCGAGCAAGGAGTACTCGAGGAGTGGAGTAGGAACGAGGAGTGAGCTTCGTTGCCGAACCACTATAAATCCTTGGTGTTTGGTTGAACTTTTCTTCCCTTATCTCTTTACATTCATTATTCTTTATACTTGTGATTATTAGTTTAGTTGCACTATACCTTTTTCATATTATGTATAAGAAGGTTTCACATAAATTCTCAAGCCTAAGTTTTTGAAAAGGATTTTTAAAAATCAATCTTTTACAAGTAAATTTAAGAAACTATTTAACCCCCCCCCCCCCCTTCTAGTTTCTACAAACCAAATCCCTACCACAACTATGTAGGAGATTCCAAAACCATAGAAACACAAAAAGGAATTTTGGACGTGGGTATGTGGGTATGAATTATTAGCATAATTCATAAACGGCTTTTAGGTTATTCGTTTTACCCTTTCCATGCTCAAGATTAAGCATTCAACTTTTCGTCTCTAGTATTGGGGTGTTTCACCCTTAGACTCGAAACATTGAGGACAATGTTTAGTTTTAGTATGGGGGTGAATAGATACTTTACTTTGCTTAAGCCATCACGCATTCAATTTTCATCTTTTTGTTGCAAAATTAGGCTTAAAATGGCCAAATTTTAAAAAATTTCTTGTTTTTCATAAGTGTTTAAGATACTAATAACTGGGTTTTCGACTCGTATGAAAGTTCGTTAAACCGATCTTTTCGAATTGATTACTAGTTAAGAGTGCGACTCAGTCGTTCTTGGTGGAAAATAAAATGGTTGTTTGATTATCTATTTATAACTAAAAGCAAATAAGAAAATGTCGTTGAGTAAAAATAAAAGCTTTTTAAAAATTAAATTAAAATTACGAGTTAAAAATAAATGATTAAAAACTTAAAAACGTAAAGTTGAATTTAAAACTTAAAACTTTGTAAAACTTAAAAACTTAAACCATCGAAATGTAACAAATGGATTCTGTCGGAATGTAATGAAAACAAAACCATCGGAATAATAGAACATGAAAGTTATCGGAATAATGTTGTCTGAATAACCATCGGAATAAATGTAAATTAATGCTATCGAAATGCGGTTCTATCTGAATGTCAATCCTGTCGGAATATCAGGGAAAGTATCGGAATGTATGACAAGGGGACTATCGGAATAATGGTAAAGCAAAAGTATCGGAATAACAAACAACTACCCCTGTCGGAATGTTGATCGGAATAACAACTAGAGTCATAAACCCTAATCCGATAGCAAGGTATCGGAATAATAGTGAACCTGTCGGAATATGGTTAATAAAAATTGGGCAGCGTTTCGTCTTAAAATAGCCTTAAGACCCGTCGCAATATACGATCGCAATGAGCGATCGCAATCACGATCGGAATAAGGGAGAAATACACTTGATCGCAAAGTAAAACCCTAAGGGTTATTGCGATCACAAAGAACCACTCTGAATGTACCGTCGGAATAATAGAAACCCTATGATTGTGATGGAAATGGCACAATATTCAGATGGATGAGCATAAGATAAAAAACCAATAATCACTTCTAAAAAGAACACTTAACAAAAACTTAACCAACTCAATAAGCACAAATTTTAAAACTTTTATAATACGAAATAAGCAAACTTTATAAAACAAACTTTAAAAAGACGAACTTTTTAGAAAACTTTAAAAGATCAATAAGCTAAGTACCAAATAAGCCAATAAGCATAATAAGCTCAAAGCTCAATTTTCACAAAAACTTAGATATGATCAAAAAGATAGACTTTTTAATCACATAAACATCAAGATGAAGCAATATGTAAAATGATTTCGGATCAAAATTAAAGTAAAAATCAAGAAAGGTAGAAAGAGATTAAAGATAAAAAGCTTAACTTGAACTTGTAGATTAAAGATTCAAAAATACAAGATTGTATTAAATCTAAAACATGAAAGGAAAGAAAAGATTAAATTCTAGTGAGAGGACGTTAAACACTTTCTCTCTCTAAAATGAAAACTAAAGAAAGAAAAACAAACTAAAACAATTAACTAACACCCTCCTAATGTGTCATTAGGAGGGTATATATAGGAGGTGGGGAGTGCATGTGTTGCTTCCTTCTTTCTTTCTTCTCGTCTCGACTCGATTTAAATTCTTTGTCTTTCTCGACGCCGTCTCGGGATTTGTCGATATAAATTGAACTTGTCTTATAATTATCTTCTTCTATTAGACTTGAGTTCGTCGATTTCATTATACTTCAGTCTTTAGAGTTTTTCTTTGATAAATCTTCAGAATAGGCCTTGGACTTCCGTTCTTTATACACTCTTGATCTTTTGACTTCGTCTTTTGCCTTTTTCTTAGATAAAAGCCCGTGAAAGCCCGTGTTTTCTTCCTTTTCATCTTTGGTCCTAAAACACAATAAAAACACAAACCACGCATAATTCCGACTTTTACGACATAAAATACACGTTTTGGTCTTGTTATTATTGGAAATAAGTGGAAAAGGATAAGTGTTTTCACACTTATTAAATCCCCTACACTTGACCATTGCAATGCCCTCATGCAATGCATTAACTTCAAAGCACAGATTACATTTCTCATCATAAATAACCCACCTTGGCCTTTATTAAAGAGATAGAAATATATACAAAACAAATAAAGAAATCAAAGACTTACATTTGGGTTTTGGCAGTCATGAATGTTCATCATCAAGTTTCACGTTCCCCATACCAAGCTTAAAAACGAGATCATTGTTATTATAAGTTAGCAAACTAACACGAACTCATGTGGCCCAATTATTTACTTAGACTCCCTTATTCCTAGGTGTATCTCTTATCTTTTAATATTGTCTTGAATGATCACGAGGATGCATTGTTTGACTTATTTCGATAGTTTATTTAGGCTGAAAATAAAGTGGGATGATTTAATCAATAGTTAGCTAAAGGACAAAATCTTTTAAAACTGCTTCTCGGGACCTCATAAAGTTCATATCTTGGCATAACTCGCTTCACGATTTGAGACCTTTCTCGGACCGATATTTGGCAGGGACTTCATACTTTAAATCTTGAGAGACGTTCTTGAAATTATGGTCTTCTCTGCATAATAGGAATTTCTTCACTTGAAGTTTTTGAGAGATTCTTCATATTTGGACCACGACTTCTTCATTTTTCTCCAATCTTTATTTTGGAATTTGATATACAACGATCCGCCTCCTTATAGGACTTGGATCTATTTATCCTCATACCTTGTTAGGGCATTTTTGGATAGACTTCTCCATGATCTTTAGGGGAGTATTTGATTTTCGTCGTGTGCCTCGATCCTTTATATTGATTTTTGATAAATGATTCTTTCACATCACTTTTGGATCTTTAGCAACAAAATGTAGCCCTCATATCTTGTTAGGACCTTTTTGCACTCGCCAATCTTCGTATCCCTCTTCAATAAGTTATGCCTTGGCTATGAACTCTAATTAATACCGAGCAACTTTTAAACGATCTTGTGCTAGAAGCTAAGTAACTTTTCAAATCGTACAACCTTATTTATTGCAGATAAATTTATTAGCAAGCGATGGAAGAAAAAGCTTAAAATCAACTCACATAAATTCATGAAAGAATACCAAACTTATAACTGACTCTATCATCTCTCGTTCTCCACAATTTAAAATCTCAAGGAATGAGACTCGTGGATGCTTAGCTAATCAAATCAAAGTTTTGGGTTTTCAAGTCATCTATAGGATCTTGCAAACTCTTACTCTTTCAAGTTTAGAATTCGCATTTTAAAGTTCCCTTGATAAACGATTTTCTAGGATCAATTATAGGAACTTGCGAAAAGTTCTTGTTCTTAACCCGTAAGAGTTAAGACTTTCGCGTTTTAAAGATCCCTATATAAAAGCCTAGCAAAACATGACTTGAACACGTTAAGGATACTAGCTAGAGTAAACTTAGAAAAGTAAACTCGGGTTGAGTCAAAATATTCATGACTTTGAAAAATTTAAAACCACTTTATTAAACTTTTGTTTTAGTAAGGAAAGTAAATAACGATAACAAAGGAAAAACTACAAGGCCAAAATAGAATAAAAATTTTGAAAAATGTCGAAAAATCAAATTTTCCGGTTAAAATGAGGACAAATTCATGGAAAAGCCCACTTACTTCGATAGAAGTCCCCCCTACACTTGATGTAAACATTGTCCTCAATGTTTAAGCATGTGGGAGTAAACTCCCCTACACTTAGGACATTGTGCACTTTGTTTAAATCTTACTAAGGAAAGGACAACTAGAGTGATTTCAATGTGAACATATAAGATATGAAATATTGAATCACGACAGTTAGGATAGAACCGGGAAGACGGGTACACGGGATCACGGTTCGTCAAAAGTCATTGAGAATGGATCTTTGAAGCGTTAATCCCTGCACATCATAAGAAACAAGACAACAAACACATACGGGGCTCCCCCTACACTTATTATGAAAACGGTAAAGGATAGATCAACGGGTTGCCTCCCGAGAAGCGCTTGTTTTTGTTAACCGAGTCACGAGCCTGACTCGACCCAGAACTAATTCAAGGGAAACGTGGTGAGGGATGGAATCATCTCATGAGATATGTCCTCACCAAAGTACAGCTTCATACGCTGGCCATTCACTTTAAAATTAGGCCCATTTGGCTGAGAAAGCTCAATTGTGCCATATGGGAAGACTTTAGCGATGGTGAATGGACCAGACCAGCGGCTCTTCAGCTTGCCCGAAAAGATCTTCAATCGAGAGTTAAAAAGTAGAACTTGATCACCAACGTGAAACTCTCGGTTCTTAATTCTAGCATCATGAATGATCTTGGTCTTCTCCTTGTAGATCAAAGAATTCTCATAAGCTTGATTCCTCAGTTCATTGAGCTTGTTGAGTTGAATCTTCCGAAGATCGCCGGCTTTGTTGATGTCAAAACTGGCCCACTTCAAGGCCCAGTACGCCTTATGTTCCAGCTCAATAGGGAGGTGGCATGCCTTCCCGTACACAAGAAGATATGGAGTGCAACCAATCGGAGTCTTATATGCGGTACAGAAAACCCACAAAGCATCATCTAATTTATCGGCCCACGAGGCACGATGCTCTCCCACAGTACGCTCAAGAATTCGCTTCAATCCACGGTTGGATATATCGGCTTGACCATTTGTTTGAGGATGATAAGCGGTGGAAAGACGATGATTGACACCGTACTTAGCCATGACTCGAGCAAATTGATCATTGCAAAAATGAGTCCCGCGGTCACTGATGATAGCACGAGGAACACCGAATCGAGCAAAAAGTTGCTTCAGAAAGTTCACAACCACCCTCACATCGTTCGTAGGGAGAGCCTTGGCTTTAACCCATTTAGATATGTAGTCAACGGCTACGAGGATGTACTTGTTCCCTTTAGATGATGGAAATGACCCTATAAAGTCGATGCCTCATACGTCAAAGATTTCACATTCTTGTATGAAATTTTGAGGCATCTCATCTTTATGTGTGATCTTGCCTTGCCTTTGGCAAGCATCACAATGTTTAACCATTTCATGAGCGTCATGATAAATGGTGGGCCAATAAAATCCAGAGTCGAAAACTTTCTTCGCGGTGTAATTGGGACCAAAGTGACCACCGGTGGGTCCTTTATGGCAAGCTTCAAGGATTAATAAAGCTGCCAGCCCATCAACACACCGATGAATGACAAGACCCGCAAATTGTTTGAAAAGGTAAGGGCCGTCCCAAAAATAGTGTTCAATGTCTTTAAAGAACTTTTTCTTTTGTTGAGACGTTAACCCTTCCTTGAGAATTCCACCCGCTAAGTAGTTTGCAATGTCCGCAAACCACGGGGTGTCATCAAGATTAGAATTAATAGACATTAAGGCCACAAGGGGAAAAGAGTCGTTGATCTCTTGATTCGGATGATACCCTTGATAAGGATCCTCAAGTCTACTTAGATGATCCGCGGCTAGGTTTTCCGCTCCCTTCTTGTCACGAATTTCAATTTTGAATTCTTGAAGGAGTAGAACCCAACAAAGAAGTCTTGGCTTGGAATCTTGTTTAGTTAACAAGTACTTCAACGCGGAATGGTCGGTATAGACAATGGTGGTGGAAAGGACAAGATAGGGGTGGAACTTCTCAAAAGCATACACTACAGCTAAAAGCTCTTTTTCGGTAATGGTATAATGCAATTGAGCCCCCGTCATTGTCTTTCTAGCATAATGGATTGGTTGGAAGTGTTTGTTCACTCTTTGGCCCAAAACCGCTCTAATAGAAAAGTCGCTAGCATCACACATCAATTCAAAAGGTAGCTCCCAATTAGGGGTAACCAAGACCGGTGCCTTAGTTAGCTTGTCCTTAAGAAGATTGAAGGATTCAAGACACTCTTTAGAAAAGATAAAGGGAGTATCTTTTTCCGAGAGGTGGGTCATCGGGCGAGCGATTTTAGAAAAATCTTGAATGAATCGACGATAGAAGCCTGCATGACCAAGGAAACTTCTCACACCCTTCACGGTTGAAGGTGGAGGCAATTTAACAATAACATCAACTTTAGCACGGTCGACTTCAAGAACGGCTTTGGAGATTTTATGTCCAAGCACAATGCCTTCTTTTACCATGAAATGGCATTTTTCCCAATTTAGAACAAGGTGAGTGTCTTCACACCGCTTAAGCATGCGTTCCAAATTGGCAAGGCAAGAAGAGAAGGAGTCACCATAGACCGAGAAATCATCCATGAAGACTTCCATAGTTTCTTCAACCATGTCATGGAAGATAGCCATCATACACCTTTGGAAAGTCCCAGGAGCATTGCATAAGCCGAAAGGCATTCGTTTGTAAGCAAATGTTCCATAAGGACAAGTGAATGTGGTTTTCTCTTGGTCTTTAGGATCGATGGGAATTTGAAAATACCCAAAGAAACCGTTTAAGAAGCAATAATAATCATTACCCGCTAGACGTTCAAGCATTTGGTCCATAAAAGGAAAGGGAAAATGATCCTTTCTCGTAGCATCATTGAGTTTGCGATAGTCTATACAAACTCTCCACCCGGTAACGAGACGAGTAGGAATCAACTCGTTGTTTTCATCGGGCACAACGGTGATTCCGCCTTTCTTAGGCACACAATGGACCAGACTAACCCATGGTGAATCCGAGATAGGGTAGATCATTCCCGCATCAAGAAGTTTGATAACCTCTTTTTTGATAACGTCATGGATCTTGGGATTCACCCTTCTTTGGTTTTGAATAGTGGGTTTAAAGTCGTCCTCCATGAGAATTTTATGTGTGCAAAAGTGAGGATCAATTCCACGAATATCAGAGATTTTCCAAGCAATCGCTTTCTTATGATTCTTTAGCACGTCGGTAAGTCGAGACTTTTCATCCTCTTTCAAATCCTTTGCACTGATGACGGGTGACTTCTTATTGTCTTCAAGGAAAACGTACTCGAGATGAGATGGTAGGTCCTTAAGCTCTAAAGCCAGAGGATTTTCGATGGAAGGCGTCTTCAAATTCGGATCATCGATAGAGATATCCTTAGGAGATGGTGGAGAAATATGGTCCTCATTAAGAATTTTCTCAATGGTACGAATGTCTTCATCCTAATTGGACGGAGAATCGTCATATTGTAAGTCCACATCCCCCAAAGTTGCTTCAAATTCTTTCAAAAGACAATCACTTTCTCCAAATGGAGTCAGTGAGGGAGCAATAGAGGCAACGATCTCAACAATGGGTAGAGAAGAAGAACCACTTTTACAAGCGTCTTTGAAATGTTCTTCACAAGCCTCATCAAGAACGTCAATGAAATTAACGCTCTCGTTTGCAGAAGGCTGCTTAGAAAGTTTACCCATGTTGAAGACGATTTTATCGTCACCAACTCTCATAATTAATTCGCCCGCGACTACATCAATGAGAGTGCGACCGGCCTCAAGAATGGACGTCCAACGATTAATGGAACACGGGGATCTATCTCGTAGTCAACGACAACAAAATCCACCGGAAAGGTGAATTTGTTGACACCAACGAAGACATCTTCGGCTATCCCCACTGGATAAGCAACCGTACGGTTAGCTAATTCCAAGGTCATACGTGTGGGGACTAGCTCGGGTAGAGATAATTGTTTCCAAACACTTAATGGCATTAAGTTTATACTAGCACCTAGATCGGCTAGGGCCATACAATTCTCTACCCCGGGGAAGTTGCAAGGAATAAGAAAGCGACCCGGATCACCAAGTTTGGTGGGTAATTTCCTTAAGAGTACTGCGGAGCAATTCTCGTTAAGTTGGGTCTGAGCGATATCAGGAAGTTTCTCCTTATCACTGAGAAGATCTTTAAACATTTTAGCATATTTCGGCATGTGAGCGAGAGCCTCAGCAAAGGAGATGTTGAAATTCAGTTGTTTAAACATTTTAAGAAAGTTAGAAACCTGAATATCATCCTTGTTCTTCAACTTCTCTTTCCTCAACCTTGAGGGATAAGGCATATTGGGTTGAGATGAAGGCTTTGGAATGGAATTCTCACTCACATCCTTGGGTGGTGGAGGGGTGAAAGTAGAAGGTGGAGGAATTAGTGAAATAGAAGGTGGAGGAATTGGAGAAGGGGACTCGTTTTCCTTTGTCACAATCACCGGTGTAGGTGTAGGAAGCTCGGGTTCCTTTAAACCTTTTCTACTTCGAGTGGTGATTGCTTTCATCTCCCCTCTTGGATTAGCAACGGTGTTACTCGGAAGAGAACCCGAACCAGAGGCTTGATTACTTTGGAAAAAACTAGCCATCATATCCCTTAAGTCATTCGTTTGACTGCTCAAAGAGTTTCGCATATCGGCTCGAAGGTCATTCCCTTGTTTCACCATATCTCCTTTCAAGTTGCTGAGTTGCCGCTGAAGATTCTGCACTATTGCGTCATTAGTCCTCATGTAAGTGTCAACCTCTTGATTAAATGCGGTGGGTTGGGTGGGAGGAAGAGCATCGTAGGCAGGTGGTTGATAAGCGGGTGGTTGGTGAACTTGATTGTTTCCTTGAGGTGGATATGGGTTTCTTTGGGTTTGATATTGATTTGGAGCTCGAGGTTGGTTTTGATTGTTGCGATTGATGTTGTTTGGGTTTTGAGGGGGAAAACCGGGTGGTGAAATAAAATTGTTTGAACGATACCTGAGCAAATTGCGGTCACCTTGAGGACGTGCTTGATAGCCTCCCGTCGAAAAGTTACCGTTGGCGGCATACACATTTTCCGAATTGTCATGAGTCGAAGGACAATCGGTGTATGAATGAGAACCCCCGCATATTTCACATGACTGACTCAAAGCATTAACTTGCGCATTGATGGCTTTGGTATTGTTAGCAGTTTGTAGAGCAAGTGTTTCAACAAGCTAAGTAAGCTTATCAATTCTCTTGTCGCTCTCACTAGTACTAGCACTAGCCACATTAGTCCGAACACTCTTAGTTTGCACTCTAGACTTACTCTCAATAATGTCCCATGCGGCATTAGAAGACTTAACCAAAATATTACCCCCCGAGGCACTATTTAGTGAATCTTGGTCATTCATGCTTAAACCATTGTAAAAAGTATTAATTTGATGTACTTTTGTGAAACCATGTTGTGGACACTTTCTTAAAAGTTCCTTAAAACGGTCCCAAGATTCACTAAATGTCTCACCGTACTTTTGTTCAAAGGTAATGATTTCATTCCGCAAAGCGGTAGTACGTGAGGGTGGAAAAAAGTAGTTGATGAATTTAGTCTCTAAATCCGTCCACGTAAGAATACTTTGTGGCGGTTCCTTATCAAGCCAATGCTGGACTGGTCCCTCTAAGGAGAAAGGGAAAAAGTTGCAAGCGAATTACCTCTTGTGTAACCCCATTATACTTGACCGTATTAGTGAGTTGAAGGAACCTTTTGATATGGTCATGAGGATCATCAAGTGTACGCCCCAAGAATGGTTGAGCAGAGACCAATTGAATGAAACCGGATTTGAGTTCAAAGTTGTTAGCTCCAATCTCGGGTATGACAATAGCATCGGTGTTTCCCTCCACTTGCGATTGCAAAAGCTCGATCATTGGTCGATTGTCCATGGTGACAATAGGTAGAGTTTCGACTTCGGCTTGAATTGCTTTCTTCTTACGAGCACGGGTACGCATACACACCTACAAAAAGAAAAGAAAGATAGACAAGAAATATTTTTGGTTTTTTATGTTTTTTATGTTTTTCTTTTTTTCTTTTTTTTTTTTGAATTTTTGAAAATTTTTAATTTTTATGGATTTTTTAAAATTGAAGCAAGAAAAATAACGTTCAAAAGTGAACGGATCCCAAAATCTAACGTGTCTCTCACTAAAAACTGTTAATCTTAACGAAAAGAGCCGTCAGCGACGCCATTTAATAACTAGATTTTACTTAGTTATAAAAGAGTTATCGTCCGATCTTTTCGAATTGATTACTAGTTAAGAGTGCGACTCAGTCGTTCTTGGTGGAAAATAAAATGGTTGTTTGATTATCTATTTTAAACTAAAAGCAAATAAGAAAATGTCGTTGAGTAAAAATAAAAGCTTTTTAAAAATTAAATTAAAATTACGAGTTAAAAGTAAATGATTAAAAACTTAAAAACTTAAAGTTGAATTTAAAACTTAAAACTTTGTAAAACTTAAAAACTTAAACCATCGGAATGTAACAAATAGATTCTGTCGGAATGTAATGAAAACAAAACCATCGGAATAATAGAAAATGAAAGCTATCGGAATAATGCTGTCTGAATAACCATCGGAATAAATGTAAATTAATGCTATCGGAATGCAGTTCTATCTAAATGTCAATCCTGTCGGAATATCAAGGAAAGTATCGGAATGTATGACAAGGGGACTATCGGAATAATGGTAAAGCAAAAGTATCGGAATAACAAACAGCTACCCCCGTCGGAATGTTGATCGGAATAACAAGTAGAATCATAAACCCTAATCCGATAGCAAGGTATCAGAATAATAGTGAACCTGTCGGAATATGGTTAATAAAAATTGGGCAGCGTTTCGTCTTAAAATAGCCTTAAGACCCGTCGCAATATACGATCGCAATGAGCGATCGCAATCACGATCGGAATAAGGGAGAAATACACTTGATCGCAAAGTAAAACCCTAAGGGTTATTGCGATCACAAAGAACCCGTCTGAATGTACCGTCGGAATAATAGAAACCCTATGATTGTGATGGAAATGGCACAATATTCGGATGGATGAGCATAAGCTAAAAAACCAATAAGCACTTCTAAAAAGAACACTTAACGAAAACTTAACCAACTCAATAAGCACAAATTTGAAAACTTTTAAAATACGAAATAAGCAAACTTTATAAAACAAACTTTAAAAAGACGAACTTTTTAGAAAACTTTAAAAGATGAATAAGCTAAGTACCAAATAAGCCAATAAGCATAATAAGCTCAAAGCTCAATTTGCACAAAAACTTAGATATGATCAAAAAGATGAACTTTTTAATCACATAAACATCAAGATGAAACAATATGAAAAATGATTTCGGATAAAAATTAAAGTAAAAATCAAGAAAGGTAGAAAGAGATTAAAGATAAAAAGCTTAACTTGAACTTGTAGATTAAAGATTCAAAAATACAAGATTGTATTAAAGCTAAAACATGAAAGGAAAGAAAAGATGAAATTCTAGTGAGAGAAAGTTAAACACTTTCTCTCTCTAAAATGAAAACTAAAGAAAGAAAAACAAACTAAAACAATTAACTAACACCCTCCTAATGTGTCATTAGGAGGGTATATATAAGAGGTGGGGAGTGCATGTGTTGCTTCCTTCTTTCTTTCTTCTCGTCTCGACTCGATTTAAATTCTTTGTCTTTCTCGACGTCGTCTCGGGATTTGTCGATATAAATTGAACTTGTCTTATAATTTTCTTATTCTATTAGACTTGAGTTTGTCGATTTCATTAAACTTCCGTCTTTAGACTTTTTCTTCGATAAATCTTCAGAATAGGCCTTGGACTTCGGTTCTTTATACACTCTTGATCTTTTGACTTCGTCTTTTGCCTTTTTCTTCGATTAAAGACCGTGAAAGCCCGTGTTTTCTTCCTTTTTCATCTTTTGGTCCTAAAACACAATAAAAACACAAACCATGCATAATTCCGACTTTTACGACATAAAATACACGTTTTGGTCTTGTTATTATTGGTAATAAGTGGTAAAAGGATAAGTGTTTTCACACTTATTAGACACGAATGTAGGTTTTCCGATGGTGAGAATAAGAGAAATTTTTTTTACTCGACCGTGCGTGTTGAGCACTTAGCTTCGATTCCTTAACTATTTTTAGGCTAAGTCTCATTAAACTGAGGATGAGAAATGATAGCGTTAATTATAAGTTACTATGCTAAACGTAGAGTATTCGTATTCTTTCAATAACTCATGTGTCCTAATTATTTGCTTATTCTCCCCATGCTTTATATAAATTTTGTTAATAAATAGGTTTTTTGCGGTTTAGTCTTAATTGTTGGTTTCTAATTGGATCTCGTAGCTTCCATGTATTTAAATTGGGAAAAGATTAAGGTATCGCCAGCGTCACGGTTTTGAAGTATTGGCACCTGAATAATCAAAGGCTTACCCAATAATAACTTTTAAGTTCCTCTTCACCTAAATCAAGCAAAAATTTCAAGCTTACAAGGCCGAAAAATCTATGTGAAAATTGAAAGTGAATGTCTTAAATCTTGAAGACTTAAAGATCCAAAATTCGCCTTAGCGTGAGGATATACATCAAGTCATAATAAACACCTCATGGTGAGGTTAAATAAAATACAAGGGCAAGACCAAAGCCATAATAAACACTTCATGGTGAAGTTAAATAAAAGGTGGCGGTAAACCAATCCAAAATTGGTAATAAGTCTCATGTTCAAAACCGTTGTAAAACCGTGTTTATCGATCCTTTTTGTTGACTTAATTTTTTGACATCGTTGTCTATTAGGAAAGATTATTAGTTCGATGATTTTGATTACACTGTTAAGGCTCTATTTTTGGACCTAATACCTATCTACGCATAAGAAAAAAATGTATCCTCGTTATCATTAAGACAAAAGTAAAATAAAAGAGATACACCTTAGGAATAAGGGAGTTGAAGTACGTGATTAGAGCATATGAGTAGTGTTAGCATTACTAACTTATAATGACAATGATATTGTTTCACGCTTAGCATGGAAACGGGTGAAAATCGATGACGACGAAATTATTTCTAATGAAGCATTGACGTGTTCTTATTCTATGATCCTAAACGTCCCATTTTGCGATGAAAACAATATATTATGTCTAAAACGTATATCGTAGATTACGTTTTAATAAATTGTGATATAAAAGAGAATTTTGGAAGTGTTATAATACTTAATCTAGCATTGCGTGAGGGCACGACAATGGTTTAGTATGGGGGAGTGATGAGACTGCATTTTTACATAGTCTCATCGTCCAATTTGGGCTTAAAATGCTTAAAATGTCATAAAAAACCAGAAAATATGCTTGTGTTTGTTCATTGTGTATTTTAGGTACGGATATCGTGAAATCAACAAATGAGAACAAGAAACAAGCAAAAACGAACACGGAAAAGAAGACGCATAAAGAACCGGACTTGAACAATGAATTTCTAAAGAAGTCCTTGAAGTTTGAATATTTGTCAAGAATGGTCCCTCAACTTTTGAAGACTTGTCACTTTTGACCCTTGTGAATCTCACAAATTACAAGATTGGTCCTTAAATTTCAAGATTATACCATTATGGCCCTTGAAGAATGCAAAATGTGCATATGTACTCCTTATTTAAAGTTTGCAAAAACAATTGGCCATATTTGACAAGTATTGCAAAGTTATATCAAAGGGATGGATGATGTGAGCTGGAAAACTTGATATGCTACTTTTGGGAAAGTTCAGGGGGCCACTTTGCATATTTCTAAACCCGAACACACTTTCTACCCATCCATAACCCAACCATGCAACCCTCTAAGCCCAAACATTTAACTAGTATTAACTAAACAACCCAAAATTTAAATAAGTTTTTTATAACAAACTTTGGGCGGTTAACACATAATTAAAACCTAATCAAGATCAACGAGAACTGTTACTCGTCCCCCACCCTTAAACACTAGATTACATAACTACTGTAAACCATAGGGGAAAGTCAAATTGACTTTGGGGATTCACCATTTACCTTACCACAAACATATTTACTTACCCAGAAAGTGACCTTTCATCACCTAGTCTCCTAGCCAGCTAACCATCTTCACGGGGTCACTCTCAACCCTGCAACATTGACCAAATCTATTGCTCATAATGATTCCTTGCTCTCCACAATTTCATTTGATTGTCAAGATCAAAACGTTGCCAGCTAGCATCACATGGGCTCAAGAGAAGCATCTAGAACCAAGAATCAAGAAAGGCATATTCTGAAAATTTCAAGGGTAGTATAGGAATTGTATATTCGGATTAGGGTTTCATTTTGTATCCTCATATTCATGTATATATAGCAGTAGGACATGTTCATTTTATTTGTTCCAAAAAATATTGTAAACCTTTCTCTTTGAATATTTAAAGTAAATTGAAAGCCTTGTAGTTTTTTTGTGTGTTCCACTTAGTGTAATTCTACTTTTAAATTTTTACTTCACTTTTACATAATCTATATTTTCAGTTTTACCAAAAAAAATTCATTCAAACCTTTGGTTGAGTTTTTTTGAGACCCAGGCTTGTATAAACTGTTGATTGTTTGATTTGACACCCAAGCATAAACAAGTTTTATAGAAGTTTTTTATTCTTATGTTCACTTTGTATTTCACTTGCAAAAGATTATTCTGAAAAAAAAAATCAAAAGTTTTTTTTGTACTCACTCACTGCAGCAACAGTTTATGTTAAGCTTTTTCGACAAAGAAGCTTAGCATAAAGCTGGTCTACTCTTAGCTTTTGTTCTTGTTTGTGTTGTGCAGGATAAAAGAACAAGTACTTTCCATTTTCTCACCTTTCTTTTTGAAGATATTGGCTTGGTTGGACTATGGTAGTCCCCAAGTCCCTCTTTCTTTACAACAACTCTCCATTTTCTCCATTACAGCAAACTCAAAGGGTTTTCAAGATGGTGTGTTTGACTGGCTTGAACAAAGTCAGCAAGTGGTAACTTTGAATCCACCTCTTAGCTAACTATTTTGAGGATTTTTGAAAAATTGTTCATGTATGTTGTGTTTTGTTAGCATAGGAATTTACTTGTGTTCTTCATATGATTGAATGATTGTGCATTTTATTTCAATAGAGTCTTAGGTGTTTCCAAAGTTTTTCTTACAAAAAATTGATTTTACAAAAATATAGGAGTGTTTAGATCTGTGGATAAAACCATTAGGAGTGACACCTAGTGCCTCCTATGGGTTTAGATATTCTTGTCTAGGTTTGTTAGTTGATTTTTAGGTTTTGGTTAGGTTTGTGTAGTTTAAAAATATCAAATTACAAGTTTTGTTAAACAACTACCAAATATTCAAAACAGTTGTTGTAGGGTTTGTTGTTTGTGTTTGAGGTTTAAAATGTTGTAAGTTGCTAAATCTAGGGTTAATTTAGGCTTAGGTAATCTGGTATTTGGATTTGGTTTGGTTTTGTAGTTTCTTTGAGCCTTAGAAATCCACCTAAGTGCAAAGTACATCAGCAACCTATTTTCTGTAATTTTCTTGTTCTTGTTGGCTGATCTTGCTAGTTTAAGGCTTAGAATTGTGGTTTGTGGTTCATAATCTTAGTCCACATATAGTATTAGGGTAGACTTAGGACTTGAATAGCTGGTATCTCACTTAGGTAAGGATTTGGTAGATTAAAATTGCTTATAGAGCCCACTGTGGTGTCAATTGCACCAACAAACTTACTTCTGGTGCACAGTAGGATTTAGGGTGAGTTTATGGTCTTTTGAGTCTTGAATATGAGTACTTAGATATAACTTAAGTGAGGTTTAGGTTTGAACATCTGGTATTAGAGTTTTACAGTCTTTTGGGTGGTTCAAAATCACTTACAAAGTCACTATGACACCAAGACAGCCACAACTATCACTTTTTGTCCACCAAACATGACAGCAGGTCTCTTGACCTTAGTTGTGGGTTTTCTACATTAAGAGTGGGTGCACAGGTGGTCTATTAGGGTAATTTAGGTCTAGGATAGTTGGTAACTCACTTTGGTTCACTTTTGGGAGCTAAAATTGCATAAATAGTCATTGTTAGGTTTAAAATACCCACAACCCTTAATTTTCTATAACAGTTTGCCATTTTGGTTGATTTTGGAAATTTGATTGCTTGTATTTGTGTAAATTGTTGTTTGTGTGACTCCTCAATCACCTACTGCTATTGGGGGTGCTCTTTGTACCCACAAAAACAACTAAACACAGCTCAAAACACTCCAAAACTCTAAAGTTTAACCAAATAAAGTCAAACTCCCCACTGGTTGTGATTTATTTTTACTTATTTTTTTACATTTTCCATTTTTCTCAATTAGTTTAAGTAAAATTAGAATTTTAGAAAAAGTTTTAGATTTTTCTTATTATTATTTAATTTTTGATGATTATTTTAATATAAAAATTGTTTTTGGGACTTAAAAATATATTTAATTGGTAAAAAAATTTGAAATTTTTTAGTGTTTATTAACTATATTTGAGGTTTACAAGTTATAAAATATTGGTTTGGCTTTTTTCTTGATTTATTTAACTTTTAGGGCTTTAATTAGCATTTAAAAATTAAATATTAATTAATTAAAAAGGTTTCAACAATTTTTCTTGATTTGTAAACGCTATATATATTTTTAAGATCTCAAATTAATTTTTTGGGAATTTTTAGATAACTTTATTTTTTCATCGCCTTTTACGTTTTACGTTTACATTTTAATTTTACGTTGTAGTTTAACTTTAGCGTAACTCGTATTTACTTTTCTAATCTTTCTCAACCAAAAACGTAACTAGTCCAAACATTTGTTTTATATTATTGGCACATAAAACCATACACCTCCTTCAAGAACGAACTTGCAATATCGGTTTTACGGTTTTCTTAAATCGTAGAATTTAATACTTGCCATATATATTTCTTTTTCCTAAAAGAAGTATATAAATCCTATATCACTTGTCACGGTTTGAATGGGGAAAATCTCTCGGATGAATAAGCTTCCAATTGGAGTTCTATAGTTAAAGAAGTAAATATGCTTAAGGATCAAGGTATTGACTTTATAGCTCATTGTGTAATTAAGATTGGTAATGGTAGACGCGCGAGCTTTTAGAACGATTTGTGGGTTGGTGATGCAGTTTTCTGTCATAAGTTCCCTCGGTTATATGCATTAGAAGTTGATAAAGACTATAATGTGAAGGACAAGTTTAAGGCTCTTGTTGTCCCGTCTTTTCGGCGTATGGTCAGAGGAGGTGTGGAAGTGTCTCAACTCGCTTGTTTACACGAGATTATTGGATCAGTTATGTTATCATATTCTGAAGATAGATGGATATGGGATATGAATGGGGACGATGATTTCGGGTTAAAGATGTTAGCAACCTGTTGATGAAATGTTCCTTCCAAAATTGAATACTGCTACAAGGTAGGTTAGGTATATCCGGATTAAAATAAATATTTTTGCTTCGAAAGTCTCTTTGGATCGCCTTCCAACGCGTGTTAATCTGGCCTGTCGGGGTGTGGTACTGCCTTCGATGTCTTGTCCTATTGGGTGTCTCATTGAGGAATATTTAAACCATATCTTATTCCGATGTGATATGGCCCTAGGTGTTTCCAGGTTAGTTTGTCGATGGTGGAGCCAAGAGTGGATTCCATTTGATTCTTACCCTTTTTGGCTTGCTTGGTTTAATTCTATTCCATTCCCAGGTAATTCAAAAGGAGTGTTAGAAGGTGTTTTTTTTATGTTAAGTGGTGGAGCATTTGGAACTTCAGAAATCAGCTTTTGTTCGCTGCTTAAAAGCCTCGGAAAGATGTGCTCTTTGATGATATAGTTTTACGTTCATTTAATTGGTGTAGTGCTAGGATTAAACGTATTTTTCGTTGGGATAGCTGGATTCAGCACCCTAATTTAATTTCTATATAATTTTCTAGCTTCTTGCAAATGGTTTAAATAAATTTACCGTTAAAAAAAACAAGTTTTAGTTGAAAAAATTTAGGATTGAAAGAAAAAAGATATGGTAAAAAGTGCGTAGTTTTAAAAATGAAAACTAATTTTATTTTTCAAAACCTATTCTAAAGACGAATTTACTTGGGTAATTAAAGATTTAAAAATAAGTTTTAAAAAAGAGTTATTTTAGATACAATTAATTTCGTTGATATTATATGACTTATTACCATCGCTAATCTTCATCTTGATAAAATGGATGAAATTAAAAATATTGTATTATTTTATTTATGAGGAGAGTTATTTAAGATACTAAGGACTCCTTTTCACCTTCTATCTCTATCTCATCTAATGGTTAAAATTAAAAGTATTTTATTATTTTATTTATTTTTATAATTTAAATATCTTCTAAACCGTTAATTGTTAAACGAAAAAAATATGTCATCACGACGAACATTTATTTAGCTTTCTTCAGATATACTTTTAAAGAAAAAAATTGCATTTCTTTTCATTTTTGAAACTTGCGTAAAATATCATATATGATACTAGTTAGATTACAATTTATTATATAATCATATATTATATTGATTTATATCATATATGATAAGTTACATCATATATGATACTAGTGTTAAATCATTACGATATTAGTATCACATATGATAGTTTTCGACAACAAAAAAAACGTGAAAAAATGAAATTTTCTTTTTGTCGAAAGTATATCATATAGCATATCTATAGAAAGATAATTCAATGCCCTTTGTGATTGATTTTTTTTCGCATAACGATTAACGATTTAAAAGATATTAATGTTTGAAAAAAGAGGGGAAAGTAGGTTTTTTGGTTTAATCTTATCTATTTGATTAAGATAGATATGAATGATGGAGATTAGTCCCTTAGGGTCCATTTGGTTCGAAGTCGGGTTTTGCTTTAGGTGTGAGTTTATAAAGTAAGTGGTTTAGAATTGACTAAGATTTAAATTTAATGTAGAATTTATTAACACTCTGTTCTCGAGAAAAAATTGGAAAGAAGAGAGATGGAGATGGAAAAAGGAGAGAAGTAAAGAGGAGAGAAGTATAAAATATTTTTTTTACTTTGTGTTCTTGAGTTAGAAAGAAAGGAGGAGCATGTAACCAAAAAGAAACCTTAAAAACACATTCACTCCTTTACTCTCCAATTTGGGAAGAAGATTTAGAGTGTAAATTTGGTGTAATTTACTCTCCTTTACGTTCCACTTCTCTCCTTAAAATCTCAGGAACATAATGTTTTTTTATTTCCATCCCAAACCTTTCCCTTTCACTTTAAAATATAAACTCGAGAAGTGAGACAAAAATCACAATTTTTCATAATATATTAAATATATGAAATATAATGTTTTAAAATTTAAATAATATAAATGAATGAATGGTCAGCCAAACTTGTGGTTGGCAACAAATAAAAAGTTTCTTTCTTTGACCAGATTTCATTAAGCCTGGGGGAGGGGTAGGATATGAATTTGGGATATAAACCCGTGTGTCAGACCAATGATAATGTAGCAAACAATTAATTTAACATGTCAATTTCAATGATACTAAACTCGGTTAAACCTCATAAACCAAACGAGACCTTAGTATCCAAATGAATTTAAATCTTTATTTATTTGTAAAATTTAAATGTTTTATAATCGATAATCGTTAAACAAAACAGTTATACCATCGTGATTAACATTTATTTATCTTTTAGTAAATGAACACTTTGATATACTTTGGAAAAAAAATGTTTCTTTTTTGTTTTTTACAATTTTTTCCTTTTTCACGTTTTTTCGTTTTTTTGTTGAAACTTGCATGAAGAAATTTGATTAAGCACAAACTTTTTTTTTTATAAAATCACATGTGATTTAACATTAATATCATATGTGATAATTACATATTATATTTATATGTTACTCAACACTTATATCATATTTGATTTAAAACTAATATCAAATTATATGTGATTTCATTAGCATTACATATCATATGTGGTTTAACATTGATATCTTATGTGATTTATCACTAATATCCTATGTGATTCTATTAGTTCTAACTAGTGTTTAATCACATGTGATTTTTCATGCAAGTTTTAACAAATAAGAAAAAAGAGAAAAAACGATAAAATGTAAAGATTTTGGATTTTTTCTTTGGAGTGTTCTTTGATATCAGAGTTATACCATCTTATTGGTCGATGGTGGCGAATTCATATTCCCGATTCTAGTGATCTTTTCTCTTGGGAGTCTTGGTTAAGGGCTTTTAGTCTTACTTCCTTGCATAAGTTGGTGTGAGAAGTCACGTTCTTCTCTTTATAGTAGCACGTGCGAACTTTTAGGAATGCTAGTTTTTTTTGGTGGTGCAACCTAAGAAAGACATGCTTTTCGACAACAGTGTTACTCAAACATTACTTTTGATTAACCATTCGAGTAGGAAGATTAGTCTTAATTGGGTAGCGTGATTGAAAGACCTTTTAAACTCTATTTGTAATACGTAAATTTTTGTATCTTTTGTTTTTGTCTAGCTTCTTGCTTGTCTTTTATAATATTTTTCCGTTCTAAAAAAACATACTCCCTCCGTCTCATTTTAATAGTCCCCCAATAATTTTTTTTAAATTTATGATAGATTTATTGAATGTGGACGTTTTACGGTTACAAAGACAAATTTGGCATGTAAATGCATTAATTAGAGAATATAGTTTTTTTTATAAAAATTGATGGACATGGATAAAAGTAAAAAATTAAAAAAAAATAACTTTTTATTTAGAAAAGTGGATAATATTTTGAGACAAACTAAAATAATAATGAGGTTAATAAAAATAGGACGGAGGGAATAATAACATAGGAAGAAATTGATAGATTTGTCATTATTACATGCTTTATTGTAACCGCCCTAAGACTGGTGGGAGTGGGGTGAAACTCACTCACCGCCACCTCAGTTTTTTACCAAACTCATCAAAACTCACCCAAACTCACCACAGGAGGTAATGGCACTCACCCAAACTCACTCCACATCACCCCCATTTTTTCATTAAATATTTTTTATGTCACGCCCCATCATGGCGGAATATGGGGTGCGACGTATAGATATCATCACAAAAATAGTGTGTCTATAGAGATAACTAAATGAAATGGAAATATCATAAATGGGTGACACAATGTCGTGACAATATCACAAACAATGCAGGCGTCTAGGTAAGTAGGTAACAGGTCTACCCCTTACCAAAGACATACAAATACACACATCAACATATAGGTGTCCACAATGTATCACTTATTCAAACATAAAATAAAGGCTAAGAGGAATGGGGGTTCCTCTAAATGCAATCCTAAGCCTTCCAGCTAGCCACTCCTATTATCACGCTTAACCACATTCTCACCTGAAAGAGACACTAAAACACGTCAACAATAATGCTGGTGAGAGTCATAGGTTTAGACTCCAACTCCAAATCAATTATAAGCCGTGAATAACAACCACTAACAAATGAACATATGGACAATGTGCTACAATTATGTATTAACAACTAGCATTCAAGATTAACCAATCACCACAAATCCAAGGCTCCAAGCCTTACCAATAACCACAATTTCAAGGCTCCAAGCCTTACCAATCACCATTGTCCCATAGGCTCCCATACACCTATGAACCAATCCCAAGGCCCCGCCTTGTCAACATCCCCTAGGTACCAAGTCAAACCAAAATAACTAAGACGGTACGTGTCCCCTGATGCAAATCATAAACACAACCAAGAATCACATAGCAGTTAATCACATAAGTGCTCACACAAGTCCATCACAAACCATAAAACATTCACAGCATTAGTTACAAAACCATAGAGTATCTCTTCCATCCCATCTGGAATTCAAATCATAAAAAGACATGGGACTATGAAACTCACCTGAACAAGCTTCTCCAAGTACCCGCGCTCTAGCACAAATCTAAACACACAAACGTATACAATCAAGACATGAACCACATACCAAAATGGCTCATCAATATATGATGGATATCTAACCTTCTCCTACAACTTAACCCCATTTATATGCCATATGAATCTCATTACACCCCTATATCAAGCCCTTAACTTAGTTTAGTTCATAACTCGTCTCATTAACATTTAACCCAAAACAGTCCTATTTTTCATACTTCAAACTATTGGTCGAACACCTCCTTAACCAAAATAACATGTCCTGTAAAAGAAACCCTATGCCCTTACATGTGTTAGCTAACTCTCCCATTTGGCCGCAACCTTAAAGCTACTGTTAAGGCCTCCATATATATATAATATATATATATATATATATATGTATATATATATATATATATATATATATATATATATATATATATATATATATATATATATATATATATATATATATATATATATATATATATATATATATATATATATATATATATATATATATATATATATATATATATATATATATACTTTTACCTATCCAGAATTTACTGATTTTGAACATATGAAAAGTTTGTTATATTCAGAGGGTCTTACCCTAACCCATTTGTTTAGCCCTCCTCCGGATCTTTTATTTAATATATAATCTAAGTATCATGTTCGTTTCAAGGTCCAATTATACTCCTAAGTAGCCTAAACATCTTAAAACATTAAATTAAACCCGACTGATTTCAAAACTGCTTTGACCTCCGACTGTTGTAACATGTTTTTGACCCACTTCCCGACCTCCAATTTAATTCTAGTTTCTTGCATTTGAAATCTAATTCAATTACCTTTTCATGGATATAAGATTCGAAAATTAAAAGTTTGTAGAACTCTAGATATGATCAAAACAATGCACCAAAAATTCTGTCCAGTTTTTAATTACGAATTTAATTGAATTAACCAAATCAATTATTCATAATTTATTTAATCACAAGCCCTAATTTATCTAATCATTATAATAACATAAATTCTCAGATTTTAATTTTTCCCTAACCCTAAATCCATCATAATTGATGTTTACATGAATTAGAAACATGATTTAGTTAATAAAAACGTAATTAGAACATGTTTTTACCTCTAATCTTCAAGGGATTGATTTTTCTTGAAAACCCTAACCTCCATTTATGTATTTTCGACCCTATAGCTGATATAAGTCGTACATGGCCTTTAGAGGTCTTAATTTATATTAAAACACTTTTCCTAATCCAAATTTAAGGCTAAAACCAAAACTTTCCATATTTTCTAACCCCCTTCCACCAAATTGGCCCATAACCGAGCCAAATAGCCTTTTTCTTTATTTTTTTTATTATTTATTGTAAATTAAATATTAATTATCATTACCTTAAATTTACTTAATTTATTTCAGCTCCTAAAACCTCCAAAACCGCTAAACCGTAAAACTAGTCAATTTACGCGTATACCGTAAAAGACGTAAAAATATACAGTTTTATAAAAACTCTTAGAATATGAAATAAACTATACAAATAAGTTCTAAATGACTTAAAACCATCCCGTAAATTATTACCGTGACTAATTACCTCATCCGAGACCTCTTAATGCTAAACCTTAAATCGTAAAAATACGATTTTTTATAATACATATACGTATACGTAAAACCACGAAATAACACCATCTCATTTCATAGTCACTACCTTGTGAGCTCATGAAAATGAAATAACCGTTTCTCAATTTACTTATAAGTACCATATACCCATAAACGATATCCAAACCTCACTCCAAACACACAAAATAAACACATAAGCACATAAAAGCACATATTTGCACAAAACACCCTAAACTATAGTCTAAGTGACGAACCCCAAAACCATGGTTGTCACATTTTATTCATACAATTAAAACATTTACTCATACATTTTATTAAAACACGGGTACACAGAAAATTAAAATACGGTACGAAATTAAAAATAAAAACATAGAAAATTAAAACACAGTACGAAAATAAAAATAAAAACATAGAAAATTAAAAAACAACATTTAAAAAAAAAACTAATACGGGATATTATAGGTCTCCTTGATTTGAGATTTGCGCCACTCCGCGACTGCGAGATCACGTCCAGTCAAATGATCTATCGGTTGCATATAAAAGTCCAAGTCTTCCTTTTCCAGATTTTTTCGGGCTATTTCCACTTCTTTTTCCCGGACTTGAATCTCTTTATACTTCATCTCAAAATATGCGGCCTGTTGTTCACCCTGCACAACAAAGGCCCGTTCTTGTTGTTCACCCAACCCAGACAACATCAACCTAGCCAAAGCCTCGTCGTTTGTACTCGACTCCCCCGAAGCTCTGCTCCCTCTAGACTTAGCCTTAGCTCTGTCCCTTCCCATTGGACGTGGGATCGGTTGCACTTCTTCATTATCAGTGGCATCAACATCCACATTGTTACTTGCATCCATAGAATTTGTATTAAACGAACTAGACCCAGATGACTTATATCTCTTGCTTATTTTGGAAGTCCTAACTAATTCTTTAGGCCATTCTTGCTCCTTCCATTTCTCGATGTCTTTCACAACCTCCCAGCAATGAAGAAATTTGAACGGTAGTCCAACTTGAGTCTCATAATGCATCAACGCCTCATTAATCATATCAGCATCCGATGCACCACTTCTAGGCCCCATCTGCATCAGTTGACCATAAACACCACAAAAACGAGCTATACAAGGTCGAATTGACTTCCACTTCTCGTTCAAAGAATCATAAGTACGAACCCCGGGTTCCCCCGTTTTGCTCTCAAAGTACTCAAGGACTTTTGTCCAAAATCCCTGCGTACTCATTTCGTTTCCAAGAATGTTGTCATTAGACACGGAAACCCAACCTTTTGCCAAAAAAATTCCTCCATTGTTGTCCAATGTTGTTGTCGTCTTGGAGGTTCTTCGACCTTTTGACGTCCCCTAGATAGTGTCTTCTTTGGTTTAAGTTTTTGGACCGTTGGTTGAGTTTCGGGAACGGTTTCCAACTCGGGAGACCTGGTTTGTTGATACGAAGCAAACCCTTGACTTTCATACGAGTCTGAATACTGCGGCATGTAGCAATCTTGAGTTTCATAGGCGAGTTGTGATGAGGAACCACCCCTATGGCTTTGGTAATGGCTTGGGTTTTGGTTATGGTATTAAATTGGGTATTGGGTAGGGTATTGGGTAGGGTATTGACTTGGGTCTGGGCAACGGTAAGGTGTGTTTTGGTAAGGTTGTGGGTGATACAATGATGGTGGTCGTATGGTGATACCGGGTGACGGGTTTTCTAGGTCGAAAGTTCCTAGCGGTGTGGGTGGTGAATTTTGGGTATTTGGCCTACCTCGATGTTTGTTGGTGGTTCGGGGTGTGTTTTCTTGAGACATGATTTGGAGGAGATGAAGATGGAGATGAAGATGAGATGTTTGATTTTTTGTGTGTGAAAAATGAAGAAAATGATGGTGTATTTATTAGTAAATTTTGGGTAAAAAAAAAAATAAATTTTATTTAAAAAACAAATGGATAGATTTTAGTGGTGGGGCCCAATGGTATAAACTCGTCTGGGTGAGTTTGCCCAGTTTTTTTTGCTGGGAAAACAAGTCGCGCGCAGCTTTGGCTAGGTGGGGTGGGGGCTGCGCATGGCTTTGACCAACCCACGGGTGAATTAAGTCCCACTCCCACCAACCTAATGATTTAATAGCATAAATATGAATATAGTTCAAATCTAAACCTAATGTTTAATGATAGATTTCGATGCAAAACCTTATAAAGAAATTAGTAAGTTCGGTATTGGATCAAGACACATGCATGTTTAGGTATCAGAAAAGAATTTATTTTTAATACTAGTAGCAGTATAAGTTTTGTCATGAGCTAATATTCAAGACGAACCAGAACCCATCACAATAAGCTTTTTACACTTAAAAACCATTTTTTACACAAATCTCATAAACTTGATTCTCATAACCAAATTACACGTCTACACTAGCTCACAATTGTTCTATCGTATACTTGAAGTTTCTTATATTTTTAGCAGTTTGTGATATCGTAAATGACTAAAATGTTTTAAGTTTAACCATTTCAATATAGTAGTTCTAACAAACTTGCTTGATGTTTTTAATAACACCCTTTTACATGTTTGACATATTCAATAAAATCCAATCAATATTTGCATATTTTCTCATAAAAGATTTGAAGTGTCATATTTACTCATCATACCCAAACCTCATGTTATCAGAAAAGAAAATCAAAACAAATAAAACAAGTTGTTGTTGAGTAGGGTATCATATAGATATTTCCAAAGTTGATGCCCATGAAAAAGAAACTTGCTACCTATACATTTATGGTCAAATAACAACTTGTATATATAAATCATACAAACTGTCCTTCAATCATTTCAAAACACACACACACACACTTAACACAATGAGCATCTCATCAAGTACATGCTATTTTTTTCTCTTCATTTCACTAGTTAGTTTGAGTTGGGTTGCCACCGAGCAATCCACCCGTCGGGCATTGCTCGAGCAAGACCTTGATCGAGTTATCGGTCTTCCAGGCCAACCTCGAGTTAGCTTCAAGCAATATGCTGGATATATTACTGTCAATGAAACACATGGTAGAGCACTGTTTTATTGGTTTTTCGAAGCTGAAGAAAGCCCACAAAAGAAGCCTCTACTTTTATGGCTAAATGGAGGTAACATTGCTCTTTCTTTTACTTGAATATTCTTGTTGATGTGAAGATCAATGCATAAGATATATTATGATACAAGAATTACCTGTGGACCAATATGTTTTTTAAGTTTTACATTAGATAACAAAATTCTGGGTTATTTTTGTTGTAAGACGTACCAGAACATTACATGTTAATGGTTAAACATTTGTAATTTTTTTTTTTTTTTTTTTTTTTTTTTTTTTTTTGAGCAAACATTTGTAAGTTGATAAGTTAGGAAATATTCCAAATTTGTTGGGTAACTCTTAGTTCACCATTTGTTTTTATATCAGCTAGGTTCACTTGTTATAGTAGTAAAAAACCAGTTTCGAGTCAAATATGTTTTTACACGGTTAGCGAACTAGTAGTAATATATGAACATATGTTGTATAGGCTCTTACCTCAGTATTCTTAAATTCTTAACAAGGTTAGCGAACAATAATTCTACATAAATGTCTAAAGAGTTGCTAGAAGCATGAGGAAACCAAAAATCCATAATTTTTATATAACACAACATACACATGATCAACTTGCTCTTGTCTACCAATATAGTGATCATCAGTGTCAAGTTAGCGTAACATCGTTCTTTTACTATCACTAATTAACGTTTTACTACCAATAATATACTGATCAAATAATACATACAACAAACACACGAACAATATATTTCTATCGGTGGTATGAATCAGCGATTCCATATCATTTCTACCTCCACGCGTGGGTGGTGAAACTACGTACCAAAGTTCAAGAATGGCTCCGCCGGCACCTCAATGTCGCACGCGTAATTCTTCCTCGTTACTACGCTTGGTATTAGGATCATGAAAAAATACACACACTACAACAATGAGTTAACTTTTTCTTATTATATAACTTTTTCACAATTTAAAATGTGTAAATTTGAAAAGTTCATATTATTATTAATGTTTTTAATGTAAACAAATTAGGTATGAGAAATAATTTCACTTTTAGGTAAGTTTTATAATAAAATACATTTTTATTTGTGAACTTTTTAATATTTTATACTTTTATGTGTAGCTTTTAAATACTTCATAACTTTTAATACTTTTTACACTTATAAATACGAATATTTTATAAATCAAGTTAACACTTTTTAAAATATGAATTTTTTTTTTTTGTATACAAGCTAAATTTGTTGTAGTGATACGTGCTTATATATTCCCGCATCTTAAAAAAAAAGGTAGAACGCTTTAGACCACCACTATGACGTTTGTTTAGATTGAATTAGTGGTGATACTCATATTTCAAGAATTTCAGGTTGTCTCAAAATAAACATTCATTTCACAATTTTACCAAGTAGAAGAGAATTTGTAAACTAAGTATAATTAGTTAACATTTTCTAAACTTAGCGTTGCTATTATTGTAGAACTTGTTTGTTGGTCGAGTGTGTTAGCACACCAATTGTGATTTGGCCATGATCCCGATACGAATATAAGAAGCCAACATATTCTAATTCTAAACTAATACTAGAAGTTTAACTAAAATTATACATTTTTGGTCTTTTGGGTATAAGAAGTTACGGAAATATTCCATCTTTCTTGTCTTCTAATCTCATTATAAATTATGTCTGACTGGATTTGATAACAAAACAATAAGAATAAGAATCATTAAGAAAATAACAATATCATTGTGACTAATCATGTTTAAGAAAACTAAATGTACGTACGTGTTTAATGTCTACATTTACCTAATTGCATCATATGTTATTAAGTTAAATTAGGTTCCTTTTGTCATGCATGACGCAACTTAGTTTGATGTTTTGCAGAAATCAAGGAAATACTAATATGTTATGAATGACATAAAGATATACAGCAAAACAAATATGAATGATTGAATTATTTTGTAAGCATTATATTGTATATGTGGGGTTGTGTTGATACTAAGTGTCAATTATGTGGTTCCAAATTTATTTTGTTTCATAAATCTATACAAGTTTTAATAATGCTCAAGTAAACAAATGACTTTGAAAAGTTTACAAACTTTTCTTATAATAAGTCGATATTATTTTAATTTGCAAAAGTATTCAACTATACATTAAAGTTGGATTTAACTGAAGTGAAATGTACATATTTGTCCTTTGCCAAATTGCTAGTGGATTACATGGTCCTTATAATGTGATGACTGAAGAAAGGATGTATGGAAGTCAATTTTCACTAACATGTCAATTTTCTGTTAGTTTCTATTTGTCTTTCTAACTATAACCACAATTTGGCTTTAGAATAAAACTTTGTTTCGACTAGCCAACAAAGTAGTGGAAAATGAATTGACATGTATCTAAACTCATCGTTAAATGGTTGCTAGGGATTATGAATGTGAGAGGATGGATCTTCTAAAAAGGGTATAATTCCTCATGCTTGCAACCAAAAAAAACTTTTGATTGACGCATAAATAGATTTGAAAGAATACTTTAATGTAAAAGTATATTGCGAATTTACACCACAGAGCATTTATCATTGACAGAATGTACCAAAGTATTTGGTCCCCTTTTTATCTCTATTGTGACCACTTTGCTTTATTCTTCCATTTATGACTTTTTTGTAGCATTACTCAAGGAGTTGCTCTCACCATGTGTCTTTGTAGATGTGTGTTTCACTCAATATAAGATATATATATATATATGTATGTATTATCTCAAGAATAAGGCATACACACCATCTATATACATGAAATACTACTACATACTATTTAATTTAATGTTACAAGTTGTGTCACTTAATATCACCAATGACCCCATCTCCCTTTGAAAACCTAGGTTGGATGCATTTAAACGTGCGAACTATTCTATTCGCTCTAGATTAGATGCATTGACATGGCCAGAGAAAGGATTCAGAAACATATATTTCAGTTAAAACGCGTACATTTGAGTTGCCCACTCGTCTTCTCTGAATAACTCAAACAAATAAAACTACATCATCTGTTAAGAATAGTGGATTCAAAATTTCTTCCCTTTTCAGAAATTGAATTGTCTAATTTTTTTGATAATATCTAGATTTTTGACTCAATATTGCGAGTCGACTAAACCTTTCTTTTATCTGAATCGTTCAAGAAAAAGTTGTCATGTCAAAAAGTTAGCTAATATGCCTATTTACGACTCAACCCGAATGCAATGTATTTTTCTCATAAACTCTTGGGTAAATAGTCTCATTTGTTGTCTCATTTAAATCTACTGAAACCCGTTTAGTTTTGTGTCGGGATTTTTGTTGTCTCATTACAAGGCAGTCACTGTTAAAACCAATTAAATAATATTCTAGAAATATGATCCATATAAAGACTGACGTAATGGCACCCAACTCAACAAATGAAATCATGAATTCTGATTTTATAGCTCAATATATAATATACGACGACAATATGAGCATGTGATGCGACATCCTTTGTCACCTTTTAATAATTCTTTCAAACTAATTGTCATAGAAAGTGACGTTTCTTTATAAAGGCTTTTTGATCCAATAAAAAGCTGGTCAACTTTTAAGCCCATGCAATATCAGACAAAAAAAAGCCCAATCAAGTTTTTACTCTCTCATCATGGATATGTTGCTACTTTTTGTCTATATTTCATGAAATCATTAGTCTTAGATTCCATTTTAATCTTTAGATTTAAGTTCATTTGGATACCAAACTTATCTAAGATATGAGGGGACTCATCTCCACCCTCCATCTCCATACCATCTAATGACTGAGATTAAATCCCTATTTTACACTGCAGGGGTATTTTTGTCATTTCATCTGCCCACTATATAAATCATTTTCTTTTTTAATAATTTTCATTCAACACACACACATCGATGTGTGTTTTCTCTTTCTACTAACAAATACCAGATCTGTAAACTTCTATCTAGCAACATCGATCCATCATCTTTTTTTTTTTTGCTACAATCAATCATGAAGAACATCAAAAACATCTTATTGCTCGATCCATCATCACGAATCGATCAATCCATCATCAATAATAGATCGATCAAAAATCACGAATCGGTTGGTTGATCATCAGGTATAGTTTATTCATATGTTAGCTTATTTATGTCAATAAGCTTATTAATTTACCACTACTTGAATTTATAAGCTTCTATTTAGCTTATTTTGAACGAATTATAAGCTAGCTTATTATGTGAGTTATGTGAGAGCTATGTGAGTAAGTGTATGAATTAGAGGAGAGTTATGTGAATAAGCTTATATATTAGTGAAGATTTATAAATAAGCTAGCTTATTAGCTTATTTTGGTGAATTATTAAGTTTTATAAGTATGAGAGATAAGAATAAGCTTATGTTAGTATAAATAAGCTGTACTAGGCATTTTTAACTTTGTTGCTGATGTAAGCTATAAGTCTGATGTATCATATATGATACCTTTTTTTATCATATATGATAGTTATATGATATGTGATGTATGATAGGTTTATCATATATGCTACCTCATATGTATCATATATGACATATCTAACAAACCACTGAAAAACCAAAATTTGTGACTAATTTCACAAAATCTATTTAAACTATTCAAACCTGTTTCTATCATATATGATACAGTTGTTGATTGCATGCTACCTAATATGTTTTTTTCTGTCTTTTATAAATGCAGATTGTGTGAACAATGAAGGGATGTTTTCTATCATAACAATCGGACGTGCACGAGTATGAAGAAGAATTGGTTAAAGAAAGAAGAAGAGTAGTTTTAATAATAAGAATTTATTTGGTGTTAATCATGAATGAATTTAACAGATTCTTTTGTTTTTTTAATTTTTTATTATGAATAAGTGTTTATCATATATGATATTATATATAAATACATTCTGTTTGAATTATCATATATGTTACTTTCAAAAAGTACTCTTTTTTATTTACTGAACAAGTGTTTTATCATGAATCCAGTATACTCTTTGTTTTAATCATGAATTCAGCAGCCTCATTGTTTAATCTATCAAACTTTTTTTTGAGTATCATATATGATAATGCATTATCATATATGATAATGCAGTATCATATTTGGTAGATGTTAAGGATTACACGGATTATCATATATGATATATCACTATCATATATGATAAGGTAAAAAAAGCTATGCTTCAAATGATAAAAGCATCAACAAAATAGGCATATTATCCAAACTTACATCCGTGGATGTTTCACCATTTCCATATTCAAGAAAAAACTCAATGATTTAGTCGCATTACAAAGTTAAAGCATTACAACGTCATACACAAATTACTAAAATATAAACAAGTCAAATGGCTAAAACAATGGATCTTGATTCCATGCATCAACACTTTGGTTGCAAACTCGACACTCGTCTTTAGTCGTCTCATGCACACGCCGTTGTTTGTTCTTTCGATACTTGTTTTATGCTCACTTCTTTGGCCTTGAGATGATTGAGTTTTTCAATATGCATTGAAAACACCTTTCACTACACAAATAAAAAGATTTGGTTTTAGTTTCAACATGATTATCAAATATGATATCTTAGAAAAGCTGAATTTCAACCAGATTATCATATATGATATATTCTAGAAGTTGAATTTCAACAATACTATCAAATATGATAATATGCGCACAACTAACTTTTATTTACCAACCAGAAGATCCCAGACATTTTTGTATTTGTTTTCAAGCACATTAGCATGTTATCATATATGATACTTTCATATATCATATATGATATATTTATCATATATGATGTATGGATGTATCATATATGATACATCTGTTTATTGTAACTTACAGTTTCTGCACATCTTTCCTTATAAGCTTATTCACAAACATCACCTTATGCTTATCCTATAGCTTCAACAAACTCTTTTTGTAAGCTTATTCACATAACTCTATTTTAATTCATAAGATTACTCACATAACTCTCCTAATAAGCTTATTTACATTAAGCTTAAGTACAACACATCAAATAAGCTTAATTATAACATATCAAATCAGCTTAATAATAACACATCAAATAAGCTAGCATATCCTTATGAAAAAAAGCTAACACATTCATAATCACATCAAAATAAGCTTATTTACATCAAATAAGCTAAAAAAGATAAATACGATGATGATATAACCTGGTATTTTTTCTTCAATAGCTTCGACATCTTTTTCTTTACTTTGTTAACGTGATTTACTGATCTTTTTTTGTTTGTATGTGTGTTTAGTATGTGTTTTGGATTGGGATGGTGGATAAAGCTGTGTGTGTTTTTTGTGTGTGTGTTTGTTACGATCTGAGAAAGGGACGGGGTAGGTTGTATTTGGAAGATGGGAGTGGGTGGGCTGTAAAATGACGAAAATACCCCTCCGTTTTTTTTTAATTAAAAAGTAAAGATTAATCTGGACTGTTGATTTTTGGTAGATGGAAGGTGGGGATTAGTCCCCTTGTATCCAAAGGATACAAGGTATCCAAAATAACCGGACTCTAATCTTTATTATCATCATATTGAAACTTTTCATACTTATGACAATGACAGTTTCAGGTTATATTATGAGGATCTTACAACAACCTATTCTTCTTGAAAAGATGAACGTGCTACGTGCCCTTCTAAAGAAAAAAATTGTAGTGTAAAACTTCAAAATATTAGGCTATTTGACGAAGCAATTATAGTGTAGTTTCTAAAAATTATCAAAGTTTGCCTCCGACCATAACTTACTGACTCCGCAAACATATACTAGCTATCCATGATAGACTGCATACCCTGTTTTTGGTGTTGTTGACACTAGATGTACCTACTATATTTGCTTTTCTGTATATAATTTTGATGTATTAAAGATTTTTATATGATGATGATGGTATTTTAACTTATGTTTTAACTGCATGTTACTACAGGTCCAGGATGTTCATCAATTGGATTTGGGGGGTTTGAGGAGTTAGGACCATTTCTAGCACAAAAGGACAAACCAGAACTCCGTTTGAACAATTACGCTTGGAACAAAGGTAACATGTACATACATTAATATCTTTGGACTAAATCTTAGGAGTAACATTTATTTTGTGAGACCATAAGAACACTTCATGCTAATGTGAATGTCAGGTTATGTAGAAGTTACATAATGTGACATTCACATTGCTTAAAGGGAGAATGCCACTAACAAATTTAACTAAATTAAGATGTTGTCGTGTAATTTTTCCATAGCTGCGAACTTGCTATTTCTGGAGTCCCCTGTTGGTGTCGGATTCTCATACACCAACACTACTAGCGACATCAAACAACTCGGTGACAAAGTTACAGGTATACGAATAGCATATGCACACACTCACACATACACATACATACTCCTAAGGTAACTATTGTAATTAATGATCGGCATTTGGCAGCCCAAGACTCGTACACATTCCTGCTTAGATGGTTTAAAAGATTTCCGCAATACAAGTCCCATGAATTCTACATTGCTGGTGGAAGTTATGCTGGTAATATATATTCAAACCATAAATCATTGTCATTAAACATATATAGTCTATAAAAGTACAACTAATGAAATAAGCTTATAACATACGTGTTTGTATACACAGGGCATTATGTTCCACAGCTAGCAGAGCTTATTTTCGATAAAAACAAGACCATTTCCAACCAAGATCGCATAAATTTTAAAGGATTTATGGTTAGTGAGTTTTCCCTTAATACAAACTAATTGCTTATTGATGTGGAAAACATACGTGACACGTGAAAATGCAGATTGGAAATGCGTTATTAGATGATGAAACTGATCAAACTGGAATGATTGATTATGCTTGGGATCATGCTGTGATATCGGATCGTGTGTATAATGATGTTAAAGCTAAATGCAACTTTAGTGAAGCCACATCAACCGATGATTGTGATACAGCGTTGAATGAATACTTTGAAGTTTATAGAATTATCGACATGTATAGTTTGTATGCACCGGCCTGTGCTGATACTAGCTCCAATTCCTCTCAACGTGTACATATACTCGGCAATGTTTCTCCTCGGCTTTTCTCCAAGAATGTGAGTACTCTTACAGGATCTTGTCTCTTTGATGACTTCCATATTGCTTCTAACAACTCACGATAATTCTTAGTTATGGAGAATTTATATGGTCTAATTTGTTTATAGAAACAATGGCACAAGAAACCAACGGGGTACGACCCATGTCAATCAAAATATACCGACGCATATTTGAATAATCCAAAAGTTCAAGAGGCGCTCCATGCCAATACCACGAAAATTCCGTATGCATGGGCACATTGCAGGTAATTGAACGAAATATCCCTTTTGATGAATCAAACCAATTGTGTATTTGTTGTTTCTTACATGCTACGTGTTTTAAACAGTGACACTATAACATTTTGGGCCGATGCTCCTCAATCTATGCTCCCAGTTTTAAAGAAACTTGCTGCCGGGGGTATTCGTATTTGGGTTTTCAGTGGAGATACCGACGGAAGGATTCCTGTAACCTCAACAAGACTCTCATTGAGGAAACTTGGGTTGAAAACACTTCAAGAATGGACTCCCTGGTACAGTAAAAGCCAGGTAATTAACCGATACTCTGACACGGCGGAAGGGTTAGTTAAAATCGATAATAATATACATATGATTATTGGCAATGTGATTGCAGGTTGGAGGATGGACAATAACATATGATGGATTGATGTATGTAACGGTTAGAGGAGCAGGACATCAAGTACCAACTTTCAAACCAAAAGAAGCACTTAAACTTGTTAAGCACTTTTTATCCAATCAAAAGATGCCAACTGTACCTTTTTAGAATTTGTGAGACCAAATACATATTGCTACAATGATATAAATATCAATTGATCATCATGATTTATATAAGTCCACAGACGTGGATGGTGGTTTTCATAATCACTTTTGCATATTTTAGCCTCACTAGGGTTTTTGTCCGCGTTTCGCTGCGGCGCGAAGGGCGGGCATTTTTGGCAAGAGTTTTATTGTGTCTACAGAGCATTCTAACTTCTCATTAGAGTTAACAACTAAATAAACTACCAACGCTAGCCTTTACACTAACAATAACCTTTCTAGTTGTAAACCAACAATTCACACAGCACGGACTACTCTGACGATACTGAAATAAAAAAAATGAATTTGCTTAAAGTTTAAAATCTTGTCTTTTTCTTTCATGCCAACCAATTCTGTCAAGACAATGACAGTAAGAACTGATGATCTAATTAGAACGTCATATGACACACTCACATTGATGGAGCAAGAACCATGCCTTTGAAATAGACTTCGATCACAACATCAATGAGCCAATTTCAACGTTACAACATACATCACCTATTCGCCTCCGTTCCGTTTGCAGATGTCAACACCTATTCGCCTCCGTTCCTCGGGTGGTTGAACCATGCCTTCGAACGTTACAGCATACATCACCTATTCGCCTCCGTTCCGTTTGCAGATGTCAACACAGGAAAAAATAAAAGTGTGATGTTCAGTTTATGAATCAATTAATTTTCTAAAAAAAATCTGTCATAAAATTCAATCAAATTTAATACCTATGATGCAGGTGATGTATGCTATAACGCAAAAGAGATGTAAGATTTTCCAGACATGTAAACTGTTAAATTCTAGTGTGTCGCCTTAATAATAGGTTCAAAATCTGATCCAGAAAACCACCCAAACATCTGATGGAGCTTGTGATACTTGACACACAAAATCTGATCCAGAAATCGGCATGATTGACCCAAACTTCTCAGCTTTTATAACTTGCTTCATCTCTGCTAACCTCTTTCTCCTACAATAGACACCAATGAAATATACTGATTAGTTATAAAAACCCCTAACTAATGCTTCAACATTTCACCTACATGATAGATTTTCGTATATATATGCCGCCTGAATATTCAAATTTACTTGAGAAGCTGACACCACAACAAAATATAAAGTAATGGTAACTTAACTCATAACTTAATCATTTCAGTATACATGTATTCTTCGAGAAAGCGATCATCATCTAGATCATCCTCTAGATCTTCGAGTTCTTCTTCGGTCTTGTGATTCGAGAAAGCGATCATCATCTACCTTAGAGGTGGGTTTTTATGTCCATCTTGATTCTTGCGATCTGGTATATCCACCTACTGTTAAACAGACAATCTATTAGTAATTGAGTATAAAATAAATACGGACTAAATTAATGTAAAAAATGATAGGTTACAAACCTTGATATTATGATATTATGATAGGTGACGACACACTTTAGCTGAAACCCTCAAACAGACTGGAAAGAATTTATTTTGGTAGTTCGAGGCTCAGATAAGTTAGGAATCGGATATGTGTATATATATGCGTTGGATGCAAACCCACCAAGCTTGCCCCGCCAAGAGATGCATAATCAAATCCGGTTGTGACAGAGCCTCAAATATTATCATCATCGCCTTTCATAAACTTCAAAAGGTCCACGAATAGCCCTATCGTACCTCCTCCCCTATATATGAATATAACAGCCACGTTTGAGTGTGACAATCGTCGCCTGGCATCAAGACCGGCAACGAAAGATACGTCCATCACTGTCGTTGCCCAACATGAGCAAGACACGGCCATCACTGTCGTTGCCCGACATTATATCTTCAATAAAAGTGAGCAATAAAAGGGGGGGAATCTCGGCTCCCAATGAACAGTTTCCCTCACAAACCCAATATTATAATAATCTCATCCCTCCTCACACTCAGACAATGCTATTTGTTTAATAGCCTCAAACAACAAAATGAACAAATACTCCCCTCAGAAGTGCTCCCATCTCTCTCACAAATCTCAGTTTATAACTGTGGATGAGTTCTATTTGAATTGCCAGCATTCTGATCAACAATAAAGTAAAAAACATTTATCTTATTTATTGAGGCTCAGATAATTAACCAATCGGGCATGTCGAATATGAGGATACAACGGCATGGCTGCAAACTTGCCCCGCCAAGATACACGTTATCCAAACTTTAATCGAACCCGCTTAGGGACGTAAAAATATTATCATCACAGCCTGTGGGACCATTAAGACGTGTTTAATGGAACACGCACGGTCAACAATACCCCATATTAATTTAATCCAGCAACTATTGTCACACAGGCAAGATAAGGATGAGGCTATGACCATCGATACGCATCTGGACTATCGTCGCCTGCAATGGACAGCGGCAACGAAAGAACCGGTGGCATCGAACGTGAATAAGCCGAAAGTATATGGAAGGCTGAACAATTGTTTCTAATTATATCCTTAATAAAAGGGGGGAAACCATCACGTTCCCTTAGGTACAACAAAACCCCTCACGAACAGAATAAACAAATGCTCCCCTCTCTTATTGCACAGTCAAACATGTCGCAAGCATAAACAAACAATAATTTCTATGTAACCTATTTATTTATGAGATCAAACAAACGTGAGAGGCCCGTGATAATCGTCGCCTGGCATCAAGACCGGCAACGAAAGACACGGGCATCACTGTCGCTGCCCGACATGAGCAACAACTGCATAAGTGAATACTCTATCGTCTCACATACCTAATTCGATGGCCATCTGATACTCTCAGAAGCTTTAAAAATGAACAAACATAACCATAAACAAATGGTCTATAAACATAACCATAACTCCGAATAAAAGAATGGTCTATAAACAAACATAACCATAAACAAATGCTGCCATCTTACATACTGCTAATAATAGAGGAAATAGCGAATAAAATATACCTTTCTCACGAAAGAGACCAAGTCGATTAAGAACAACCCCAATAAGTTTCAGGCTTCCAATCCCACCTCTAAGATCAAAACATCCAACCCCATTATTATACCTGATCTATAAGATCGAAACGAAACCGCAAAAGAGGTGGCCCCATTATTATAGAGGGGAACTGTTAATTGGGAACCGAGATTCCCCCTTTTATTAAGGATAAAATTTCTAACATCGAGCCAAGACCCCATTAAATATTAGATCATCCCTAACATCAATCCAAAACCAACAAATCGTTACATCAAGACCCCAATAATAGATCCCCTCTAACATCGAGAGAATACCCCCATAAATCATGATCAATAATGGTGGATTTGGATTGATCGACTGTAGATCAATCTATATTCTTGAGAGAGAGATGAGAGAGATGGGAGATTTTTTGTGAGGGGAGTATTTGTTTATTTGAGTGAGGGGAGTATTTGTTTATTTGAGTGTGAGGGGATATGTGAGGAGGTATGAGATTATTATAATATCGGGTATGTGAGGGGGGAACTGTTCATTGGGAACCGAGATTCCCCCCTTTTATTAAGGATATAATGAAATCTTTTATAATTCGGAGTACAGTGTCGTTGTGTTCACCGCACTTAAGATGTTAGATGAGTTATAAACGAACATTTGTATCTACGAACAGCATGTCGAAGTTAAATGAACAAGTGAAAATGTAGGTAGGTAATTTACAAATTTTAAAAATTGATTAATACACTCAAAATTAATGTGTTTTAACATTTATACTTTTATAAAGGTAAAGATGATTACAAGTGATCGAAAAATATATGTGTCCAAACAGATTAATTTTAATTGTGTAAATTAATTTTAGAAGTGTGCAAATCACCTCCTTAAATATAGTATGAACATTTGTGTCATATCTTAAACTGAGTCAGCATACTCGTAAGGACTATAATGGATTTGTAAAAGAAAGAAAACAATTAAAAAAACTATCATTTTGTAAAAAAATTAAGAAAAAAAAACACTCAAGGGTGACCTAGTGGCAAAAAGGTTTATAACTATCACACAAGTGTGTGAGGTCACAAGTTCAATTCCTGCTAGATGCAAAGAACCTTAAAGTGGACACGCTAACCTCTCGAAAAGGGAGGGCTCTGTGTGGCGGTAGACTCAAACCCCGTGGATTAGTCGGCTAATATGTCGGAAATCATGGTTAACAGTAAAGACAAAGACGAAGCACGTGTTTAACACGCTTCCCTTTAAACATATTCGTCGTCTGTTTTTCGGTGTACAATGTCCAAAGCTGTTGTACAGCCGGACTTGACACACTTGTCTGAAAGATCACGGAAAGGATCGAGTGTTTCTGATCGAAGAACTGCTGAAAAATCATCTGACAATGAAAGCTAAAAAAGGTTGCGTTTTTTCTGATGCTAAAACAATGAGACTATGGTTGTATTTATAACCAGAAGGTTTTTTTTTAAACGGCAACTTTTATTTAAAACTAGCAAGGAGCTAAAAATTACAAGAAAATTAAATAGGGATGTTGAAGCCAACGATCCCAAGTAAATTTAAAATTACATCTAGAATTACGCCAATTAAAAGAATGAGAAACAACATCATCAAACAAAGTCTCCTTGCGAGGTTTCTACTAAAAAAAAGAAGCTGATTACGGAAATTCAATAAGCTCCACCACGACACACAATAAACGCCTTCAAGGATACTGATGAGACTGCATTTATATACATAGTCTCATCGTCCAAATCGGGCAAACGCTTAAAAATATCATAAAATACCCCAAAATATGCTTGTGTTTGTTCATTGTGTATTTTAGGTACGGATATCGTGAATTCAACAAAAGATCACAAGATTTAAGCAAAAACGAACACGGGAAACGAATCCGCACAAAGAACCAGACCCGAATGTTGATTTTCTAAAGAAGTCTTTGAAGTTTCAAGATTTGTCAAGATTAGTCCCTCAACTATTGAAGACTTGTCATTTTATACCCTTGTAAAACCTAAAAATTACATGTTGGTCCCTAAAATATCAAGAATTTATAAGAATGGTCCTTAGGATATGGCTAAATTGCACAAATGGTCCTTGGTGAAAGTTTAAAGAATGCTTGTGCCAAAATTGACAAGAGGTCTAAAGTTATTACAAAGTGAAGTACAAGATTGTTGTTGGAAACTTGGCATACCACTTTTTGTAAAGATGAGGGGGCATTTATGCCATTAACAAACCTACCATCCATTTAATAAAACCCATTGACCCAGTCAAACCCATATTACCCCAACCTACCAGTCACAAACTGACACGTCCCCAAAACCAACCCATATACCCAACCAACCCATACCCACAACCCAACTACCCTACCCGTTTTTACTTAACCCAATTTTAGTTAATATGTTTTTAAAACATATTAAACTGATATTCAAAACCGAGAAACATCACCTGTTTATCATCTTCCCCTAATCCCAACTTTATAAACCCTAAATCCCAAATCCTTTAATTATCCCATAACTCATTAATTCCTTTTCTAAAATCGCGGTTTATGGTGTCCTAACCTAAACCCCACCATTCAAACCCTCACCCCGTGACCACAAGGGTCCCACAAGTGTTCCCCTGTCAACCTCTAAATAGTAAAAATGGCATCTTGGCAGAAATCAAAGGGCTTATATCATTTTCTTGTTGCTTAAGTGTGAGATGGACGTCCAAGATTGATCAAGACCAACTGGCATCACAACATCCATCACATGGCTTAGACCACGGCTTTTTGAAGACTTCAACAAGGGAAGTTTGGGACTTCTTATTCATTAGGGTTTTGTTTCATTTGTATTTTTTAATTCAATTCTAGAATCATCTATCTAGCTGTATAAATAGGGACGTGATGTGTCCTTATTTTTCTTGTTCCAGTTTTGTAAACCTAAATTAAGGATTGATTAATAATTTATTTGGCCTTGCATTCTGAGTTCCATTTTTAGTGCAATTTATTTCAAAAGCAACTTTACTTTCCTGTTTTTATCAAAGTATTTTTCAAAATGTTGAATAATGCTGTGAGACCCTTGGGTTTATGTTTGATCATGGCACTTTGATCCTGACAAGATCAAAGTGTTGTGAAAACATAAGTTCAAATTATATTCTTGCTTGATAACTTGAAGTTTGCAAACTGGTTCCAAAAAAGGTTTTCAAAAAATATTTAATTTTCTTTTTCTTGTTTTTGACTTACAGTTATATAAGCATTGACTACAAGTTCTTGACAATAGCTTGTAGTCATAGCTTCTTGAAGATTCTTTGTGGTCTTATGTGTTTAACAGGTGTAGGAAGCTAGTGTACTTACACTTCACCTCAAACGGCCTAGGGCGTGGATGAGCGCCCTAGAGGTGTGCTCTTGTTTTTCCTTTTTTATAACTTTCTGTCCGTTTGGAGTCTATATGAACTTTGATGCTATATGTTTTGTTAGTGTAGTTTAATTGTGTGATCCTGGTTAATTTAGTGTGCTTAGCATAAGTTAGCTGAAAGTTGTTCTCGAGTTTATTAGTAAGATTTTCTACATTTTTAGATTTTTTAGGAGCGTGTGTTTAAAAAGGATTTATGTTAAGCTTTAGTTCTTTAAAAAGTTTTAGGTAAAGCAGATTTAAGAGGTCTTTGGATTTGGTTTTGACTCATTCTGGGTGACACATTACAAGTCACGACTGGTCTAGACAGCCTCGGTTAGGGTAGTATAGGTAGTTTTTGTGCTTTGGTCTCATTGTGGTAGTCTAAAAAACTAAAGTTCGTGTTCACTTGGTAAAATATGCCTAGAAACCATCAGCAGGTCTCTTAAGCCTTAAGTTTGTGTTATAGGTTGTAGGAGTTCGTAACATATTAGAACTAGGGTAGTTTCAGATTTGTATGACCACACTTGGTGATTTGGATTCTAGCGTAGAAGTTTAAAATTCGACCGAAGGTAAGTTATACCAGCAAACAACCACGAACCTCTCCTTTCTGTCTGCACAGTAAGTGAAACAGGGGTGTTTTGTGTTTCTCTTTCTTTGAATATTGAGTAACTAGTGGTTTTAGGATAGGTGTAGGTCATAGTGATTTGTGTTTAATAAAAGTAGCAAGGATAGCTTAACCTAGGTAGCTAAAAAATTTCTGCCAAAATTCATAATTTTGCCTTAGTCGCATAACATAGTCCATTGTTCGCCCGACATAACTCTACACCCCCCCCCCAGATTCCGCCTGACACCAGTTCAGCAACCATTTTGGCTTGGTGGTTGCAAAGTGGGGCATGAAATTTAGCGTTGTAAAGTTGAATTGTGGTTGGTTTACGTGTTTGGAGGTTGCCTTAGTCTTAGGTTAGTTGTGAGCCCATTCCAACAGTTTAAGAAGAAACAAGTATCTGCTTGTTTGACTTATCTCTTCAAAACAGCAGCAACACACCCAGTAGGTCTTTTGACCCTTAGTTTAGGATTTGGAGGTTTCATATTAGGCATAAAAATAGTTTTAGGGTAAATGATGACGTATAGTCCCCAACCGGGTCACGAACCCGGCCCACGGGTACTACCCGTATCCGGCCCATCACAGATGGGTGGAATAATGTCATTCAGGCCTATGGGCTTGGATGAACAGTGACCGCACACATGTGTGCGGCCCACGGCCCGGTGTGGCCGACATAGGGTTAGACAGAATAATATCCTGTCTAGGAATATCTTTACCCCAATGGAGAAGGATATTCACTACCAAAATTAGAAGATAACAATCATTCTAATTCTGATAGTTATCTCTTCCTTGGGGCCGAAGCATCAGTGAAAGCCCATTAGGGTTTCACTGCCTATAAAAGGAACCCTCAAGGGTTCCACAAAGGTATTACGACTCATACTCTAAACTCACATAAACCCTAAATCGATTACTTATTCTCACGCCGGAGTCTAATCGTGGGAAACATTCCCACGGTAAGCCTAACGCGTGCTGTTTAGTGTGCAGAATCCCAACCAAACGATTCACTTGGTGCAAAAGCCGGAGCCCAGCCAACCCGAATTAAGCCTAATTCGGGTCTAGCAAGGATCAACCAACTTTTGCATCAACAAGTTGGCGCCATCCGTGGGACCATTACACTAAGCTAGAACAAAACCTCATCTTGAATTTCCAATGACGAAGGGGCATCCGCAAGCTAACCCCAGGAATGCGAATCCCGGGAACCGGAAGTCCCAATGGGAAGGAATTCTCATCCCCAATCAATCACCTAGCCGCCTTGTAGGCGGGCCTGGTAACCGTGGCATTTTTCAGTCCCTGGGGGCGACGAGCACGATCTCCATGACACCCCCACCTACTTCAACCCTGGATAACCCTGACCCAGGGAGTGCGCCAAACCCTCCTAACAAGGAACCGCGCAGACCCTCGACGAAGGAAGAAGTGGAAGTCCTACCACTCAGTGAGGAGGATCTTACTCGAGTTCTCACGCAGAACTTCGATAGGATCGTCCCGGGGATCGCATCAAGGTTGAATCTGGGGAGGAACCTCCAATCCAGACTCAACTTTGGTGACACCGGACCAATCACCTCCTCCCAAAATCAGAGGAAAAGGAGAGCTCGGCCTCAGGAACAGGGCACCTTTGAGGAAACCCCTCAACCCCGGAATGTGTTTGAGCGCATAGGAGATCGCCTCATACAGGAACTAATGCAGTCTCGAGAGGGAGAAAAGTTGGATGGCTCACCCGAGCGACCAGATCGAGAGCTGGCCAGAACCGCACGACGCCCGAGTGTGTGGGACAGGATGAACACTGGGAAAAAGGCTCCTGGTTCGTCCCAAAAAAGTGGTCCCTACCCAAAGGATGGGGCACCACCGCCGTCCCCGGACCCGTCAGGAGAAGACTCAGATGACCATCCGCCTAAGCGTCGCCGGCCTAGGCGCACCCCTCCACCACCACCAAACAATGATGAGTATTATGGTGGCCCTTACTATCGAGACGCGGAAGCGGAGGATCTTTCGCGTCCATGGTGTGAACCATGGGATGACCCTAGGCTCACCCGGCCATGGGCGGATCCCAGGGAAGACCCGTTCACCCTCCGCATACGGAACTATTCTGAGGACACCAAACGTCGCATGCCGGCGTGTATCAAGACCTATGATGGGTCCGGTGATCCGGTGTATCACCTTAAAATATTTGATACGCAGGCTAAAATTGAGCGATGGCCCATGCCTATATGGTGCCAAATGTTCAATTCAACCTTGATCGGAAATGCCCGTGACTGGTTTGAGGCACTCCCTTCACGGAGCATTGATAGTTTCACGGAACTACGCACTGCGTTTGAGAACAATTATACTCAGAGGAAGAAGTATAATAGGGATCTGGTCTCATTGGCAACTGTCAAACAACGGCCGGGGGAGCCACAGAAGCCTTCACTGAACGCTTCAATGATGAGTGCACGCGCACAAGAACAATGCCGGAGCTCCTGAAAATCTCTGACTACATGCACGCCATAACAGACAGAGAGTTGATCAGGCGCCTCAATGACAAGCGTCCAAAGAGATATGATGACCTCATGGAAAGGGTCAGAAATTTCATAGAAGGAGAAACAGCTGTTGCCGCGGCCTACCCATCCCGAGGAAATGGGTACCGGTCAAATGATCAGTCCCGGAGACAGTCAGGCGGTCAAGGCAATCAGAACAATAACAAGGGCTCAGACTATAAGAGCCAAATCAAAGGAGGACGGCAGGACGATAAGTTCACCCCCCTAAAGATGTCCTACCGGGAGATCTTGCTGACGGAAGGGGCGAACTTTCCAAGGCCTCCCCCAATGACCACTCCGCCGGAACGTCGGCAAGGAAATCGCTTCTGCGAGTTCCATAATGACAAAGGCTACGGTACGGAGGAGTGTATCCAGCTCAAGAAGCATATCGAGTCACTGATCAAATCAGGTAAACTCAAGCACCTAGTTAAGGATTGGAAGGATGGAAAAGACAACAACAAGAAGTATGATAAGAAGGATCCCCAAAAGGACAAACCTTCGACTATATACATGATCCAATCTAGACAGCGCCGCACGAGGCAGAAAGTTGGCCAAAAATTTTCACGCGGCAGGGAAATCTCATTCCCTCCCATCACAGCAAGCGATGTGATTGATGCGCCTCTCACTATTGAGATAAGCATTGGGACACACAACGTTCGTCGCATGTATGTGGATGGAGGATCGTCAGCAGAGGTACTGTATGAACACTGTTTCGTGCAGTTATGCCCAGAAATAAGAAGCCAATTAGTACCGGCCACGTCGCCGCTTACTGGCTTTAGTGGAGACACTATCTGGCCGATAGGGCAATTACGTTTACTTGTAACCATTGGGAATGAGGAACATTCCACTACGGCGTGGATGAACTTCATGGTGATACGCTCACACTCTCCGTACAATGGGATCATAGGCAGACCAGGCATTTTGGCTATACGGGCGGTACCCTCTACGGCGCACGGAATGATCAAATTCCCCGTTGAGGGGGGAATTGTTACCATTTACAACACAATCGTACCGGCATCCGAGTGTCACACCGTGACAACACCGGCTCCACCTGTTCCACCCAAGGATGGATCACCACCTCCCAATTGGAAGGTAGCCATTCACCCTGACTATCCGGAACAGGAGGTATCCATAGGAGGGGCGCTCTCGGATAGCGGCAAAAGGGCCATGTGCTCTCTTTTAAGTGCAAACCTAGATATATTCACATGGGAGCCAAAGCATATGACAGGCGTGCCACGTGCGATAGAAGAGCATAAGCTCCAGATCCGCCAAGGGTACCAACCCATCAAGCAAAAGAAGCGCGGCCAGGCGCCTGAGCGCAGCCAAGTGATATTAGAGGAAGTACGGAAACTAGTGGATGTAGGCATCATGCGCGAGGTATACTACCACGAGTGGTTGTCCAATCCGGTCATGGTCAAGAAACATGACGGAAGTTGGCGCATGTGTGTGGATTTTACGGACCTAAACAAGGCCTGCCCACAGGACTGTTACCCGTTACCGGAAATCGACTGGAAGGTGGAGTCCCTATGTGGGTATCCTTTTAAATGCTTCTTGGACGCATATAAAGGGTATCACCAAATCCAGATGGCGGAGGAGGATGCAGAAAAAACGGCGTTCCATACGAGCCAGGGCGTATATTGCTATACGAAAATGCCGTTTGGACTGAAGAACGCCGGTGCTACATATCAGCGGTTGGTGGACAAAGCTTTTGAATCACATTTAGGCCACAACTTGGAAGTCTATGTTGATGACTTGGTGATAAAAATTCACACGGGGGAGGCACTTCTCTGGGATGTCCAAGAGACATTCGACACGTTGAGAAGGATTAACATGAAGTTAAATCCAAAGAAATGTACGTTTGGGGCAACGGAGGGAATGTTCCTTGGATATTTGATTGATCCAAACGGCATCAAACCTTGCCCAAAGAAGACGGACGCAGTGATACAACTTCCGTCCCCTCAGACACGGAAGGAGGTGCAATCCTTAAATGGGAAGCTCGTCGGGCTGAATAGGTTCCTATCTAAATCCGCAGAGAAGTCATTGCCCCTACTTAAGACGCTCAAGAAGTGCATTAGAAAGGGAGACTTCCGATGGACGAAGGAAGCCGAGGAAGCCTTCGGCCAACTCAAGCAGCATCTCGCATCCCTCCCTATGCTAGTAGCTCCCCGGCCAAAGGAGGAACTCATTATGTATCTCTCAGCCACTCATGGCGCAATAAGCGCGGTACTTATGACAGATAGAGATACAGTGCAAACTCTGGTCTACCTTATAAGTAGAACACTACAAGGGCCGGAGCTGAATTACTCCTCTATGGAAAAATTGGTGTTAGCACTAGTGTTTGCCACAAAGCGGCTGCGCCGGTACTTTCAGGCGCACCCAATTGTGGTCATTACGGATCAGCCAATCAAGCAGGTTATTTCTAGACCGGACGTGACAGGGAGGCTACAGAAATGGAGCATCTTATTGGGGGAGCACAATATATCTTATAGGCCAAGGACGGCTGTGAAAGGCCAGATCCTGGCAGACTTCCTAATCGAGAAGCCGGATGAGGAAGGGCCAATCGTTAAGCAAGACGAGACTCCAACAGAACCATGGGTGTTGTTCACGGACGGATCTTCGTGTACGGACGGGTCCGGAGCTGGTCTCATCCTCACAAATCCAGAAGGAATGGAATTCACGTACGCCCTCCGTTTTGAGTTCACGACCACTAACAACGAAGTGGAATATGAAGCATTAATTGCGGGTTTAAAAATCTTCGCTAGAATGGGAGTCCGCAACCTTGAGGCCTACGTGGACTCACGGCTTGTCGCGAACCATATTCTAGGTGGATATGTGGCTAAGGAGGACAACATGGTCAGGTACTTGGAAAAAGTCAAGTCGCTAATCGCGACTTTCAGTAAGTTTTCCATCAGGCAGGTGCCAAGGGGCGAGAACAAGAAGGCGGACGCTCTTAGCAAGATCGCATCCACAAGCTTCGCTCACTTGTCTAAACAAGTCTTGGTGGAAATACTCAAGGAGAAATCTATAACGGAAGGGGAGGTTGCTGCTATAGTTGAGGAGGATGGACCTACATGGATGACCCCGATTATCAACTATTTGACTAGTGAGACCCTTCCAGACGAGGAAAAAGCAGCACGGCGCATCAGAAGGAAGTCGCAGCATTTCGAACTTCGAGAAGGCATCCTTTACAAGCGCTCTTTCTTACAGCCGTGGCTGCGGTGTGTTGGACCACGTCAGGCCGCTTACGTAATCAGTGGCATACACGAAGGGTTGTGCGGCATGCATGCAGGTCCACGATCCGTGGTAGCTAGAGCCTTACGAACAGGATATCATTGGCCTACCATGCACAGAGACGCGCGTGACATGATTCACAAATGTAGTGATTGCCAAGTGCATAGGCCAGTACCGCGGCACCCGCAGCAGGAGCTTACACCTATCACGTCCCCATGGCCATTCTATAAGTGGGGAATTGACATTGCAGGACCATTTCCTGTAGCTGCGGGGGGAGTTAAATTCTTGATTGTTGCAATGGACTACTTCACACGATGGATAGAGGCCAAGGCAGTCAAGTCTATCACAGGCAAACAAGTTAAGAAGTTTGTTTGGGAACATATTGTGTGTCGTTTTGGTCTAACAGGAGAAATCATCTCGGACAACGGCAAGCAATTCACGGACAACCCATTCAAAGATTGGTGTGCATCATTGAACATCAAGCGACGCTTCGCATCTGTTAAGCATCCGCAGACAAACGGCCTTGTCGAACGAGCAAATAGAAGCTTGGGGAATGGCATCAAGGCGCGTCTGGATGAACGAAGTGGCAAATGGGTCGATGAGTTATCACATGTGCTATGGGCGCATAGAACTATGATCAAAACAGCCAACGGAGATACTCCATTTGCATTGGCTTACGGCACTGAAGCTGTTATCCCAACAGAAATAGGAATGCCTACCATCCGCACGGCGAAGGTTAATGTCGTCACGAACGATGAACAGCTGCGAATCAACCTGGATCTGTTGGAAGAAAAAAGGGAAATAGCAGCCATCAATGAGGCTAAGTCCAAGGCTAAGATGAAGGCTTATTATGACGCCAAGGTCAAGGGTGTTTCTTTTCGACCGGGAGACTACGTCTATCGTGCTAACGAAGCAAGTCGAGCGGAGAATACAGGAAAGCTGGGCCCTAAGTGGGAAGGACCGTATGAAGTCACTGAAGCCTTGGGACGAGGCGCGTACAAGTTACGTGACATGGATGGCCGCGACCTAGAGCGCACATGGAACATCTCCAATCTCAAAAGGTGCTATCTTTGAAAGCTACGGCTTCCGCATGGTACTTTGCTATATGTGGCCTTAATAAAGAACCATGAGGTCTATCTGTTTTGTTTTTCTTATGTTTGTTTTAGTTTCCTTTCTTGTTTTTTAGGACTTGTCATTATTGTTCAAACAAAAATGTAAGCGTTCTAATAAAATGCCGTGGTGCCCAGCTAGCTCCACGGCTTGTTTCGTGCAAATCATTTTTTAGATTTTTTGTTAGTTGTATTAATTTTACTTGTATTATAATATGCCATGTTTCATTCATATGCATTCATTCAAACTACTGTACATGTACTATACGCCTCCAGGCGGGGTAAGAGGATTAAGTGAACCTACTAATTCAACTTGCCGCGTAAGAGGGATGCAACCCCAGCCGCACGGATCATGTATCCTTACTAGACACCTTACTCACAAGACGTTGTGATAAGTTTCGTATGCCGTACTCACACAGTACTCTGCATAGTAAAGACGCACGTCGCATGTCTAGTAAATTATAGACTTGTATGTATTTTCCTTTTTTGTGTGTAAGACGTGACATATCATGCGGCATTGGAATACAATGTTCAAAACAAAATGAAATACACAAGTTTCAAAAATGAAAATAAACAAAATGGTCGTGGTCATCATGGACTTCTAAATAAAATATAAGTTATTACAAATATATCTTAGCCGTGTACATACACGGACGAATAAAATTACAAGTGTTTACAACAGATAAGTTACAAGGGGGGTAGGAATTCCCCTAGGTCCTTCTTCCCTTCCTCAATTAGAGCACGGAGGACCTCCCCACGAGCATCCTTCCCATCCCGGGCTTTGACTGCAATAGCATCCAATGCTTCTGCAAGCAGCTTCTCGCCTTTCATTGTTTTGGATGCGGAATCATAAGTGGCCAATGTCAAAGGAATGGGATCAGCACTCAGCCGGGACATTATAGTCTCGTTTGGAGCATCCTTCAGTGCCTCAAGCTCATCTAGGAGAGGGTGTTGGATTTCCGCCAAGGCATTCATGGACGCAGTCATATTATCCGCGGCGGAGGGGTTGTGATAAGGATGCTGTATGATATCTTCATTTTTCCCTATCATTTCCGCAGCCTTGACCAGGCCTTCATGCCTACCACGGTCGATTCCATCGGATACGACCCCGGCAAACGCCTGCAATAGGTGTGGAGCGTCCAATGCCCTACTTACAGCAAGTCGAAGTCCTTGCCCGATAATCCACCTACGACCGGCTGTAGCGGTTAGTAGGGGAGGACATACCCTCTCAGCGCAACTTACAGCCATCTTGCTTAGCTCCTCATCAGCTGAGACAACCTGCTCTTCAAGGTTGGTCTGGGTCTGCGTCAATTCATCCTTCAGCGCATCACGCTCCTGGGCGATGTTGAAGGATTGCACGGTCACAGCCTTGGTAGCAGCTTCAGCCGCAGACACCTGCATATGAAATTTGGAGTTATTACAAGGATATATACTTTTCTTGGGTTACATGCATACAAAAAGTACGAGTGTATGTACAACATTTCGAAAGTTTACCTTCTCGTTTGATGCGGCTACGAGGGCTTCCAGCTCAGCAATACGCTTCTCTCTGGCGTCGGCGTGATGTGCCTGCTCCTTCACCGTCGCCTCGGCTGTCAATAACGCCGCCTGCAATGATGCGATGGTCTTCTCGTTCTTCACGACCATCGCCTCACGGCGGGCTATCCTCTTATCTGCACGATTCACATTGGTGAGGGCCTGGATTAGACGGCGTCTTAACGCGGCACCCAACGTCACCTGGTGTGCGGACGATACGTCAAACTGCTCAATAAGGGCCTCACGATCTAATTCATCTAGATCTTGGGCGAGGACAGGCGGGGTGATGTGTTCGATAAATTCGGAACACTCGGATTCTTCCTCCAGCCGTGTCAAACTTGATAGATTCCATGCTAAGCGCAGGCTTTCTTCTGGCCCCTCGGGGTGCGGCTCCTTGGCATGTGTGGCAGCGGGTGATGGGGGCTTGTTGGTTGGTGAGGGGATGGATTCCTCCCCACTTCTTCCCCCTGCGCTACGGCTGCCGGATTGGCCCTGTTATTTAACATGACAATATTAGTCTATGCATCATACAAAGACACAAATCATACTCAAGGAGGGTACTTACGAGGTGCCAATGGCAGGGTCGGGGCCGGTAGGAGCTACAGCGCTCACGGGGGTGACTCGCAAGGCTGGCCCTCCCATGTTTGTGGTGGGGTCTGCCTGGGCAGTCGCAGTACCACTCCCTTCTTGGTACTGCGGGTGGTCTTTCCTCAGCTTCTTGGGAGGAGCATTCGCGACTCCGGCCTCGTCCCCTATTTTCTTTGCCACCCGCCTGGTGGTCTTTCTCTTTCTAGAAGTAAGCGGGGCGGACCTGGAGGCCTGAGTAGTGTCTTCATTGGGGTCATTCTCCTCTTCCTGATTGGTGGTGCCCCCCTCTAGCAATGGTTCTTCGCCATCTTCATTGAGGAAATCCAATGGGGATTTCTCGATGACGGGCTCTTCTTCGTCCGATCTAGGCTTAGATGTCTCTTCGAGCGGCATCGTACGGTCGGCTAGTGCTTCTAGCAAGGGGAGCTCATTCGGCTTCAGCGGCCGGAATCCTTCCGCTACCTTCATGGGGTCGCCCTGGCGGATTAGTCCGTGAAGGTTCATCTCTGCAAAAAAAATTTACAAGTATATGGGTTAGTAAAGTTCTACACATATGCGTAACAAATCAAATCTACAACATATACATTAGACCTACCCTCTCCCTGTTCCGTTAGGAAGCACGGGTATAAGTCATCCCTCCCAAAGTAACGGCGGCTTATCCCTACTAAGCACAGAAAGTGTTCCGGCAACCCTCTATGGAATTCTGTGCGGTGGGTATCTAGTATTTTCAGGTCCCTGCTGCTATAATCTTTGGATTTGGGCGGATAGTCTTTGGGGGCTTTGGTTTTGAGTACGAAGGGGGTGGGGAACACCTTCTCATCTACAAAGAAGTAATGGTCGTACCAGTTCTTAAGGGAGTCTAGAGGCTTCCTATACGTCATAGGGGCATTCCCGGGTCGTTTCTTGAACGACAGCCACCCATTCAGTAGCTGAGGAAAGTAGAAAGCCCTAAAAAGGTTCACGGTGGGGGTTACTCCGCAGGTATGGCATGTAATCTCAAACTGGTTGATTTTACACGCCCCTATGCAGTGAAGCTGGGTTACATGGAAGTCATAATATAACAGCAGGTCTACCAAGAACTTGGACAAGGGTATACGGTAGTTGGCCGAGTCAAACAGGCGTGTGTATATGCCTATTTTCCCCGCCGGTGCATCCGTAATCGCTTCACCATCACCTGGATAGGTGGGGTGTACGCTTTCGGGTACATAATACTTCGACAGGAAGTCGAGGTATTTTTCCGCAGACATCACGTTAAGGACATCCGTGATAAGGGGGTTGTCCTTTACCATGTTTTATAAAAAGTTTTTTAAAGGCGTGATGATCTAACCTGCGGCGACGAAAGTCCGTGGAAAAGAAGGCAAACATTTTGGAGATAAAAGCTTGAGATTAACAATGGCGGAAGAAGGGGTGAGTTGTGTGTGTAACAAACACGCATGCCAACTCTTATATAGGGTTGCCTCGTTTTCCGAGGTACCATGGATATTCGACACGTGTCAGCCACCTTGCCTATCCAATGGATAGGATTTCTGACATTTCTGCAAAATCAGAGGGGGACCCACGGGTCACTTCTTAGCAGTTTTACGTGGCTCAAGGGTGGGCATTAATGGTGCACTTTTGCAGGCATGCGACTGGATAGTTGACTATCATTAATGTTTTTATTCTTGTGTCGGGTTATGCGGCTCTTACGTAAGACCGTATTTAATGTTACATTTAAGTTGTCTCGGCCGTTGCGTGCGGCTGAGGTAGTATTCATAACATATTCCTACGACAGGTCGCTACGTGCGGCCAGAACAAACATTTTCAATGTCTCATTTCCTAGGTCTTTCCTTGGTATGTCCGGAGAGCACCTTGATAGTCTAGAGGTTACGCCTACGACTGTAACAACTAGACTGGGGGGACATGATGACATATAGTCCCCAACCGGGTCACGAACCCGGCCCACGGGTACTACCCGTATCCGGCCCATCACAGATGGGTGGAATAATGTCATTCAGGCCTATGGGCTTGGATGAACAGTGACCGCACACATGTGTGCGGCCCACGGCCCGGTGTGGCCGACATAGGGTTAGACAGAATAATATACTGTCTAGGAATATCTTTACCCCAATGGAGAAGGATATTCACTACCAAAATTAGAAGATAACAATCATTCTAATTTTGATAGTTATCTCTTCCTTGGGGCCGAAGCATCAGTGAAAGCCCATTAGGGTTTCACTGCCTATAAAAGGAACCCTCAAGGGTTCCACAAAGGTATTACGACTCATACTCTAAACTCACATAAACCCTAAATCGATTACTTATTCTCACGCCGTTTACGACTCATACTCTAAACTCACATAAACCCTAAATGTATTACGACTCATACTCTAAACTCACATAAGTTTAGGATTTGGAGGTTTCATATTAGGCATAAAAATAGTTTTAGGGTAAATCTTTGGGTGCATTATCTGCTTTGTGATTTTCATAAGGTTTCGGCAGGGGTAGATGAACACTTCATAGCTCACTTTAGCCCACTGTTGTCCAGAGCCCCTTATTGTTAGCATTTTTGGTGATTTGTGCCAATTTGGTGTATTATTCTTGGTTAACTAGGTACAATTAAGGTAGTCTTGAGGGTAGAGAAGGATTAGATAACTTATGTCTATGATTAGACCAAGTTTTGGTGGCTGAACTTTGTTTAGGTAGCTCATTGTCCTGCTCACAATAACAGACCCCCATATTCTTTGTGATAGTTTGCCGATTATTTTTGGTTTGTGCCTTGATTTGTGCGCATACTTGTGTTATTATTGCTTGTGATTTTTGCATTAGTTTGGCTCCTCACTTGCCAAAGCAAGTGAGGGTCCCGTTTGTGCCCAAAAACATCGACAAACGAGCTCTAAACAAACCAAAACAGCAAAACGAGCTCCAAAAACCATACAACAACTTTTCCTTTGTTGTCCGAGAACGATCTATTTTATGTTTTTTAGTGTTGTCCGATATCTGACAACACTGACCTTAGACAAGACCTTTGTCTGGTGGGATATTGGACAACACAGAAGTACTCCAAATTTGGAGTACTTTAGGGTATTTTTGTTTTTAGCCATTTTTTTTAGTTTTTTTAACTTTCTCATTTTTCTTTGTTACTTTTAGTTAAAATAGGATTTTTTCAAAAATATTTTATAATTTTTCCATTATTTTATTATTATTATTTTCATTAAAATTAGTTTTTAGCTAATTAAAAATAGAAAAGTAGTTTTAAAAATTTAAGAAAAATTCTTTTTAGTTATTAATTGATATAAGTAAGATCTTTGTTTAATAAAATATAATTTTGGAACTTTTTGTTAATTATATTTAATTTTTAGGGCTTTAATTAGCATTTAAAATAAAATATTTAATTAATAATAAGTTTTAAAATTTATTTATTCAATTTTTATTCTTATTTATATTATTATAGACTTAATTTTGAATTTTATTTAAATTTTTAGTTTAAATTTTTAATTTCGTCGTATTTTACGTTTTTACGTATACGTTTAATTCTCGTCGTAGTCTAATACAAATTAAATAAATAGGTTTTGCAAAATTTGGTTTTCACTTTTGTTTTAATTAGACTTTTTTTAACTTAGATTTAACATGTGGTTATTTTTAGTTGAGTTTAATCTTTCGGCGAATTTTACGATTTCGCGTTTTTTACGTCGTAGTGTAATTTTTAGCGTAAATCGTCTTTATTTTTAAATCTTTCTCTCTTAAAAACGTCACTAATCCAAACATTGTTTTTATATAATTGGCACACAACACATACACCTCCTTCTAGAACGAACTCGCACTTATTCGGTTTTACGGTTTTCCTAAATCGTAGATATTAATACTTGCCACGGTTGTTTGCTTTTTCCTAAAAGTAAGTGACTAAAATACATACATCAGATACCTTTAATCTTATGACCCAAACGAACTGCAGAGAACCACTCCAACCAACCTGAGTAAGAATCAACAGGACCACAACTAATGTTCCACCATCGACAAATACGCCTAAGAATAGCTGAAGCCACATCACAAGCAAAAAACAAATGTGATGTATCTTCGTGTCTAGAATTACAAATCGGATAAAAAGAAGAAAGCACCTGAACACCACGTTTCAGAAGGTTAGAACGAGTGGCCAGACGGTCAAGACGTAATTTCCACGCAAAGACATTCACCTTAATAGGAATAGTCTTAATCCATCTAGTCGCAACACTCTCTTTAGGAAGAAGAACCTCATCTACCAAGTTGCGGGCATCTTTAACCCGAAAAACCCCATCACCATTCAAATCCCATGCCCATCTGTCATCAACATTAGAGAGAACCTTCTTAAGATCGACAAGCTGTTCGTGTAAAACCCGCTTTAAAATATACCTAACAGCATTAAATGCACCAATTTATGGTTAAATTTGAATTTTATAATTAATTAATATACGGCATGTATCACGAATATTTAATACGAACAATATGTATATTAATTCATTATCATATGTATTAGGTATGTAAACATGATATAAGTACACGATAAGTATACACGTATAATACTTAAGGTTTACAAGTTATGAAAAACGAACATTTAACGAACACGCATCATAATATTTTAAGTCAAAAAAATTAAAGAAATTGTTATGTGTGTGTGGGTCCGGCGTCCAAAACAAGCAAGAGGAGCCAAAGGCCCAACCCATTTAACTAAGCCTTATTTACATACAATAAGGTTTAATCAAAACATAAATCACAAAAGATTAAAAACCCTAAACCATTTTTTTCTCCTCCCTTTTCTTTTCTTAGCCGCGGATCACACCAAAACTACAAGGAAGAATCGTTTTTGATCTTTGTTTGATACGGTATCGTGTTCGTTCCTCTTATTAAATCACGTGTGGTACCTAGAATCCCTTTTCTTTATTTGTTTTTAATTTATTATGTATGAACATTAAAAATAATGCAAGAACATGTAATTAAATCAAGGATCTAACAAGTATAAAAACAAATAATAGGTTTGGGGGTGGTGTTTGTCTCGATCGCAGCCCAACCGAGACCATTAAGGTCTTGGTGGTGTCGCGTGACCAACAGCCGCAACCCCTTTGGTGGTCGGCGTCGGATTTAAACCACCAGCTGCAAGCTTTGAGCTGGCGGTGGTGGTGGTGTGGTTGGCAGCCGCAAGGACCAAGGACCCACAGTGGGGAACTTGGCCTAACGGTGGGAACCGAGACCCATGTGTGTGCTCGGTGGGTACTAGTCGCAGGCAGGGGGAACCCCAGCTTCGGCTGGGGGGCTGTTTGGTTCTGCGCAACAGCGAGCCGAGAGCCCTTGGCTCTCGGTTAGTTGTTTGTGGCTCGGACGAGTCACGACAGCGAGGCCACAACCCTTGGGCTGTGGTGCTCGGTTGTCGGGTCTCGGGACGGGGCTCGGGAACTTAACTTTTTCAAGAACACGTAAATTAAACCGACATGTAAAAATAAGTTATGTTATGTTTTAATTAATTAATAGTATTAATTAATTTTGGTTTAATAAAATTAAAACTTAGCTTATGTTTATTTAAATAAAATCATGATAAAATGTGTATGTACATTTATTTAAATAATCTTTGGTTATAATAACTAATTATTTAATTATTCATGAACATGAATTTAATTAATTAAAACTTAGGTTAAATTAATTAATATCTTTTATGATAAAGTCTAATAACATGAATTATGTAATATTATTAATTAATAATAAACTTATAATAACATGACATGACATTATTAATTAATAATTATATGTTAAGCTAAGTATTTATTAATTATTAAACTTTATAGTATAATTCTATATGATATAAAATAAGCACATATTAATTATGGAATTATACTATTTATGGCAACATGATAAATATGGAAATATACTAAATATGGTAACATGATATTTAGGAAAATACATTATATACGGTAACATGATATTTTTAGAAACTTACTATTTAGGGAAACTTACTATTTTTGGAAAGTTACTATATATGGAAACCTGCTATTTTTAGAAAGTTACTATATATAAAAACTTGCTATTTTTAGAAAGTTACTCATTATGTTATAACAAGTACTGTAACACTTAAAATATGAAACACATGAATCTAAAACACATGAAACTATAAGAAACTAAAAGTCCCTAAAACTACAAGTAAATGCTTTTCAAACATAGTACTTTATTATTGTATAACAAGTATTAAATGTGTTATGGATAACACAGTTTGATGACAATGTGTTGTATACACTTTGGACAAAATAAAGGAAACTCAAGAACACAGGCACAGTTGTTCTTCTTATTAGTTGTAAAGAGTTAATGTTTGAAATCCAACAAAGTGAACAACATTAACTCTAGCCTACATATCCTATTTATAGTGGTATGAGGTTGACTCTTAGTACTGGTTGATGCTGACTACACAAAACAAACAATGTTAGACATCTGTCAAAAGATGCTCTTCTATTCTTGGTAGTCTGTCACAACGCTATAGGGAAACAGAGCTGACATAGTTTCTCTTTTCTTCATTCCTTGTACTTTAGGCTGTGAAACTTCCCGCCTAAACACTTAGGTATGTCCAAAGTGTAATGAGTGTTAACAGGGTATTGCCACCCCTTTTAACACTCAACCACTCAGAGTCCCTGATACATCTTGGCTGTTATCCAACACAGCCAATGAGTATGTCTTCAAGTAATCTTCGACTTCTTTGACAATGTCTCTGACATGGACTCCTCTGTGGTTGCTCACATAGACTTAGAACTCTATGAGTCTTGGGTTACTTACCTGTCTCCTAGGCATAGGCAAGTTAATATCAAACATCTTATTTAAGTTTAAATCTATGACTAAGGGAATTCTAACAGACTTAGATTCCCAACAATCTCCTCCTATTTAAACATAAATACAGCTAGATTAAAATAAGTTATAGTAAGTGAGATAACAGCTTCTTCTTACACATAACAATCTAACAAACAAGATCATACTTCATTAATACTTAAAAAAAATTACAAGTACAATACATGAGTAAACAAAATATGACAGTAAAAGTTCAGCTGTGAACATTTTAATAATCATCATTCTTGATTTTCTCTTCAGCCTCAGCTATGTCTGTCACAGTATCTAATTCAGCATTCAATGCTTGGGAAAATACCTTGGAGTACTCTGTGTTCAGTTTAAGCACCTTTTGAATAAAAATAAGCTGAATAGTTGATGCAAGCCCCAACTCATCTTCCCTTTGGAACACATACTGACATCCCCTGTTCATGTAGGTCATTCCTTTTTCAGGCTCAGTATAAGTCTGACCATCAACATGCCCTAGAATCCCATTTGGGAGAATCAAGTTCCTGTGCATTCCATCTACTTGGATATCATCAGTTATAAAGGTTTCTTGAAGGAATTGAGACATCCTTTTTCATTTCTTCTCAGCCTTTGTTAGTTCTAGTTCAAACAGCTGTAAGGGTGGATCAATTTTGAGTTTGGCTGCTGATATGAGTGATTTTACTCATATCATTTGTATCTTAAAATGCATAAATATCATGAAAATGGCATTGTATATGCTTGTTTTGTTGTTTGATGTGTGTAGGTACCAAGTTCACGAAAATCGGAAAAAACGGCGAGAGTTTAAAGAAAAAGATCGAGGAAGCCAAAAACGAGCTCGTCTTTAGCGGATTTAACCTTATATGGAGTTTAACGGGCTGGAGGGTCCCACATTTGGGTATTGGGCCCAAAAGCCCAATATTGGAATGTAATTATTAGCTAAATGTCCAAAAGCCCAACAATGGCCCAAATAGGGAAGATTATATGGACGGATGTCAAGTTATGTGTGATTTGTATAATGGGTCCAAGCCCATATTTATATCTGGGATGATTTTTGTAAAAGCCCATTAGGTTTTGTCATGTTAAAAGTAAATAACGTTTGTTTATTTGGTCAGTCAAAACAAACTTCACTCACATCCACACATTTTATTTCAATACAAACGATGCTACACCTTTCTTCTCACTTCACCTCATCAAAATAACCAGACGTATCTTTTACTGTTCCAAACCCTAAAACATAAATCACTCAAATTAATTTGGGGCTTTTTGATTAATTCACTCGTGTGAATTCATACGAGTGGGAAATTAATTCCCCCTTAATCTGGAACAAAAAGATAGAGGCATCTTCGACGTGGCACCATGAGATTGGATGTGACAGCAAATATTCATCAATCCACCAATCATTATAAGCCAAATCAGCAAGGAAGTAGCACAAAAGAAACACAGATGTGACACCTTGGCGATCCGTGTGACCACGGGTGAATCACAGCCCTTGGATCATAACAAGAAGGAAAGAGAGAGACGAGATGCTTCATCAACGGCTCTAAATCGTTCTTCTCCAACAAACCCCTAGCCTCTCTTCAGCCTATAAATACCCTTCTCTTTTAGTGTAATTTTCATCCCTTTCTTTCTTTTATCGTTTTATAATGTTAATTTAGTTATAGAAAATTGTATTTTTATTTTTAAAAGTATTGTAATGATTTTCTGGAATTAATGTAAGTGATCTTTAGTATTACCTAGTGTTTATCAGCTTTAATAAATTTTTGCAAATTTTATTCTATGATAAATTGATGTTATAATAGTGGTTGTTTAAATAAACTCGTGCCATAGTTTATTTGAATAATTGAAGTAAGATTAGGGATTACAAAGACTTAAGCCCACTGTTTAAGTCTATAAAAAAGTTGTTGTTCGAGAAATATTATTTGTTCGTGGTGTTTAATGTCGTTTGGTGATTCGTGATGTGGGATGTTAGTGACGGGGTCGTTTAAGTTCTAAATTCAAATCAGCGCTGCACTTCATCTCAAAGGATTTCTTCAAATAGGTTTGTTTTCGTTTGATTTTTTTATGTTGCTTAGATTGTTAATGATAGATGTATTAGATTTGTAAGGTACTGATTTTATGTTTATTGAATATGTTTTGTATTGATTGGTTTGATTTAATCTGCTAGGATTATTGTTTAGTGATTTACTGTTTATGTTAATGTTCAAATGATTTTCTAGATATATCAGATTTTATAAAACTGGTAATATATGAGTTATATAAACAAGGTTTAGATTAAAATTTTAAGCTGATTTGATATATTGGTGAAAGAGTATTCTGAATATTAGTTTTGCTGGCTGAAATTAATTGTGTTAAAAATCTGATAAAAAGTCTGTATTGTTTTGATTCTGTAATGGACTTATTTTGCTGTCAATCTGTGTAGTATACTGGGTGGATCTGTTTGTTTATGTTATTGCTCGTTTCGAACTAGTTTTTTTTGGATATAGGGCTGTGATGGTTGATATCAGTTACTTGCTGATGCGTTTTGATTTATTCTGATATGCCTAAATTGTTCATCATATTTAATCTTATTAGTATGCTGTCATGATTAGTGCTTTTCAGATAGTGATATAAGAATCTGTAACCGGCTGTAGTAGTAATAGATCACGTGCTTGCTTCGGTTAAACGTTACTGATTTCAGTTAATCGTGAGCTTAATTGATTCTGAGTTTTTGTTATCACTCGCCACTGAATTGAGTCTTGTTGGTATTGTTGTAGCTTTTGCTATCAGATCCAACTGATCTGATGTAGCTTATAACTGATTTACTAATCAGCTGTCAAAAAGGTATCACCAAGGTCACCCCTGTGACTTTGCTTTCTTTCATTTTTTCATAAATATAATTCACCAAAAATGTCCCCAAAGTGATTCGAACCCATGACCTCCTGGTCATGGGCCAAATAACTTACCAACTCATCCAGTTATACTTTTGTGTTCAAATAAGGTTTGTCACATTCATATAGGTTAATTGATTAGGCTGTCAGCCTATTTGTCATTTTAATAAATAGTTTTAGATTTTGTTTAAATTTTAATCATTTTAAATTTCTTCTATAAAGTTTACAAATAAATTAACAAAAAAAATTATTAATTTTAGATATTTAAATTGTTATTAAAATTAGTTTCTAAATATATTAGATTTCAATTAATTTAGATTTTAAATAAAAATTAGTTGTTAAACATATTTTGCTAATAAATTATAAAAGTTAATTTTTTTAGATTTGATAAATTTCTAGATTTAAAATAGTTTAATTGTTTTTAATTTTATTAATTGAATTCATATTTAAATAGTAGTTTTCTTTAGATTAAATTAATATAGTGGGGTACGATTCATACACTTAGGATTAATTAGTTTTAAACTGGTAGAAATGATTTTAGTTTTAAAAACCGGAATCGAATTCAAATCAATTGTCCAAATCGAATCAAAACGTCTCAAATTCACTCGATCTTCGTGTACAACGAACTTGGTTCACCAACGTGTTTAATTGAATCCGTCTTTGGTAATTTTAGTCTATTACTTTTTCTCAAAGGCAATTTTCTAATTTACCCTATAACGTATCTTAATTATCACATATACTATCCACGACACATCAAAAATTTTGGCGCCGCTGCCGGGATCTTGTGTACGATTTGTCTTTGTGGAGATTTGTTGATCGTTGATTTGAAGACCCTTTCCGTCCTTGGAAAGTTTTGTTATTTTTCTATTATAGTATGTATCGTTTTTCGTGTTTTTTGTGATTACTATATTGTATTACATAGAACAATAAATTTACCTACTTCCAAATAAGACCTTAGTTAGGATTTCATCACCTAGCTATTGTATTCGAATCCAAAACAAAAAAAAGACAAAATAGATAAATACTAATAAGAAGTTTGAACTCGATTTATACAAACTATAAGGTGGGTATAAGGCGACGAGCTATAAAAGGACGTCTAAGGAAAAAGGTTTTTAAGTGCTTTGTGCCACCTCGTTTCCCCGCTTGCTTGTGCGTATATTGAGAGGGACGACCGATTATTGGTTTGCCAACTCAAGTAGTATTAAATCTTATTTTTGTTGTTTACTTATTGAACATCGAGATGTTTAGGTTTTCACCTATCGTTTCAAAGTCAACCGAGGGTAATTTGCTTCCATAGTAGTTATCCTTATTCCTTGTTTTTTTATCGATCATTTTTTATTGAGCAATACCAAATAAAAATACCAAAAATAATCTTCTTCTTGTCTAATTTCTTTTATTCAATCCTCTAAAATTCTCGTCACTTTGGTTTATGCAATTACGATCTTCTCGACTTGTGATTGATTTAATAGGCTTGAAAATATTCCTCGTAGAAATAGAAATCGTCAACAACGAATAGTGGAACCCGAGCTTCCACCTATTGTTGTAGAGATGGCCGATAACCAAACAATGGAGGAATTGCTCCGTGCACCCACCGAAGGGTATGGGGAAGCAATCGTTGTGCCGGCTATTTTGGCGGATCATTATGAGATTAAGTCGGGTCTTTTATCGCTCATTCGTGCCTACCAATTTCGTGGCAATGAGACCGATAGCCGCATTCTCACATTCGGAATTTTCATCGTATTACCTCGACTCTCAAGTTTAGAGATGAGCCGAATGACGCGATTAAGCTCATGCTTTTTCCGTACTCGCTCGAGGGTAACGCTAAGATTTGGTATGAGAAAGAACCACCGGGTTTGATTTTGACATGGTATGATTTAGTGTCTAAGTTCATGAATTACTTCTTTCCACCGTCCAAAACAACACACTTTAAGAACGAGATCACTAGATTTGAACAAAAAGTGCATGAATCATTTGGGGTTGCTTGGGAAAGGTTTAAAGATTTGTTAAGACAATGTCCACACCACGGTTTCTCGGAATTGCATCAAATAAATACTTTTTATAATGGGCTTAATATGATTGAACAAGATCCTTTAAATGCCGCCGCGGGTGGTAATCGTTTAAGAAAAACTCCGAGGACGCATGGTGTATAATTGAGAATAAGTCTAGAGCACAATATTCATGAAACACACCGGTTGTTTCCAATGTGAATTCGTCTAATACCGAGATTGCTAGACTTGACTCTAAGATTGACACGCTTTTGAATGAGCTTAGGAAGAATCCTCATGGATCGATTAATATGGTTGAGAATTTTTGTGTATCATGTGGTGGAGCACATCCTAATTATGCTTGTTCAACCACGGGGTTTGATCAAGCTAGTGCTTTTGCCGTGACGGGAGCTTATGGCTCCAACGGTCAAGTTCCTCGTCAAAATCATGTTGCTCCACCGGGTTTTCCACCGGTTCATAATAGGTACAACAATGGAAACAATGAGAATAATTTTAACCGTGGTAACCAAGGGAATTACAATCAAGGAAATGGGTTTAATGCTAATCAAAACAATAAAGGTTTTCAAAGTAATAATCAAAATGATTTGTCAAGCTACATTAAAACGAATGAGGCAAATTTGAAGGTTTTCAAAATAATATTCGGACAAATGGCAACTTTGAAAAATGAGTTTCAAAATATGATTAAAGGGCAAAATAATAAGTTTGAGCTTAACCAACAAAGAATTGAACAAAGATTTGAGCAAATATTAGAGCAAAGTCAAAATCGTATGCAACAAAGTTTGGAACAAGGTCAAAACAAATTGCTTTTGATGTTTGATCTTTTATGAGCAATCCCTCCTCTTCTTCAGGTGACTTACCTAGCAACACCATTCCAAACCCGAAGGGTGAGATGAAAGCTATAACCACACGTAGTGGGAAGGCTTTAGACGGACCTTTGCTTCCACATGTGAGTACCTCTACGGTGAGGGAAGTGGAGCAAGAACCCGAGGTGGTTAAAGAAAAGGAAATTCCTATTCCACCAAAGGAAGACCTATTGCCTATTCCGGAACCCGAGCTTCCGAAGACTAAACCCACACTACCCTACCCTTCGAGACTTAACAAAGAGAAGCTCCGCGAAAAGACCAATGCTCAAGTGTCTACGTTCCTTGAGGTGTTTAAGAAAATGTATATTAATCTTAGTTTCGCGGATGCATTGCTTAGCATGCCTAAGTTTGCTTCAACAATCAAAAAGTTGATGAACGATAAGGAGAAATTGGTTGAAGTATCGACATCCTTAAATGAAAGTTGTTCCGCGGTTCTCTCTAAAAAGTTTCCCAAAAAGCTTGGAGACCCCGGTCAATTTTTGATACCATGTGGTTTCCCTAATATGAAAGAATGCTTAGCATTAGCCGATCTTGGCGCTAGCATCAATTTGATGCCTCTTTCCGTGTGGAAAAGGTTATCACTTCTCGAGCTTACACCTACTAAGATGACTATCGAGCTAGCGGATCGATCGACCGCCTTTCCAAAAGGTATAGCCGCGGACGTGTTAGTCAAAGTAGGAAAGCTCATCTTCCCAGCGGATTTTGTAATTTGTGATTATCCAGAAAATTCTCGTGTGCCTCTTATTTTGGGAAGACCGTTTTTAAATACGGCTAGTTTTATAGTTGACATGAGAGAGGGGAAAATGACTTTACGATTTGATGATGAAAGTATCACTCTTTATGTTGGTAATATCTCGAAGCCTTCTTCCGAGGACGACGAGGAATCAATCAATCAAATCGATGTGATTGATGTTGCTAGTGAAGAATTTTTGCAAGATATGCTTGGTTTTTTGGATACTTCTAAAAGTGGCAATCCCACTTCATCGAATCCTATTATCTCTTTGGCTAAACCTCCACTCACTCCATTTGAGGGAGGGGACTTCGTTCTAGAAGAGCTCAAGGATAATGGTCATTCAAAAATCGATAAGGAAATTGATGATTACCTTAGCAAACCATTCGATCCTAGTGAGTTTGATAGTGAGAATTTTGATCCCGAGAGAGATATTGCGTTGATTGAAAAGTTGTTGAATATGGATCCTTTTGAATCACCACCTATAGAATTAAAAGTTGTGAATGAAATTGAGACTAAAGTGAAAACATCTATTGTGGAAGCACCCGAATTAGAACTTAAGGAACTTCCCACTCATTTGGAGTATGCTTTTCTTGAAGGAACGGATAAGTTACCGGTGATTATTGCCAAAGGATTAAAGGAAAATGAAAAGGATGAACTTATTAAAGTGCTTAAGAAACATAAAGGGGCCATTGCATGGAAAATCTCTGACATTAAGGGTATAGATCCAAATTTTTGTACTCATAAAATTCTAATGGAGGATGATTATAAACCCACTATCCAAAATCAAAGAAGGGTCAATCCAAAGATTCATGAGGTGATCGAAAAGGAAGTCACTAAACTTCTAGACGCCTGAATGATCTACCCTATCTCGGATAGTCCATGGGTTAGCCCCATGCATTGTGTTCCAAAGAAAGGAGGAATGACGGTTGTTACTAATGAGGATAATGAATTGATTCCTACTAGACTTGTGACCGGTTGGCGTGTTTGTATTGACTATAGGAAGCTTAATGATGCCACTAGGAATGATCATTTTCCATTACCTTTTATGGATCAAATGTTAGAGAGACTAGCAGGAAATGAATTCTATTGCTTTTTGGATGGATTTTCTGGCTATTTCCAAATCCCCATTGACCCTCGTGATCAAGAAAAGACCACATTCACTTGTCCTTCTGGAACATTTGCTTATCGTCGAATGCCTTTTGGACTATGCAATGCTCCGGGGACATTCCAAAGGTGCACGATGGCCATTTTCCATGATATGATCGAGAAAACCATGGAAATCTTCATGGATGACTTTTCGGTTTTTGGGGAATCTTTCACTTCATGTCTCTCTAACTAAGAAAGAATGTTGCAACGTTGTGAGGAAACGAATCTTGTGCTTAATTATGAAAAATGTCACTTCATGTGCAAAGAGGGAATTGTGTTAGGACATAAGATCTCTAAGGCCGGTATTGAGGTTGATAGGGCTAAAATCGACGTTATTGCCAAATTACCTCCACCCACCACCGTTAAGGGAGTTAGGAGTTTTCTCGGCCATGTCGGCTTCTATAGACGTTTTATACAAGACTTCTCTAAGATAGCTCGGCCTATGACCTATCTTTTCGAAAAAGAGACTCCTTTCATCTTTTCGGATGAGTGTATTCAAGCCTTTAAGATGCTTAAAAAGAAATTAACCGAATCTCCGATTTTAGTTGCTCCGGATTGGGACCTACCTTTTGAAATTATGTGTGATGCTAGTGATTACGCGGTAGGTGCGGTTTTGGGGAAACGTAAGTCAAAACATTTCTTGCCTATACACTATTCAAGTAAGACTATGACGGATGCTCAAACAAGGTACACTACAATGGAAAAGTAGTTTCTTTCCGTTGTGTATGCTTTTGAAAAGTTTAGACCATATCTCGTCTTGTCTTAAACCATATTGTATACGGACCACTCGGCTATCAAATATCTTCTTAATAAACAAGATGCTAAGCCGAGGTTGCTCCGGTTGGCTCTCCTTCAAGAATTTAATGTCAAAATTCTAGACAAAAAAGGAGCTGAGAATCTCGCAGCCGATCATTTATCTCGACTTAAGAATCCTCACCAAAGCGATCGAGAGAACAAGGAAATCAATGAAACATTTCCTCTCGAGACGCTTGGTATGATTGCTTTTCGCGGTGATGATAGTACCCCATGGTTTGCGGACATTGCAAATTACCATGCGGGGAAGTTTGTGATCAAGGGTATGTCGTCCCAACAAAAACGAAAGTTTTTCAAGGATATCTCCTTTTACTTTTGGGACGACCCCTATTTGTTTCGTATGTGCGGGGATCAAGTGATTCGTAGGTGCGTGTTTGGCAAGGAAGCTCAAGATATCCTTAAATCTTGTCATGAGGGACCCACCGGGGGACATCATGGTGCCAACGCCACCGCGAAGAAAGTCTTTGATGCCGGTTTCTTTTGGCCTTCTATATATCGTGATGCCCAAGACTTGATCAAGACTTATGATGCTTGTCAACGTCAAGGAAAGAACTCACAAAGGGATGAAATGCCTCAAAACATTATCCAAGTTTGTGAAATCTTTGACATGTGGGGGATCGATTTTATGGGGCCATTTCCATCTTCAAAAGGAAATAAGTACATTCTTGTAGCCGTGGACTATTTGTCTAAATGGGTTGAAGCTAAATCTTTTCCCACGAATGATGCTCGAGTTGTGGTGAAATTTTTGAAACAACTTTTCGCTAGGTTTGGAACTCCACGGGCTATAATAAGTGATCGTGGGACCCATTTTTGTAATGAACAATCTGAAAAAGTTCTAAAGAAATATGGTGTCACTCATCGAATTTCGACGGCCTATCATCCTTAAACGAGTGGTCAAGTGGAGGTTTCAAACCGAGCTCTTAAGAGAATGTTGGAGCGTTCTATTGGAGAAAATCGCACTTCATGGTCGGATAAATTGGATGATGCATTGTGGGCTTTCCATACGGCTTACAAGACGCCAATTGGTTGCACACCATTTAGGTTGGTCTACGGAAAAGCATGCCACTTGCCAATTGAACTCGAACATAAGGCGTATTGGGCTCTTAAGCATTGTAACTTTGATTTGAGGACCGCGGGTGATCATCGCAAGGTTCAATTGAATGAACTAAGTGAATTAAGGGATCAAGCTTATGAAAATTCTTTGATCTATAAAGAGAAGACTAAGAGGATTCATGACTCAAAGATCAAAAACCGCATTTTCAATGTTGGTGATCAAGTCCTCTTATTCAACTCTAGACTTAAGATTTTCTCGGGCAAGCTTAAATCCCGTTGGTCCAGACCATTCACTATTTCACAAGTTTTCCCTTATGGCACCGTTGAGCTAGCTCAAAAAGACGGGCCTAACTTTAAGGTGAATGGTCATCGTGTGAAGCACTACTTTGGAGGGGATATACCTACGGAGGTTGTTCCGGATCTTCAAACTTTCCCTAAGGACCAATGAATGCGGGGATCGAGTCAAGCTCATGACTCGGTTAACAAAAACGAGGTGCCTTGTGGGGGAGTCCCATACATTCTATCTTCTTTCTATTTTCTAACACTAATAAGGCTTGATCTTTCAAGCTCGTGCTCGTGTTTTGTTGTATTGTGAATATTAGGTATGACCCTAATCATTGAAGACTCTCGTGTTCGGTTTTTGCCGGTCCACTTGATCTTCCTTTCTTTGAATGCCAAAAAGGGGCACACTCTCTATCCTTTGATTTTTATCGACTAACGTTTTATCTTGAGGCATAATTAATATACGGATATAGATTTGCGCACTCTTTCCATGTTAGGATTTTGGATTAGACTCTTCGTGTTTTAGCAAGGGGGTGTTACTCCTTGAGCTAAGAAACATTGAGGACAATGTTTGGTTTTAGCATGGGGGAGTCAATCGATATAATCGCTTGCAATTGCTTTTGTCGTGTCTAAACGTAATTGTTTTTCTCGTTTTTCATAAAAAAATTAAATTTTTAGTGTTATTTTAAGTTTTAATAAATAAAATAAGTGCTTTTGACATAAATGTATGCTTTATGTTGGTGAAAATAAAAATAGTTTTTGACTCGACTCGGTTTTTACCTTAGCTTTTCCTTAACGTATTTGAATTAAGTTTTGCTAGGCTTTTATATAGGGAGCTTTAAAACGCGAAAGTCTTAATTCATACGGGTTAAGAACAAGAACTTTTCGCAAGTTCCTATAATTGATCCTAGAAAGTCGTTTATCAAGGGAACTTTAAAACGTAAATTCTAAAACTTGAAAAAGTATAAGAAGATGCAAGATCCTATAGATGACTTGAAAACCCAAAACTTTGATTTCATAGGCTAAGCATTCATTGATTTCACATTTTTGAAATTTTATAATATGGAGAACAAGAGATGATAGAGTTTAATCATAAGTTTCTAAAATTAAATCTTCCTTGTGTAAGTATTTTTGTGTTTGATTTAATCTCCTCGTATTTATTTCCACACTTGAATAATAATTGCTTAATAAATGAAGTTTTTAGCGGTTTAGGCTTAATATCTTAATTCGTAACTCCTTCTTTTTCTTCCCTTGTAATTAAAGTGAGAACACATTAAGGGTGTCAGCGTCATGGACTTTTGATCATGGGATTGTGGAAATTTGGCTTACTATAAATATCATATTAATAAAGAAGAATAAATAAAAACATGTTCTCTAGGAGCCTTCGGGTGGGAGTCATGTAGCACTAACCTTGTCATTAGAGCCTTAGGGTGTATGGCAAGGGGACGTGTTGAATAAAAATTGCTTCATCATCATGATCCGTAAGGTGGGATGGTGAATGTCAACTCCCTTATTTTTGTCCAAGGAGCCTTCGGGTGTGGATTTTAAATAAGGAGCACAATTGCATCTTAAAGAGCCACAAAGTGTTATGATGTAATTGTTGCTAACTCCATTAATAAGGTCATATTTGACTTTGGAGGTTTTATTGTTGCTTTTAAGTAGTCCCATTAGCCAAATTTTGGGTCCGAGGATTTATCCCTCAAATCGTGTTAAGTTATCCTTGATGTGGGCTTTCTTTAGTGACAACGGTTTTTGAAGTCGAGGTTAGGTTTTGAGTGTTGAGTTTACACCGTTCTTGCCTTCATTTTTGGACTAATAAATATCAAAAATAAGTCAAATGAGCCTTTGGGTGAATGAAAAATAAAATCTAGAGATACAATTAGGAATAATAGGAGATTGAGTTTAACACAAATTACTTGTATGAGTTGATTTAATTATGGGGCTTATGATTGACAATGATCTTGTTTTTACACTTGTCATGGAAAAGTGAAAAGTCGGGGACGATGAATCTATTTGAGTTTTATGATCCTAAAAGTTATTTTCTAATAATGAAAACAATACATTTTGTCTTTGCAAAATAAAGTTTTCAAAAGTTGAATAAAAGTGTAGTTAGTGTTTTATTTTATCATTGCGTGGGGACACGGCAATTGCTTAACAAGGGGAAGTTTGATATGAGTGATTTTACTCATATCATTCGTATCTTAAAATGCATAAATATCATGAAAATGGCATTGTATATGCTTGTTTTGTTGTTTGATATGTGTAGGTACCAAGTTCACGAAAATCGGCAAAAACGGCACGAGTTTGAAGAAAAAGATCGAGGAAGCCAAAAACGAGCTCGTCTTTAGCGGATTTAATCTTATATGGAGTTTAACGGGCTGGAGGGTCCCACATTTGGGTATTGGGCCCAAAAGCCCAATATTAGAATGTGATTATTAGCTAAATGTCCAAAAGCCCAACAATGGCCCAAATAGGGAAGATTATATGGACGGATGTCAAGTTATGTGTGATTTGTATAATGGGTCCAAGCCCATATTTATATCTGGGATGATTTTTGTAAAAGCCCATTAGGTTTTGTCATGTTAAAAGTAAATAAACGTTTGTTTATTTGGCCAGTCAAAACAAACTTCACTCACATCCACACATTTTATTTCGATACAAACGATGCTACACCTTTCTTCTCACTTCACCTCATCAAAATAACCAGACGCAGCTTTTACTGTTCCAAACCCTAAAACATAAATCACTCAAACTAATTTGGGGCTTGTTGATTAATTCACTCGTGTGAATTCACACGAGTGGGAAATTAATTCCCCCTTAATCCGGAACAAAAAGATGGAGGCATCTTCGACGTGGCACCATGAGATTGGATGTGGCAGCAAATATTCATCAATCCACCAATCATTATAAGCCAAATCAGCAAGGAAGTAGAACAAAAGAAACACAGATGTGACACCTTGGCGATCCGTGTGACCTAGGGCGAATCACAGACCTTGGATCATAACAAGAAGGAAAGAGAGAGACGAGATGCTTCATCAACAGCTCTAAATCGTTCTTCTCCAACAAACCCCTAGCCTCTCTTCAGCCTATAAATACCCTTCTCTTTTAGTGTAATTTTCATCCCTCTTTTCTTTTATCGTTATAATGTTAATTTGTTATAGAAAATCGTATTTTTATTTTTAAAAGTATTGTAATGATTTTCTGGAATTAATGAAAGTGATCTTTAGTATTACCTTGTGTTTATCAGCTTTAATAAATTTATGCAAATTTTATTCTATGATAAATTGATGTTATAATAGTGGTTGTTAAAATAAACTCGTGCCATAGTTTATTTGAATAATTGAAGTAAGATTAGGGATTACAAAGACTTAAGCCCACTGTTTAAGTCTATAAAAAAGTTGATGTTCGAGAAATATTATTGGTTCGTGGTGTTTAATGTCGTTTGGTGATTCGTGATGGTGGGATGTTAGTGACGGTGTCGTTTAAGTTATAAAGTCAGCTCAGCGCTGCACTTCATCTCAAAGGATTTCTTCAAATAGGTTTATTTTCGTTTGATTTTTTTATGTTGCTTAGATTGTTAATGATAGATGTATTAGATTTGTAAGGTACTGATTTTGTGTTTATTGAATATGTTTTGTATTGATTGGTTTGATTTAATCTGCTAGGATTATTGTTTAGTGATTTACTGTTTATGTTAATGTTCAAATGATTTTCTAGATAGATTAGGTTTTTATAAAACTGGTAATATATGAGTTATATAAACAAGGTTTAGATTAAAATTTTAAGCTGATTTGGTATTTTGGTGAAAGAGTATTCTTAATATTAGTTTTGCTGGCTGAAATTAATTGTGTTAAAAATCTGATAAAAAGTTTGTATTGTTTTGATTCTGTAATGGACTTATTTTGCTGTCAATCTGTGTAGTATACTGGGTGGATCTGTTTGTTTGTGTTATTGCTCGTTTCGAACTAGTTGTTTTGGATATAGGGTTGTGATGGTTGACATCAGTTACTTGCTGATGCGTTTTGATTTATTCTGATATGCCTAAATTGTTCATCATATTTAATCTGATTAGTATGCTATCATGATTAGTGCTTTTCAGATAGTGATATAAGAATCTGTAACCGGCTGTTGTAGTAATAGATCACGTGCTTGCTTCGGTTAAACGTTACTGATTTCAGTTAATCGTGAGCTTAATTGATTCTGCGTTTTTGTTATCACTCGCCACTGAATTGAGTCTTGTTGGTATTGTTGTAGCTTTTGCTATCAGATCCAACTGATCTGATATAGCTTATAACTGATTTACTAATCAGCTGTCAAAAAGGTATCACCAAGGTCACCCCTGTGACTTTTCTTTCTTTCATTTTGTCATAAATATAATTCACCAAAAATGTCCCCAAAGGGATTCGAACCCATGACCTCCTGGTCATGGGCCAAATAACTTACCAACTCATCCAGTTTTACTTTTGTGTTCAAATACGGTTTGTCACATTCATATAGGTTAATTGATTAGGCTGTCAGCCTATTTGTCATTTTAATAAATAGTTTTAGATTTTGTTTAAATTTTAATCATTTTAAATTTCTTCTATAAAGTTTACAAATAAATTAACAAAAACAAAAATTATTAATTTTAGATATTTAAATTGTTATTAAAATTAGTTTCTAAATATATTAGATTTCAATTAATTTAGATTTTAAATAAAAATTAGTTGTTAAATAGATTTTGCTAATCAATTATAAAAGTTAATTTTTTTTAGATTTGATAAATTTCTAGATTTAAAATAGTTTAATTGTTTTTAATTTTATTAATTGAATTCATATTTAAATAATAGTTTTCTTTATATTAAATTAATATAGTGGGGTACGATTCATGCACTTAGGATTAATTAGTTTTAAATTGCTAGAAATAATTTTAGTTTTAAAAACCGGAATCGAATTCAAATCAATTGTCCAAATCGAATCAAAACGTCTCAAATTCACTCGATCTTCGTGTACAACGAACTTGGTTCACCAACGTGTTTAATTGAATCCGTTTTTGGTAATTTTAGTCTATTACTTTTTCCTAAAGGTAATTTTCTAATTTACCCTATAACGTATCTTAATTATCACATATACTATCCACGACACATCAGCTGCTTTTTTTTTCAGCCAGTTGAACTTAGCTCTCAGAGTCTTAAGGAGTAAGAAATTTTTCTGTCCAATCCTCTTTACAGCTAAAGTTGAAATTTCTATCCATTCAGTCAAACCAAGTGTCTTAAGCTTGAAATCATCAAACACATCCATGTTTCCTTATTGGTTATCTCAACAAATGATCATCTGTGGGGTATGTGTTGATTTCTTGACGGTGTATTTAAACTTGGTGATAGTGCCTGGAGCATATCTTTTGGTAACACATGCGTCATAGTCAACCTTTACCTTTTTCAGGGCCTCTGCGCATTTCATATCCATTTCTCTTAGCCTTTGTCTTTGCTCCTCTCTGAGTTGAGGAGACATGGCTTTCAACTTTGCTTCATCAAGCTCTTTGGCTTTCTTGATTTCATTCAGCCGTTTAAACTCAAGTGCCTGTTTCTCAATCTCTTCAACTGTTAAGGGATTTTCATCGGCTACTTTGAAAGTTGAGAATTGAGAGATTTGGTAGTGGATCCTCCTGTCTCTAGCATCGCAACTATTTTCTTTAGTTTGGCATCTATGTCTACCACAACTATTTCTTTCCCTTTCTTCGAGACAAAGGATTCTTCACTTGCTTTCTTCATTTCATCAGCATGTTTCAAAAATTCTATCTGAGCTTGTTCTTGGACAGCTTTTGGTAGGGAGCCAACAGTGAATTTGAGTTTCTTAGCTTTTGGTTCACCATCATCCACAACCTTATGGGTGTTATCCAAGGACAGGGAATTTGATGAATCAGCTGCTTTGTTGTCTTGTTGCTCCCCCTTACTTTCAACATCATCATCAGGTATAGTGATTGGTGTGATGACTTGGAGAGGAATGGGTTTTTCAGCTGTATTTATGTTGGTGTTGACAGGTTCTAGTTTAAGTATGTCAGCTTTCTCCCCCTCACGTTTAGCCTGTCTCTTAAGACGTTTGGCTGAACGTGACTGAATATAACTAGCAACCTGTTCAACAGATGTAGCCAACTTCTTTTGCATGTTTCGTGATCCTCTGGCAATTATGAGAAGCCTGTTGCGGTTTTGATTCACAGATCGATCAACATGGCCAGCCAGATAAGTAGTGTGGTGTTTTTGCCTGTTGCACACAACCTCAAATTCTTTGTGCAACACTAACTCATGGGCTGTAAACATATCAGGGAATTCTTTGACGATGGTATCTTTGATGCAAGTAGATAAGTGACAAAGTCCCTGAGCAACACCTTTTCTAGTACCATCTTGGATGGGTTCAGTGATGGCTTCTCTAACAACTTGGGAAATGATCTTGGGAAAATTGACGGTGAAGGAATGCATTTCAGATCCAATTTTGTCTAAGTTTCTTGACAGGCGTTCAATGTATGAAGCATGATGATAGGGCCTCAAACCATGGATGTTCAGGCTTTGCTGCTCGTAGTCATCTTCCCTGGGAAAAAGATCAAAATTTGTTTGTTGTGGATGATCAAACAATAGAAATTCTGTTATAGGATCATACACAGCGTTGTTAAGCTCCTTTGTGACAGTGGTAGCTGAGGTAGGAGTCACAACAGCTTCTTTTGGAGGAGGAGTTGGTTCTCTAGCTGGTGTGGACACAACTTTAGGAGGTGACATGTGAGGTTGTTCATCATATTCATCATCCTCCTCCTCTATCATCCCCTCAGGGAGAATTTCATCATTTGGCATTGATTCAGGTTCAGATAAGCTTTCAATGAAGGCAAGCACATCCTCTTCTACATATGGCATGGGCTCATCTTCCTTTGGTTGATCCTAAACCAAGTTATCAGCTCCTTCAGGTGTAGCCAGAGAGTCTACATTTGGCTGTACAACATCAGCCTACAATTTGTTTAAGTTAGTAACAGTGAAATAGATAAAGGGAATGGTCTCCAGTTCGCTGTCCCAGAGAGGCTGAGGATAATTATCCAGCCACTCCAAAGGATAAATCCATGGGATTCTTTTAAGTGTGAAAGTAATGAGGTTAATGGTCGCTATTCGCTGCCCCTAGGAAAGCTGAGTGTGATTATTCAGCCCCCCCCCCCCCCAAAGGATAAATCCTTTGGGACTCATTTATCTGTGAATTGTATATGGGTTAAGATCGCCTATTACGCTGTCCCTAGGAAAGCTGAAGGTGATGATTCAGCTCCCCCTGAAAGGATAAATCCTTTGGGACTCTTTTAGTTGTGAAAAAGATGTAGTTAATGATCGTCATATTATGCTGTCCCTAGGAAGGCTGAGGATGATGATTCAGCCCCCCCTAAAAGTTAAACTTTTGGGATTCTTTTTCTGAGGGAACCTAGACGCTGTGTGAAGTACAGCTACTCTAGGTCGAGACATATATGTATTTAGGTTGTTGTTTACCTGAATATTGTCTAGAGGGTGTAGGGTCATCAGGGTGTTTTATAAACACAAATGAATCACTCCCTGGTGCAAAGACAGGGTGTACAGAAGTCTTAAAAGATTTCTGAGTGCATACATAAACTCCTATGGGTCGAGGATAACCCTAACTTCACCACTCTCACCTACAGACATTTGAGAGTGGCTGCTTGTGTACCTCTAAAAATTATAAACTAATTACCTATGAGATATGAGCGGAATTAGGTGGGTTCCCTGTTGTCTCTGCTGATGTAGAGACGCTAGACTCCTATTGTTTATCAGTTGTAGTCTCTGTGTCCATAAAAGTCTCTGGACCAGAGGAAGGAGTGGCTGTCTTCTTAACCCTGGCCTTAGCAACAGTTTGGGTTTTGGAAGAAGATGGGTTTTTCTTCTTCTTTGGCTGTTGGCCGGTTGTTGCCTTGGACAACGTGGTGTGTTGCCCAGAGGTCAAAGACGCTGACTTACCAGACACACTAGCTGCGATCACCTTCTCAGAGGAAGGGATCAAGGGCTTCACAACAGATGGTTGTTTATTAGCAATGTTCTTTATGTGAGCAGTCGTTGGCATGTCATTGGGTCCCATCACCTTGTAGATAGCCCAGTTATGTGATAAGGCTTCATGGCTGTCAGCGCAGAGTTGTGGTAGTTATCACCCAGCAAGCTTTCAAAGATAAGGGATAGAAAACGAACATACCAAATGTTTTCCCCCTGACTCCGTTGGTGCCCTTTAGTTGTTTAACAAGGTTTGTACACCATATTAGTCCATAGGCTATGGCTTGATGATTGAAGGCCAGTTGATCTTGAGATCCCTGCATACCACCCAGGGATTTGACTATGTGAGTGAAGAGGACACGCCACATAGGTGGGAAAAACTTGATCTTCGGGAGAGACTTCAGGACCACTTCAGCTGGTGTCAAGGCTGGGTTAATATTAGATACAGGGAAGAGTGTGGTAAGGGCGTCCTTTATAGCCTTCTTATCAACAGATTTTAGGCATCTTCGCCATGTCTTAGCCTAGCCACAGAGGAAAAATCAGCAACAGAAAATGCGAAGGGATGTTCATTACAAGAGAGGTTAAAGGAGATGGTGTTGTCATCAAGGATCTCAGTAGAATACCAGAATTCCCTAAGGTATTCTTGGTAGAAAACAGATGGGGTTCTTGTGAACGCTTCTCCTACATCACAATTCTTCATGAAATTCACCAGATCTGAGTATGTGTCATTTGAAGCTTTGAGCCATCCAATGGAGTTGTTTGAGGCGAGGATACTATCATTCATCTCGAAGGTAACGTTAGATGCTTTAGGTACTAGAAACGCCATTGAATCAAGAGTGAAGAAGACGAGAATGGTGAGAGGGTTTAGAGAGAGATTTTAGTGAGAGAGATGCAAATGATGAATAATGATAAAAGTGTTTGGTGAAAAACCTTGGAACAATATATATATTCAAAATTTGAAACAGTTATTCAACCGCATTTAATGCGTAGTGGGAAAACGACTGCACACAAGTGGGTCCCTTGACCTTTCAAAACTGTTTGTCTCCTCGTTTATCGAAAAAAATGTGAATAAAATATTGGGAATATTTTTAGCATTTACTTGGAAAATAACTACCTATTTCATGTAAAAAACATTTAATATTAATTCAGACATTAATGACACACATTAAATACCAGCCACAGGCTTTGAGATATTAAGCAAACCCAGCTCAACAACTAGCCTGTTGAATGAAGGTTCAGCCAAAGGCTTTGTAAATAAGTCAACTAGTTGCAGCTCAGTGGGAACAAAATGCAGCTCAATATCTCCTTTAATAATATGATCCCTGATAAAGTGATACCTGATATCTATGTGTTTGGTTCTAGAGTGAAGCACAGGGTTGTTTGAGATAGCAATGGCACTTGTATTGTCACAGAAGATGGGTACTTTGTTATATAGAATCTCATAGTCAGCTAGTTGACTCTTCACCAAAGTACTTGAGCACAGCAACTAGCAGCTGCAACATATTCTGTTTCAGCTGATGACATAGCCACAGAGTTTTGCTTCTTTGCACTCCATCCAACCAACTTGCCTCCTAGGATTTGACAGCTCCCTGAGGTACTTTTCCTGTCAATGCATCACCTAGCGTAGTCTGAATCTAAATAAGCCTTGAGATCAAAGCCTGATTCTTTGGGATACCATAGACCTAGAGAGTTTGTTTGAAGGACTACGTAAATATTGGCCTATTCTACATGATGGATTGAATTGATAAAGTGGGTTGATTAAATGATAAATATAAGAAAGATGAGAAGGAGATGAATGGTGTAGAGAGAGAAAGGAGAGAAAAGAGAAGAGTAGAGAGAGAAAGTAAAGATTGAATAATGAGTAAAATGGAATCACCAACCCCTCCTAACATGCTAGGAGGGGTATATATAGCCCACCCTACATGTGGGCTATATGGACTATATCTTTACTAAATAGATCACGAGCCCATTACATTAATATATCGTTGGAGCGACCGATCCTTCATAAATACGTAAAACGTATTTCCAACAATCTCCCCCTAAGGGAGGTCGCTCCAAGAGACAAAGTTCTAAATAGTCTATATCTCGTGATCTATGCTAACTAAGATGTGACCGAGACTTTATTGGGAAAACGTATTTCCAACAATCTCCCCCTAAGGGAGGTCACATCTTTTTACAAAATCTTAAACCTAGCATCTATGCTTGAGTCTTCGATCTTGTTCTTGTGAATATGCTTGATGTGATCTTTGACTTTAGTCTTGAGCATGTTTCCTTGCCTTGACCCTGTGCATTCATCACTTGTGAAATTTGCCTCTTTGTGACTTCATGTTCCACATACTTATACCTTTAAATTCTTGAAAGCTTTAGAGTTTGATACAACGGAAGACTTGACCTTCAGACTTTCTTGAATTTGTTGAAGTACTAATTGTATGTAGTATAAGCATGTGGTGACGACTTCTTCTGGATTGTACACCGCAATGCCACCTTCTTGTTACGCTGCATAAGACAGTTAGCAACAAAACATATACACATATGAGATGGCCTTGAACATTTCATTCTAATTCGGTAGCATTTTACCTCCGGTCGGTGAAGACCGTTGGACGATATTAAATATCGTACTTGTGGCAGGTAGTTTCAATAAAGAACCTCCTTGACAAGATTTCGCGGGTAAACCCGTTCTCTTTACTCGACCGTCCAAAGCTGACTGCGAACGTAAAGAGTGAATCATTTGGATAATATTATCATCATGATTTGAAGCCGTCAATTCATGTTCCTGGAACAAGTGAAGTTCAATTAAGAACCGCACCATCGTTGCTTTCCAGTTGTCACGAGCTTGATTCGTATAGAATCTTGCAAGTCACCTACCAAGTGCTGTTTGAGGTTAACACTAGAAGGATTTCCACTCATCACTGTGAACACTGAGGTATCACTCTGAGTGATCTGGCAAGATCACTAAGATATTGCGTAGAGGCCTGGAACGTGTTTAAATTCATTTAAGAATTAAACCACTGTTGTTTTCCAGTTATCACAAGTTTGATTCATAAAGAATCGCACAAGTCACCTACCATGAGATTTTTGATATTCGCTCAAGAAGGATTTCCATCTTCATTGTAAATACTTTCGTATTACTCGGATGTTCAGGCAAGATCATGAAGATTTTGCGTAGGACTCTTAAGATCTTTTTTTACTTTTTCACAGTGTGTGAAGAAGCAAGGAAATATGAAAGTGTGTCCTAATGAGATATTTGATGATCTCAAATGGCTCTAGACTCGATCGTGCATTTTGGATTTTAGTGATCGGAGGCTGGAGAGGAGTGCCACCATTTCAATACCAATTTATTCGGAGTGAATAAATCAATAGATAATGCGTTGTCTCCGTGTGATTAAAACAAATATCTTTTGAGAGATATCTGAGTTAGCTGGGATGGGTTATGCATTGCATCACTGGGTCCATGATGTCTATCTTCAATATCAAGAATCATTAAAAATGATCTCAATAGCATATGTATTGACCCGGTTTCTGCCTAAGTTGTAAGGAGGGCTTCTTTCTTTACACCCTTTATCTTTACAATTATTTTTCATTCTTCAACCCCTTCAATGCTTACCAATACGTCATCACTAGCACCTTGTTGTGATTGTTCCAGTGCTAACTTAAGTACTTGGTCGGCATTCAGCTACGTTCACAAACTTTCTCCATCTTTCCTAAGGACTACTATTTCTAGTTATGGAATGTCCTTGGGAAGATTCCTCCGGTTCTAGAGGAATCATTGGACTTTAACCTATCCTACCATCCTTATGTCACCACAATCTTCATCTTCGTGAATAGAGATGTTTTGGGTAAGTATATGTCACCATGAAATCCATTTTGAAGTGCAAATCCATTTTGCTCCCCTTAACATATGCCACGATATCCGAAAACATTTCGCACATGTCGGGATGAGCTAGCACGTTAAGTCAAACCATTTGTGATTAATCATTTCCCATATTAAATCACATTTTCTCCCCCATATTAACAATATTAACCCAATCGATGTTTTTAATATCAATTGATTTAATAGCATTTTAAGAAAATTTGGGAAGAAAAATGCAAAGCCAATTATCTTCATGAATTACACAAGCTCCCCCTCAAATTTATGAGGGTGTACTTGAAACGTAAATTAAATACCTTTTAAACACAAGTGCAAGGTATTTATCACGTGCAAGATCATATATGATAATGTATTCACAAGATTAGCAATTTTACGAGGTTGGACCTGAATGATGAAGAACATCATATGAAAGAAGCACATGGTTCTTGTTCACGAATGTTGGTCGCCTCATCACGTCTGAAGTTATCTCTTGACTCCATTTGATTGATATCGTTGTCTTGACACCAACATGTGAACTTGGCACTTTCGGCGTCAAAGATTTTGAATGCTGGACAATTGCTCCCCCTCAATTGTTGACTCGTGTTCTACTTAAAGAGCTGTAGTCGTCGTTTTGAGTAGTCGCATCGTCTAGTATGTAGATATCAATTGCAAAGAACTTCGGATTGTGGAGTTGATAACTTCGGATTTTGAAGTCAAAGCTTTCCGGTGAAATGCTTGACTTCATTGTGAAAAACGGGTTACTATCAGAAATAATAGCAAGCCATATGGAGCATGTTTTAAATCTTTTAAACTTCTGCTCGAACTTTATTTACAACCCCGTGTCATTATTGAATGACATTTCTAGGTTCGTAAATATTATCGATTCCAGAAGACATGCTCTTTTTATCAAAACGTCTTTGAACACACAATTTTGAAAGATTTAGAAAAACCTTTTGAGAAATTCTTGAAAAATTGTGTTCAAAGTTTTGAAAACCAATTACTTGAGCTTAAGATTTGGAATATCTTAGGAAAGCTCAAGTCCGAGAAGTTGTAAACTTCTCGTTGTAAGGATAAGTTACCATCGGCGATAAACTTTCCTTTTATTTGAAGGACGAGTCCTAAGCTGACATTTACTTAGAAGTCGTGTTCATGAGCTTGAAAACTTTGACTGTTTTAACGGAAAGCTCATGACCGAGAAAGGTTAATTTCTCGTTACGAGGAAAAGTTCTCTTATTTAAAAGATACACTTTCCTTTCTGAGCTTAAAACTTCGAATGTTTTAATACAAGCTCATGACCGAGAAATGTTAATTTCTTGTTATGAGGATAAGTTATCATAAAAGATAATCTTTCCTTTATTTGAAATTCGAGTTACAGTCTGACATTTAACTGTAAGTCATTGTGCATGAGCTTAAAAACTTCGAATGTTTTTAATATTATCTCATGCCCGAGAAAACTTAATTTCTCGTTGTTAGGATAAGTTTATCATCGGCGATAAACTTTCCTTTCTTTGAAGTTCGGGTCATCATCTGATATTTAATGATGAGCCTTTGTGCATGAGCTTAAAAACTTGGAATGTTTTTAATATAAGCTCATGCCCGAGAAAAATTAATTTCTCGTTATAAGGATAAGTTTATCATCGGCGATAAACTTTACTTTCTTTGAAGATCGAGTTATAGTCTGTAATGTGACTATAAGTCCTTTTGGTAAGCTTAACCATGAATCCCCTGAGACACTTGTTTCTCCGATATCTGCTTCTTCAGTAACCAAACTCTAAGAGTGTCCTTAGTTGAACGGTATACAATGATTGGACCGCTTCGTTCTTTTGGAACATCAACTTTGGTACATGCATTCTCATTAGGAATTTGCTTGCTTTGACATGGGTTAGCGATATCAATTCTAGAAGAACGTGGGGGTTCACAGTTGGCTTTACTTGTGTCAAAGGCGACCTGAGTAGATGATTCACTTATCTTAGCTGGCAAACGTTTCCTTTTATAGAAAACCTTAAGTTTAGGCTTAAGTGACGTATCATCTTTATCGATTTCCTCCCTAGTAGTCTTCGTAGAGTCAAAGACTATCCTAGTTAAAGGGCACTCGATTCCTACAAGAGTGAAAGTTCTACCAATGGGGCGCCACATTTGGCCAACGGGTTTGATTTTAGCTACCCACTGGGATTTAAGTCTAGCACGGGAGTTCACCTCATTAAGTAGTTTCTTGATACAAGAATCATGATTTGCCGTAAAGACACATTTTCTACATGTTTTACAAGTAGCATATTTAATGTCCGAGTAAGATCTAGAATTCCTAGATGATTGATTGATGCTCCTAGGATGTGACATGCTACGGTTAGAAGTGTTGGGTAAACTAGAAGGCATCTAACTAGGTTTGAAATTCCTATCTCTTACTTGTGTCTTTTGCTTAGCTTCCCTTAGACCAAATGTATGGCGAACGTCATTTGAACTAGTTCGAGACGTATTCTTTGGACTATGTCTAGGGAAATTAGAGGCAATCATGTGATTAGGTCTTGCAAAAGCTGTTTTAGTCACATTGGGCCTAGATGGTGGAGTGACTGGTCTAGGAAAGTGAACCAAATCAACTTGGGAGGCAAACCGCGGTCTCGAGGATTGTGGTCGCTCGGATCTAAATGCAGTAGGTTTTCTGACAGTCGGTTGTCTGACGAACTGATTTGTAGGCGGTTTCCCCAAGATTGATGGTTTTTCAAGGTTAGTGTCCACACTAGTTCCTCTATTTTTCCTTAACTCATTTTTCAACGCAGCTATAGCAAAAACCTTTTCCTGTACTTGAGCCTTTAACGTTTCATTCTCTTTGATCCAATTTTTCAACTTAGATTCTAGCAGTTGAATTTGTTTCAAAAGATTATCCTTTTCAGCTTTAGAATCTAAAACTTTTTGATCCAATTTTCTTTCAAGAACAACGTTTGAATTTTCATGTTTTTCAAAGTATGTTTCAAATTTGTCCGTTTTCTTAGAAAATTCAAGTTTGGCATCCTCAAGATCTTTTGATTGTTGAGCTACAATCGCTTCGAGCTCTCTAATCTTGGAATCAGAAGCAGTCAATGAAGCAGTTATAAGACAATTATCATGATGTATTATAGCATTCTGAACAATCTCTCCCCCATTATGACGTACATCGGATGAATCAGAAGTGGTATTGCTATCACTCTTTTCCATCCCATGTTTGTCATAATTAAGTTCGGAATGCTCAAAATGCGGCATATCATCAGCATATACATCATAAACAATATTACATTGTACCATGTTTGCAGGCTCTTCGTCATAAACGGGTAAGGTGTCATCAAGAAGGATCTCTTGAACATTCCCTGATGTGCCACTGGTATCATGTTGTCCTTCCGATTCCGTGCTCTTGCCATCGTTAGGCTCCAAGTTGTCAACCGTATGACCATTCTCCTCTTGCATCTGCATCATAGATTCTTGCACTCCATTATCATACATTTGCTGAAGTCGAGATCTTTCATAAATCGAAGACGACACCGATGTCATGAGTTTCAATATTGTATCACGGAAAACTCGAAGCTCGGTATGTGTATCTCGAAGAAATGATTGGCAAATCAATGAACTTTCAAGCTTGACAATATTGAATTGGAGGAAAGGCGTGAGTTTTGTCACAAGAGTCTTATATGCAAGTGCCGATGCAGAGTGATTGAAGTTTTCATGTTGAGTTGCTCGGCGAGTTGGGTCAAAGTGGTTAATATTGAATCGATGAATATATGACGATCTTGTCCAAAGATGGTCACAAATTCGCTCCCTCCTTGAATCCTCGAAAGAGTGACAAGATGAGACTGAAGCATTTGAAATGAAGTTATACCACTTTCTCTAGCTTTGACTTGCATTCGATGCAATTTTCCCTCTTGAAACGATTCCATTGAAGTTTGATGAAAAATTCTTGAACCCTTTGTTTGGTAATTTGCCTTTTTCTTGGCTCAATAATATTTGTTGGTTCAAACTTGATAAAACAAACCGGAGACCAAGTAAAATTCGGCTCACTCTAAAAATAAAGCCCGTCAACAAATAAATCCAAGCTACGGTTAATATAGTGATCAGCCCGACAATTTATATCTAATTTTTCGTGGTCTCGTCAACTAATTTTTGTCACTTAATCCCGACTCGTTGTCACGTTAAAACTCGAACAATCAACCAATTTTAAAAGAAAAATCCCAATATGGAAAAATTTGAAATAAATTAGCTCCCAAAAACAATCCCAAATTAATTACTTCCCAATTTGAAAAAAATTGAAATTAATTAAACGTGAATATGAAAAAAAAAACATTGATAAGAAAAATCCCAAAAAAACGTGGCAGAGAATCTAACCACCGCCCCACTTCCCAATCAATTTGACACACGTGTCCTCCTTTGTAAACTCCGTCCACTGCTCAAAATTTATATAAAAAAATAAAACGTTTATCTCTGTTACTATATCTCTCTCTCTCAAAAACACAATTCACACTACTTTGTTTTGTCCGCCCCTCTCTCTCTCTCTTCTAAACATACACCATAACAAAGATAAAAACTAATTTCCTCAAACGTTGAAACGCAGCCACCAATCCTAATCACAGATAGCAATATCCACAGCTCAAAAACATCAATCGACGAAACAGTGTTGGCTTCAAGATCTTGAAAAAGGTCTCGGGTAGGTATTTGTTGCATGTGAGTTAATCTTGAAATCTATCGAGTCTTTCTATCATCTGTCGAGTCCTTTTTGTGATGTTTTTCTTTGATTTTTGTCTCCAACGAAACAAAGTTTGATTAATAACATAAATGTTATTAGTCTTACTTTATCTTCGAAAATCGAAAGAAGGTAGAACCTTCGATAACGATCTATGATGATCTATCTTTTTCGTGTTTGATTTTTCATGATCAAGACATGCATGTTAAAAAACACGAAATCGAAAAAAACTGAGATTAAGTTTTCTGTTTGAGTCAAGATGTTGTAGATTGAGTAGGTGTCGATGGGAAATAGGTTAAGATATGATGTCGAGAGATGATGGTCGAGAGTGTTGTGTTTGTGTTGATTGTGAGTGTGATGTGAGTCGAGTGAATGAGTCGAGATTGTTAAGGTGAGGGGGTGTTTGATTGAGGTGAATCGAGGGTGTGTGATACGAGAGGTTAGGAGACGAGGGTGAGTGGTTTTTGTGGTTGAATCTTTGTTTGACAGTCGAGAGTTTGTTGGAGGGTGTCGGTGAAGTTTTGTATCGAGTCTGTTGAGGGTTTGGGTGAGGGAGTCGAGGGTGAGAAAGAGGGGTTCTGTTAAAGAGAGGGGTTCTTAAATGTCGTCACATAAAGTGAGTTTCCAACATTGTTCCTTTGAGGTATCTGAAAATTCTCTTAACAACCACTAGATGGGATTCTTTTGGGTTAGCTTGGTACCTTGGACAGAGACATGTGGAGAACTGGATATCAGGGAAACTGGCTGTGAGATACATGAGTGACCCAATCATGCCTCTATACATAGTCTCATTAACAGATACCCCTGACTCATCAGGGTCCAAATTGTTGGGTGGAAGCATGGGGCATTTCACTGATGCACAATCAGCCAAGTCATATTTTTTTAGCAAATCTTTAACATAATTTTCTTGACAAATCAAAATTCCTTTAGGACATTGTTTAATTTGAAAACACAAAAAGTAAGTTAATTCACCCATCATACTCATCTCATATTTCTTGGTTATTAATTTAGCAAAACGTTTACTAAGATTAACATTTGTAGACCCAAAGATGATATCATCCACATAAATCTATACAATGATGAAATCACTTTTATCCTTGAAGGTAAAAAGTGTTTTATCAATGGAACCCCTGACAAATTTATTTTTAGTTAAAAAAGTAGACAGCGTTTCATACCATGCCCTTGGAGCCTGTTTCAGCCCATACATTGCTTTGTGAAGCCTGTACACATTGTTGGGAAACTCGCTGTTCTCGAATCCTTCTGGCTGTTCAACATACACTTCTTCAGCCAAATCTCCATTAAGGAAGGCACTCTTAACATCCATTTGATACACAGTGAAGTTCATATATGCAGCGTAAGCAAGGAAGATTCCGATGGCTTCAAGTCTTGCTACAGGTGCAAATGTTTCATCATAATCAATCCCTTCAGTCTGTATATACCCCTGTGCAACCAACCTTGCCTTGTTCCTTATGATATTGCCAATTTCATCCATCTTGTTCCTATATATCCATCTAGTGCTTGTGATGTTCTTACCAGGTGGAGCAGGCACTAGATTCCATACCTTGTTTCTTTTAAACTGATTGATTTCTTCCTGCATTGCAGCGACCCAACCATTTTCAAGAAGTGCTTCAGCTACACGCTTGGGTTCAATTTGAAAAAGAAATTCAGCAAACAAACATTCATTGGTTAAGGCTAATTCTGAGTCATGAATTCTCTGTCTAGTAGTAACCCCAGCATTTGGTTCACCAATGATTTTGACAAGAAGAATGTGTTGATCTCTTGACCATTTGCTTTGAGGAGCTAGGGAGTCATAGACAGGTGCAGGTATGGAGGATGAAATTGCAACTTGAGTTTCATTCTGCTGAGTATGAGGACTATCTTCAAAAACAATCTCTGTGTCTGTGTCTTCATTATCTATTTCAGGAAGTGATGATTCACAGACCACATGAGAGTCTTCTTGATAACTAGCAATAGGTGAGTCATCTTTAGCTGAAGTGGAACATGGGCTTGTGGAAGGTTGACTTTCACTTTCAGCTGTCACTTGAGTAGAAGGAAGTTCAATGTTGTGTGTTGACAGCGGATCATGTGCAGGAACATATGGGATAAGAGTATATGTGTGTGGATGATGATGAAAGACAGGCCTTGGCTTAGAGAACTCATCTGATGGGAAAGACCTATTTTTGTTGAAATCAATTTCATCACCTTCTGTTCCTGTTCTTTGTAGCACGTCATCGTCTTCATTGAATGTGACATGATAGGTTTCTTCTAGTTCCTGTCTTTTTATGTGGAATACTGTAGAAGGCTTTGGCTGTTGAAGAGTATCCTAAGAAGAAACCATCATCAGCTTTTTCATCAAACTTTCCAAGTTGATCCCTGTAGTTGTAAATAAACACACGGCATCCAAAGACATGGAAATAGCTGACGTCTGGTGCTCTTTTTCGAGAACCTTCACAAGAGGTTTTTCCATGTCTTTTAACAATGATTGATCTATCTTGGGTATAGCAGGCAGTGTGGATAGCTTCTCCCCAAAATTGCTTTGGTAAAGTTGCACCATTTAGCATGGTTCTGGCTGCTTCAATCAATGTTCTATTTCTTCTTTCAGCTACTCCATTTTGTTCAGGAGTACCAGCTAAAAGAGAAGTTTTGTGATATTCCCTTTTCATCACAAAAAGCTTCAAGCTGTTGATTCTTGAATTTAGTCCCATTATCACTTCTTAGAGCTTTTACTCTAACTTCATTCATTTTTTCAACCTGTCTGATGAAGGACATGATGGCATCAGCTGCATCACTTTTCTTTTTGAGGAAGAAAACCCATGTGTACCTTGAAAATTCATCAACTATGACCAAGGTGTATTTGTTGTGATTAATGGTCTGTGGTTTGACAGGTTGAAACAAATATATGTGAAGAAGATGTAAGCACTTGTCAATAGAGAATGATTGTCTGGTCTTAAATGATGACCTGTGATGCTTTCCCTTAACACATGTTGAACATGTCTTGTCCTTAGTGAAAGTCACGGGTGGTAGACCAGCAACCAAGTTTTGTGTGGTTAGCTTTTTGATGTTCTTGAAGTTGAGATGAGAGAGTCGTTTGTGCCATAGACAATTGACACTTTCAGAGCCTTTTGCTAGAAAACAATTTGAGTTTTCCTCTGAGCAAGAAGCCATGTTGATGACGTACACATCTCTTCTTCTTGGTGAAATATCATTATACTTGTTGAATATGGTTCCTTGAGTCTTTGTAAACAAAACCTTGTAGTCAGCATCACACAACTGGCTGATGCTGATGAGATTGTGCTTAAGACCATTCACATATGCAACCCTTGTAAACGTTATTCCATTGCAGTTAACTGAGAAATATCCCTCTGTGTCGCCCGAAGAGTTATCCCCAAACACCACTTTAAGACTAGGCTCTTTCAAATATCTGTGCAGATATTTTTTATTCCTGTCATGTGTCTAGAGCAGCCACTATCTAGATACCAGACCGATTCCCTGAGATGTTTCTGCACAGATATATAGAAACAGATTAGTTCCTATGGTGAACCCACTTTCTAGTGGGTTCCCTGAATTGCTGATTAGTAACTCTTGAGTTCCTGTAGAACCTGTGACGATGTGAAGGACAATTGGCTGTGTCATGGGTGTACCTTCCACAGATGTCACATCCAGGAAAGTCCTTGCACTCATCTGAGTGGTGGGTTTGTGAGACCACAATATTTATAGGGAGAGTAAGGTCTGTAGTTTCCTGATGGTCTCCTAGTAGCCTGTTGTTTGTCCCTATAAGGTGTCTGAGCTCTCTTAACAGCCATATGTCTATCATGATCAATGGTCATATGATGAGAATTCTTACACACATTACAATAAGGTTTGATAACATTTTCACCTTTTGGTTCTCCTAAGATAGACTTAGGTTCAGAGGAAGCAGAGCATTCAGCGGAAGGCTTAATATGTTCTTTTAAGAGTTCTACTTCTTTCATCAATGACAACAGGCGTTCTTCAGTTGAGGGTTCAACTTTGTTCATAGGGTTTGTTGAGACAGCCTTATAAACATTTTGTTTAATAGATGGTGTTACAGGAACAACAAAAACCTTAGTTGGAGGTGTCTCAACATCTGGTTTGAGTTCATCCTTAGCTCCTCTAGAAGAGCTACTGGGTTCAACACCAGATAGTTTAGGCAAAGGTGACAAAGGTTCAATGTTATTTATAACCACTTCATAGACAGGTACATCAGTCATAAGAGGGCCAGACACATGTAGTCTCTATGGACTTGAAAACAATCTCTTTGGGTTGCTTAAGTGCCTTCATTTTGTTTCTCTTAGCAGTCACAACCCTAGATATGTCAGTTGGAACTTCATCATCAAGTAATTCATTTATAGTGAACCTACTGCATAGCCATTTTTCTATAACCTTGTTTAGTTCAGTTACTTGATCATTTAAGGAACTGTTTCTTAAAGTTAACTTATTAATTCATTTTGAAGAGATGTCATATCAGAGTTAACTTGTTTTAAAGTTTTACATTCAGCCTTAGTAGTCAACAATTCATTTTTAACAGAGTGAAATTTATCAAGCAGGGTCTTTCGTTGGTCCTCAACAAAGTGTAAATCAACTCTGGTATAATCAAGGACATGTTTACGTTCATCACTTTCAGACATAGAGATAAGCCTGTGTACCTTTTTCATAGTGATGTCAACCCATTGTCCTGACCTAGCATCTCCTTTACCAACAGCAGGTTCATCCTCAGCTATAGTCATAAATGCCCTGACCCTGGTGGTATCTTCTTCATCAGATGTCAGCGGCTCATCATTCCAATCATATGCTTCAGCTACCAACCCTTTCTCTGTCCTTTTATCACCCCCTTTCTTCTTTGACAGAGATTCTAACTTCAAATTCATCTGTTCCAACTCAGCCTTTAGTACCTTGTATTTGCTTTTGTAATCCTTTTTCTCATTATCAGAGGAATTGGATTGGTGAGATGAGTTGTTTTGTTGTGATTTGAATTTGTAAGGTTTGAATGATGAAGGATAGGATGGTGAGGAAGTTTTTGTGGATGGACAGTCTTTTTGAAAATGTCCAAGTTTTCCACAGGCAAAGCAAGTCTCTTTGGATTTGTCAGTCTGTTTACTAGCTGATCCTACTCTCCCTGACCTTTTGTAGAACCTTCTTTGATTAGCTAGTAAATCTCTTTCATGAAACTCAGCATTAAGGGTTGTCATGAACTCCTGGCTTCTACGAGTGTCTTCTTCAACATCTGAATCGTTGTCATGAGTGTGTGACTCCCTGAACTACTAATCTTTTAGACTCAGATTTGTAAATGGTATCTATCAGCCCTTCTTCATAGTTGTATTTTCCATATAGCTGAGCCAACGTATCATTCTTGATGGAGTTATTGGATCTATGGGTCTGATTCATGCTCAGCCATTTTCTGGGAAGGCTGTTGAAAAAGGTGGCGTTTACTTCAGCTTGTCCAATGGTGACTTCATTCATGCCAAGATCGTTGAGAAGAATCTTCAGCCTTGTGTACGTCTATTGTACCTTTTCACCTTCAAGTGCCTTGAAAGCATTAAACTGAAGCCTGAGTGCCTGAATCTTTGTTTCTCTGGTTTCAGAGGGTCCTTCATGGCCTAGGATGAGGTCTGTTCACATTTGTTTGGCTGTTGGACATTGGATTACTGGTTTCATGATGTGTTTTGGGAGACATGAGATGATAATGCATTTGAGACGTTTTTCTTGGTTTGCCAATTTCTTATCAGCTGGAGTCCACTACTTGAGAGGCTTGGGAAGAGGATTCTCGTCAGTAGAGGTAAGTGCCATGGGAACATATGGTCCATTTTCTAGAATTTCTAGAAGAAATGGTTCAAGTCCATCTAGATAGACAAGAAATTGACTTTTCCAACTTGCAAAGTCATCTTCATCAAATACTGGTACGTTGGTAACATGGGAACCACCTCTTGAATCAAGAAGTTGAGGAAGATCGTCTTCATTTTGAGTAAGGTTTACTCTTGGTGAGTTTGGAAGTGGTGGTATGTTATTCCCAGAAACCAAGTTAGGTGGTGGTGGTGGGGTGTTGCTCGTTTCAGGCATGATGGATCTTGATTATAAAACTTAGATAGATTTTTATGAAGGTTTTAATATCAAACACCGCTCTGATACCAATTGAAAGTACCTAAAACTAGCTTGAAACGATTAAGAAGGATAATTAACACCAGTAAATACTTTTCAAAGGCAGTAATTTATTATTGTATAACAAGTATTACATGTGTTATGGATAACACAGTTTGATGACAATGTGTTGTGTACACTTTGGACAAAATAAAGCAAACTCAAGAACACAGGCACATATGTTCTTCTTATGAGTTGTAAAGAGTTAATGTGTGAAATCTAGCAAAGTGAACACCATTAACTCTAGCCTACATATCCTATTTATAGTGGTATGAGGTTGACTCTTAGTACTGGTTGATGGTGACTACATAAAACAAAAAATGTTAGACATCTATCAAAACAGGCTCTTCTATTCTTGGTAGTCTGCCACAACGCTTTAGGGAAACAGAGCTGACATAGTTTCCTTTTTCTTCATTCCTTGTACTTTAGGTTGTGAAACTTCCCGCCTAAACAGTTAGGTATGTCCAAAGTGTACTGAGTGTTAACATGGTATTGCCACCACTGTTAACACTCAACCACTCAAAGTCACTGATACATCTTGGTTGTTATCCAACACAGCCAATGAGTATGTCTTCAAGTAATCTTCGACTTCCTTGATAATGTCTCTGAAATGGACTCCTCTGTGGTTGCTCATAGAGACATAGAACTCTGTGAGTCTTGGGTTACTTGCCTGTCTCCTAAGCACATGCAAGTTAATATCAAACAGCTTATTTAAGTTTAAATCTACGACTAAGGGAATTCTAATAGACTTAGATTCCCAACAGAAACACATGATTAAAACATGAAATACTAAGACAAGACCAGAACAAGTATGATAAGTATGAACATGCCAAGTAAACTAAGTAACAAGTATGTACAAGTAAAACCGACTCTTATTCATGTCCCTTCATTATGTAGCTATTGTGAAGTCGGAGTGATCGTCTACGTTCCTTTTCGTCTTCATTTACTGGACATAAGGTACAGATATTCCGTCCTTTAGTAAGGAAATCTTTCTTCCTATATTAGGATTTCCCCGTTTGCAGCCATTTGTTTTTAATAAGTGTGAAAACACTTATACTTTTACCACTTATTTCCAATAATAACAAAACCAAAACGTGTATTTTATGTCGTAAAAGTCGGAATTATGCGTGGTTTGTGTTTTAGGACCAAAAATGCAAAAGGAAGAAAACATGGGCTATCACGGGCTTTTATCGAAGAAAAAGACTAAAGGCGAAGTCAAAAGATCGAGAATGCAAAAAGAACGGAAGTCCAAGGCCTATTCTGAAGATTTATCGAAGAAAAAGTCTAAAGACGGAAGTTTAATGAAGTCGAAGAACTCAAGTCTAATTATAGAAGAAAATTATAAGACGAGTTCAACTTATATCGACAAATCCCGAGACGACGTCGAGAAAGACAAAGAAATTAAGTCGAGTCGAGACGAGAAGAAAGAAAGAAGATCGCTTAAGCATGTAATCTCCACACCTCCTATAAATACCCTCCTAATATGTCATTAGGAGGGTGTTAGGTGGTTAGTTTTTAGTAGTTGTAGATTAAGTTTTAGTTTTATTAAGTGTGTTTTATTTTCTCTCTAGTTTTTCCTTCAAGCTTTTTAATCTTTACATTAATCTTGTAATCTTTTGATATTAATCTTTAATCAATCAAGCTTATTTTCTTAATTCTCATTCTACCTTTCTTAATCTTTATCTTAATCTTGATAATCATGTAGTTAATCTCATATCTTTGATTATGTGAATGTTTTATTCATGTGATTGATCTTTTAGTTTTGATTTGGTGGATGTTTTGAGCTTATTGTGGTTATTGATCTTCTAGTGTTTGGCTTATTTTTATTAAGTTGGTTTGATAGATTTATAGATTTTCTTATTAGTTGATTTTAAATGTTTTGATTATTTAATGTTTTTATAATTTTTAATTTGTGGCTTATTTAGTTCTTCTTAAAATTTATTTGGTTAAAGTTTTGGTTAATTGCTTGTTTAGTTCGAGCTTATTCGTAGCTTATTTCTTTAAGTTTTGATTTAACTGTTTATCTGTATCTGTGCTTTAACTTTTTCGGATTAGGGTTAATTTTTCCGAATTTACCATTCTTCTGAATTTATCATTTCTATGAAATTGTCATATATCTGAAAAACCATTTATTCCGAAAAAGTTAATATTTCGAAAATACCATTTTACTGAAAAAGTCTTTATTCCGAAAAATATCATTTTTTCTGAAAACATGCATTATTCCGAAGATCTACTTTTTCTGAAAAGTCCTTTATTCCGAAAACTCCATTTTTCTGAAAAGTTCATTTATTCCGAAAATCCTATTTTTCTGAAAACCTTCTTTATTCCGAAAAACTCTTTTTTCTGAAAACACCATTTTTTTTAAAAGATCATTTTTCCGAAAACATTCCTTTTTCTGAAAAGTACTTTATTCCGAAAATCCTATTTTTCTGAAAAACCTTGTTATTCCGAAAAACCCATTTTTCTGAAAAGTCATTTATTCCGAAAACATCCTTTTTCTGAAATACCTATTATCTTGTTTTCAGACTTAGTTAACTGTTAGTCTTCTAAATTGTTTCTATTTTTCAAAATTTAATTTTTCCCGCCTTTTTATTTAGCATTGTTTTAACTTGTTTTATCTTAGATTAAATTTTCAAGCTTTCAACGACATTTTTATTTTTAGTTTAAAATAGATAACCCTTTCCCATTTATTATTCCACCAAGAACGACTGAGTCACATTTTTGACTAGTAATCAATTCGAAAAGACTTGGAACGAAAATATTTTATACTTGGTGTAAAAACCTGTATTAAATGGCGCCGCTGCCGGCTCTTTTCGTTAAGATTAACGGTTTTAAGTGAGAGACGCGTTGGATTTTAGGATCCGTTCATCTTTGAACGTTATTTTCCTTGCTTTAAAATTTCTAAAAAAATCCTAAAAAATATAAAATTTTCAAAAATACAAAAAAATAGAAAAACATAAAAACCAAAAATATTTTTTTGTCTATTTTTATTTTCCTTTTGTAGGTGTGCATGCGTACTCGTGCTCGTAAGAAGAAAGTAGCTCAAGCCGAAGTCATTACTCCACCTATTGTCACCGTGGACAATCAACCAATGATCGAGCTTTTGCAATCGCACGTAGAGGGCAACACCGATGCTATTGTCATACCCGAGATTGGAGCCAACAATTTTGAACTCAAATCCGGTTTCATTCAAATGGTCTCTGCTCAACCATTCTTGGGGCGTACACTTGATGATCCTCATGACCATGTCAAAAGATTTCTTCAACTCACTAATACGGTCAAGTTTAATGGGGTTTCACAAGAGGTAATTCGCTTACAACTTTTTCCTTTCTCCTTAGAGGGACAAGCCCGGCATTGGCTTGATAAGGAACCGCCACAAAGTATTCTTACGTGGTCGGATTTAGAGACCAAATTCATTAACTACTTTTTCCCACCCTCACGTACTATCACTTTGCGGAATGAAATCATTAACTTTGAACAAAAGTACGGTGAGACATTTAGTCAATCTTGGGACCGTTTTAAGGAACTTTTAAGAAAGTGTCCACAACATGGTTTCACAAAAGTGCATCAAATTAACACTTTTTACAATGGTTTAAGCATGAATGACCAAGATTCACTAAATAATGCCTCGGGGGGTAACATTTTGGTTAAGTCTTCTAATGCCGCATGGGATATTATTGAGAATAAATCTAAAGTGCAAACCAAAAGTATTCGGGCTAATGTGGCTAGTGCTAGCATTAGTGACACCGAAAGGAAACTTGATAAGCTTACTACAGTTGTTGAAGCACTTGCTTTACAAGCCGTTAACAATGCCAAAAACAACAATGCTTTTAATATACCTTGTGAAACCTGTGGTGGGCCACACTCTTATGCTAATTGTGATAAAGCTTATGATCAATCTCACAGGGAAGTATATGCTTACAACAACACCGAGAGAGTTCATTTCAAGCCTAATGTCGATGTTAATCACTTGTCTTACAACTCGACAAATTACTTGGCTCCACCCGGTTTTCAGCAAAGACCACCACCAACCACCCAAAACAACCAAGGGCCACCAAGATCTAATGTTCAAGGAAATACCAACATGAGGGGCTCAAATGCAAATCAGGGTAACTATCACATGCAAAACCAAGGTTTTCAACACCAAGGTTTCAATCCTCAAGGTTTTCCACCTTATAACCAATACCCAAACCAAGGTTTTCAACAACAAGGGTTCAATGTACCTCATCCACCAATGGACTTGGTTTTGCAAAAGTTGAATGAACATGAGAAAATCATGCAAGCAATGCAAGAATCTACTAGACAAATTCAAGAGTCCACGGATAGGAGATTCGTTCAAATGTTACAAACCCTTCGTCCCCAAGGTGCTCTTCCTTCTACCACCGAAACAAACCCTAGAGCTAATGTGAGTGCTATTACTACTCGAAGTGGAGCAACCTTAGTAGGACCTTCTATCCCTCCTCCCGTTACTCCATCTACACCTCCTCCACCCCCACTTATCCCTCCTACTACCACACCTAGTACTAGTTCGCCATCACCGTCTCCACCTATTAATGAAGAAGTACCCAAGCAAAACCCTCCACCAACCCCACCTACCACCTCTAAACCTTATATTTCTCAACCCTCAACATCTCAACCTTTACCTGCTACACCTACACCACCTAAACCCAATATCCCTTATCCTTCTCGCTTAGACAAGTGCCAATTGCTCACCAAGGATGATATTCAAGTGTCCAACTTTTTGAAGAAGATTTCGGGACTGTCCATTACCTTTAGCCTTGTTGAAGCTATAACCCAAATGCCTAAATTTGTTAAGATGTTTAAGGACTTGCTTAATAAGAAGGAGAAGATGGCCAAGTTTGTTAATACTCGATTGAATGAAAATTGTTCTGCCGTCCTTCTTAAAGAACTTCCAGAGAAACTTGGAGATCCCGGTCGTTTTGTGTTGCCTTGCATTTTTAACAAAACTGAAGAATTTGCTGCCTTAGCTGATCTCGGAGCCAGTGTAAATCTGATGCCTTTAAGTGTTTGAAAAACACTATCATTACCCGACCTTACTCCAACGAAAATGACTCTTGAGCTAGCAAATCGCACTCTCGCTTACCCCGTTGGTATTGCCAAAGATGTGTTCATTAAAGTTGGCACCTTCACTTTTCCGGTCGACTTTGTTGTTGTTGATTATGAAATGGACCCTCGTATTCCGTTAATACTTGGTCGGTCATTTTTGAGAACCGGAAAAGCTCTTGTCGATGTTGCCGAAGGTGAGCTAATCTTAAGAGTCGGGAATGATGCTCAAGTTTTTAAGATGGGGAAGATTACAAGTAAGACAAATGGAAAAGAATCCGCAAAAATGATAAATGTGCTTCAAGAAGAGCTTACTCCTACTTTCAAAAGTTTTAAGCTTGATGACTTTGTTGTATATGATAATCCTCTTTTCGAGTCTTCCCATGACAATCCACTTTTTCAAGACGATGTGGATGATTTTGATGATTCTCTCCCAAATTGGATCCCCCACCAATCTATGGGTCTCCATCGATCTATGATGACTCTAGTTCCGATGGGGATGATTCTGCTGCTTTTGTTTCAGAGTATCCAAACATGCCAACTTATGCTGATTTTGATAATGCCGATACTCTCTCGAGTGATTCTTCTCATAATGACCTTACTCCTACTTTTGATGAAGATCCTCCACCAAACACTATTGATACTTTGGACAATTACTCATTTGAGGAAGATTTTGCTACTTTTCTCAATACCTACTTCCCCAATGAGAGTGATGCTCCTCCTTTGGACTTTGATGATTATGGTCTTTATCCTCCTTTGGATATGAAGAAACCTGTTTCAACGGAGAAGAAGCCGGCCGATACCGATATCAGTAGCACCTATGTCTTGACACCTCTCTATCCTCCCTCTGAGGATGAGATTGTGTGATTTATGTGCGGATCTTCTTCAAGGTTTGTTGAGCCTGAGTGTTATTTTCCCCTAAAGGAAAAGGTGTTCGATCCCGGTATTGAAATTTTTAAGCCATCTCAGTATCCATCTGATGAAATAAAAGGAAAGACTTTTGGAACTTATGGAGATATGCTTGCCCCTCATCACCCTTACTACCACCGTGCTTCATCTTTGCTTAAGGGAACCTTGCCTATTCTTCTTTGGCTTTCCTTGTTCGCCTTAAGCTTGTGCTATTTGATGGACGAAAACCATGTATTTGACCCCGGTGGATGTTCTTCAAGGTTCTTCCTATGCTAATCAAGGTCGAGTCAGGCTCACGACTCGGGTAACAAAAACAAGCGCTTCTCGGGAGGCAACCCCGATTATCTATCTATCCTTTACCATTTTCATAATAAGTGTAGGGGGAGCCCCATATGTGTTTGTTGTCTTGTTTCTTCTTCTGTGCAGGGATTAAAGCTTCAAAGATCCATTCTCGATGACTTTTGACGAACCGTGATCCCGTGTACCCGTCTTCCCGGTTCTCTCCTAAACTTCGTGATTCAATATTTCATATCTTATATGTTCACATTGAAATCACTATAGTTGTCCTTTCCTTAGCAAGATTTAAACAACGTGCACAATGTCATAAGTGTAGGGGAGTTTACTCACACATGCTTAAACATTGAGGACAATGCTTATATCAAGTGTAGGGGGGACTTCTATCAAAGTAAGTGGTCTTTTCCATGAATTTGTCCTCATTTTAACCGGAAAATTTGATTTTTCGATATTTTTCAAAATTTTTAATCTATTTTGGCCTAGTAGTTTTTCCTTTGTTATTGTTACTTACTTTCTTTGCTAGAATAAATTTCAATAAAGTGGTTTTAATTTTTAAAACGTTTTGAATATTTTGACTCAACCCGAGTTTACTTATCTAAGTTTACTCTAGCTAGTATCCTTAACGTGTTTAAGTCAAGTTTTGCTAGGCTTTTATATAGGGAACTTTAAAACGCGAAAGTCTTAACTCTCACGGGTTAAGAACAAGAACTTTTCGCAAGTTCCTATAATTGATCCTAGAGAGTTATTTTTTAAGGTAACTTTAAAACACGAATTCTAAACTTGAAAAAGTCTAAGATTTTGCAAGATCCTATAGATGACTCGAAAACCCAAAACTTTGATTTAATTGGCTAAGCATCCATGAGTCTCATTCCTTGAGATTTTAAACTGTGGAGAACGAGAGATGATAGAGTCAATTATAAGTTTGGTATTCTTTCGTGAATTTATGTGAGTTGATTATAAGCCTATTCTCCCATTGCTTGCTAATAAATTTATCTGCAATAAATAAGGTTGTACGATTTGAAAAGTTACTGATCTTCTAGCACAAGATAGTTTAAAAGTTGCTCGGTATTAATTAGAGTTCATAGCCAAGGCATAACTTATTGAAGCGGGATGCGAAGATTGGCGAGTCCGAAAAGGCCCTAACAAGGCATGAGGGCTACATTTTGTTGCTAAAGATCCAAAAGTGATGTGAAGAATCATTTATCAAAAATCAATATGAAGGATCGAGACACACACGAAAAGCAAAAACTCCCCTAAAGATCATGGAGAAGTATATCCGAAAAGACCCTAGCAAGGTATGAGGATAAATAGATCCAAGTCCTAAAAGGAGGCGGATCGTTGTATATCAATGTCCAAAGTAAAGATTGGAGAAAAATGAAGAAGTCGTGGTCCAAATATGAAGAATTTATCGAAAACTTCAAGTGAAGAAATTCCTATTATGAAGAGAGGACCATAATTTCAAGAACGTCTCTCAAAGATTTGAAGTATGAAGTCGCTGCCAAATATCGGTCCGAGAAATGTCTCAAATCGTGAAGCGAGTTATGCCAAGATATGAACTTTATGAGGTCCCGAGAAGTAGTTTTAAAAGATTTTGTCCTTTAGCTAACTATTGATTAAATCGTCCCACTTTATTTTTAGCTTAAATAATTATCAAAATAAGTCAAACAATGCATCCTCGTGATCATTCAAGACAAAAATAAAATATAAGAGATACACCTAGGAATAAGGGAGTCTAAGTGAATAATTGGGCCACATGAGTTTGTGATTAGTTTGCTAACTTATAATAACAATGATCCCGTTTTTAAGCTTGGTATGGGGAACGTGAAACTTGAGAATGATGAACATTCATGACTATCTAAAACCCTAATGTAAGTCTTTGATTTCTTTACTTATTTTGTTCTTTTAGTTTTCTTAGTGTTTAGTATTTAATAAAGGCCAAGGTGGGTTATCTATGATGAAAAATGTAAAACGTGCTTTGAAATTAGTGCATTGCATGAGGACATTGCAATGGTCAAGTATAAGGGATTTAATAAGTGTGAAAACACTTATCCTTTTACCACTTATTTCCAATAATAACAAAACCAAAACGTGTATTTTATGTCGTAAAAGTCGGAATTATGCGTGGTTTGTGTTTTTATTGTGTTTTAGGACCAAAAGATGCAAAAGGAAGAAAACATGGGCTATCACGGGCTTTTATCAAAGAAAAAGACTAAAGACGAAGTCAAAAGATCGAGAATGCAAAAAGAACGGAAGTCCAGGGCCTATTCTGAAGATTTATCGAAGAAAAAGTCTAAAGACGGAAGTTTAATGAAGTCGAAGAACTCAAGTCTAATTATAGAAGAAAATTATAAGACGAGTTCAACTTATATCGACAAATCCCGAGACGACGTCGAGAAAGACAAAGAAATTAATTCGAGTCGAGACGAGAAGAAAGAAAGAAGATAGCTTAAGCATGTAATCTCCCCACCTCCTATAAATACCCTCCTAATATGTCATTAGGAGGGTGTTAGGTGGTTAGTTTTTAGTAGTTGTAGATTAATTTTTAGCTTTATTAAGTGTGTTTTATTTTCTCTCTAGTTTTTCCTTCAAGCTTTTTAATCTTTACATTAATCTTGTAATCTTTTGATATTAATCTTTAATCAATCAAGCTTATTTTCTTAATTCTCATTCTACCTTTCTTAATCTTTATCTTAATCTTGATAATCATGTAGTTAATCTCATATCTTTGATTATGTGAATGTTTTATTCATGTGATTGATCTTTTAGTTTTGATTTGGTGGATGTTTTGAGCTTATTGTGGTTATTGATCTTCTAGTGTTTGGCTTATTTTTTATTAAGTTGGTTTGATAGATTTATAGATTTGCTTATTAGTTGATTTTAAATGTTTTGATTATTTAGTGTTTTTATAATTTTTAATTTGTGGCTTATTTAGTTCTTCTTAAAATTTATTTGGTTAAAGTTTTGGTTAATTGCTTGTTTGGTTCGAGCTTATTCGTAGCTTATTTCTTTAAGTTTTGATTTAACTGTTTATCTTTATATGTGCTTTAACTTTTTCGGATTAGGGTTAATTTTTCCGAATTTACCATTCTTCTGAATTTATCATTTCTATGAAATTGTCATATTTCTGAAAAACCATTTATTCCGAAAAAGTTAAAATTCCGAAAATACCATTTTACTGAAAAAGTCTTTATTCCGAAAAATATCATTTTTCTGAAAACATGCATTATTCCGAAGATCTACTTTTTCTGAAAAGTCCTTTATTCCGAAAAATCCATTTTTTCTGAAAAGTTCATTTATTCCGAAAATCCTATTTTTTCTGAAAACCTTCTTTATTCCGAAAAACTCTTTTTTCTGAAAACACCATTTTTTTTAAAAGATCATTTTTCCGAAAACATTCCTTTTTCTGAAAAGTACTTTATTCTGAAAATCCTATTTTTCTGAAAAACCTTGTTATTCCGAAAAACCCATTTTTCTGAAAAGTCATTTATTCCGAAAACATCCTTTTTTCTGAAATACCTATTATCTTGTTTTCAGACTTAGTTAACTGTTAGTCTTCTAAATTGTTTCTATTTTTAAAACTTTAATTTTTCCCGTCTTTTTATTTAGCATTGTTTTAACTTGTTTTATCTTATATTAAATTTTCAAGCTTTCAACGACATTTTTTTTAGTTTAAAATAGATAACCCTTTCCCATTTATTATTCCACCAAGAACGACTGAGTCACATTTTTGACTAGTAATCAATTCGAAAAGACTTGGAACGAAAATATTTTATACTTGGTGTAAAAACCTGTATTAGTTTTCCCTAGTAGTTTAAGTGTCATAAACACATCAGTATATGTATGATTATTTTAGATTGCCTGAGCTATATACATGCATGCTAGTTTCACCTAGTTATGGGGGTTCCATAACCATAGCACTGGAGGCACCAGTGTTATGACTCTTCTGCGGTGAGAGTGATTGCTTGCAGCGTCCCTTTACAGTATTTGGCCTATGTTATTATTATCATGTGGGGCAAATGGGTGCATCCTAGGACAAGTAGTATGATTTCATGGTAAGTGCAGTGTGTGCCTTGCATCCGTTACAGGAGTTGATCCCTCCACTCATTTTATATATTAATTAGAGGCAACCCCTCTAATTAAATGATGAGGTCACCCCTTTGAGTATTCATGCATGTTGATATAACATGATCTATATGGGTTCTGGGCATATTTAAAATACATATTTTCAAGATAAATTAAACATAAGTCTTTCAGAAACATAAACCAGACTTATGAACTTAAACCAGGTTTTCCAGGACATACATTTATTCCGCTGCTATTCATTTCATTTCATTACTTTCTTATGTTTATTGCTTTACATTCTATGTTATATATCCGCACATTGAGCGTATTTCTCAATCGTATTTCTCTTTCCATGTCCCAATACGGCAGGTACTAAAGGGAAAAGCTAGGATTTCAAGAGTACGTGCATGGAATGTTGGAGTATGCTCGTGTCATAATAAATAATTATACGGCTAGACACATGTGAGCCTATGGGGTCACACACATATACACAGAGGTACCACTTAATATATCGTGTCTATTGTATTCACGGTATATATAACTTTTGTAACTCGGGATTATGATTGGTCCTTTAATTACTAATTATAGACTTAGTAAAATGGAATTGAAGGAATAAATGATAAGGCCCATTTAAAGGAAATAATAAATGATTTAATTGTGAATTAAATTGTTGCCATACGTTTTTGATTTAGTCAAATGACAATTTGATTTGGTTTGAAAAATCATGACCATTTTTCATTAGAAAATACCACAAGTTGAAAAACGTATGGTGGTTCCTCCTCTCATAAAATTGACGGCAAAATACATCTATTGTAGATGATTTGTTTTTGGTTATTTTGATTAAGCTTTAACATATTATACTTAAAGGCTTAATAAGAGTTACGGGTTATTAGACTAGCATCGATATGGTATACGGTGACGTGTAGTGTGTTTCTACATAGATGTGACCTACTTTGGTCACTTGGTTTTCTTGGTTAGATCGTGTGTTGATGATGGTCTCCGTTCGATCCTACCAAATCACGCTACAAAGGTATACTTTTATCTTCTTTATTATTTGATTAATCATATGACTCTATGGATCCGTTCATAGGTGATCTTTCTGCTGCGTTTATTATTTATCCATATCATGTTTATATGGATAATCACCTATAGTGGTATCACGAGCCATCATATGATGTCATATGATTATCGGGTATGCGTAAAAGTGGCTAAAATGCGTATTTTTTATGGTTTTATGAAGCTGCTTGAAAAAACAGCCTATATGAGTCCATTTTCGAATTTGTACAGACCCTTAGGAGGTCTTAAAATATGTGTTTTGATCTCTAAGCCACGGGTTACACATACGTTAATTGGTATTGTTATCGGGTACGTGTAAAATGAGCAAAAACGCGTTTTTGGAATAATTCATGAAATGGGTTTTAAACAGCCCCTATTACCATTATTTCTGTAATTATATGATAATTATAAGGCTTTTAAAATTTGGTTTTAATATCCTAAGGCCATTGGTTACACTACCAATCAGGGGTTTAATTAATTGTTGATTATTTCTTCGTTTCGTTGGCTAACAAGTGTTTCTTGTTGTTTAATTTTATTTCCATGGCAAATACATGCATGTTTGGTCATGGACTTAGCCAACACCTTGTTATATTCATAATCTTATGGTATTATTATGTTTAGTATGCAAAGCCGATGAAAACCTAGACCAACTGTGATATGTTGTGTGTTGATTTGCATTTAATTTCAATTTTGAGGATTTGCCAATGTTTTGGCTTCATTAATATGTTTTTGATGTTGTGTATAGCCATTGTTTGGGCATTTTACAGTAGGTTAATGATAGGTTAATTATTGTTAGTCATAAATCAATTGTAATTGATGCTTGGATGGGAATGGCTAGAGTATTAAAAACATATTGTAAAATTCGGAGCTGCTGAGTTACCTGCACTAAAACGTGATTTCACGGAGTTTTATAAGGAGATAGAAGCCCAAATTTGGTGTGATTTTTCAAAACTCATAGGACTTCAAAAGTCTCAACTGGAGATCAGCCTAGGGAAGACTCCTTCTATGGGTTTTGGGCCTTAGAAGTCGACTGAAATTTTATGGCAGATTTGGGCCTCATGTTCATTTTGGGTTCTACTTGCTCTTGATGGTCTTGGAGCAAGTGGGAGCCCACCTTGTGGTTGTTTTGACTTACCCTTAGTTGATTTCCTGGTCCTTGTGATGGCTCACGAGATCAAGCATAGGTTTTTCATCGGTTTGAGGCTTTGCATACTTGTGGTTGTGTGGTTGCTTATTTGCTTGATATCTTGCTATAACTTGCAAATGTTTTTTATAAAATTTAAAACCAATCACAAACCAATTATAAAACTAAATTTTTGATTTAGTTTAAAGTTTAAATATGATTTAAAACTAAAATCTTGTTTTCGTAATAACTCGTAACGTGTTATGAATGTTATTTCTTTTATGTATTGTCTAATCTAATATTAATTCCACTTAGGTTTATATTAGTCTTTAACTTGGACAACTTGACACACATAAATTAAAACAAGATTAGACTTAAGTAAGAAAATGTTTTTTACTTGTGCTACGATGGATGAATGCATGCTTCCTCGTACACACTTTTGATTTGTATATCAAAATTTTATACCCGTCTTAAATTTAAGTCATGCCGTCCAATCGTTTGAGATCACTTGCAATTACTTTTTGCATCTTGTGAGACAGATGTGAATTGTAACCCAAGGTGATTATTATCTATGCGTGAGACCTAGACTTATTCTCGCATGTTCTCAAATTGGATGACTTAATCGGTACAACGGTGAGACCTTGACCGAGGCTAGGATGGGACTAAACACGTCAGTTTGACATTTAGTGAAATGTTTACTTGTGTCATGAGTCCCATAAGGATCTAAGAATTGCACAAGATTTGCAATTGGTGAACGTCATCTACCTATTGAATCTATCATTGCTAGCAGATCAATTGATGGGATGGTGGAACGTCAATGAGGATCTTAGCCTTTTCAGAAAATTAATTGTTTTTTTATAAACTTGGGTAGTTAGTTTTAAAAGGATAATTATCGAAAATACTAAATATGAACTTTGTATTTCTATTAATGATTTTATGCAACACAAACCGTAAACAAAGTTTGTTTCCTTTTGTGCTAGAGGAAGACAAACTAAGTCTTATTTCCTTGTAAGAATAAGACTTGTTCCCATCCTTTCTCCTTGTATGAGAAAGCTATAATAGGAACACCTGAATCTTCTTAATTCTAATAAAACTCAAAACAAACCTACTCAAGAAATCGTGTTGTCTTGTAAGTCAAAACGATTAAGTACGGTTTCACATCTTACTATTTCAAGTGATTTTCATAACCCTTATTCCGGTTTAGAAATCTTGAGATATTTAAGATATCTGGATAACTAGAGAACATGTTTTCCATAGCTACCAAAATTACACATCTTGAAGTGTCAAGATATTGTATGAGTCTTGATTAGAAATTGAAGTCTCAATAAACCGCGAGAGGAAAGGAAAATAGTAGCATGTTTTTCTAGTAGATTTTCCTTACTCAAATAAGTTCCACAAGATTCTACACACCTTTGAGGTAAAGTAGAAAGAGGAATTGCATGTAAAACTTTCAAGTTAATGGCATCGATGGAAATCCCATCAGGAAATATAGTAGAACTTGATACTTTTTCTTTGAATATCTATGTACATGTTTACTAGTCTACGAGACTCACATTGGCTATAATGTGTAGACATTCAAAGAACCATAAAGTATGCAAATTGCTACATGCTTATCACCATAAGACACACTTGTCTAAACTAATGGGAGCAATGCATTTTTATTTAACCATAGGACACACTTGTAAAGTTGTCTTATTCAGTGGGAGCTATGAGCTTATCACCTTGTAAGTGACCCACTTAATTTCTAAATTGTCTTGAAATAACATCATAGTTTTCTAAGCCTTATTGCATATTATTTTAAAAGATAACTAGTCGCTTTTCTGATGTCGCTTCCCGAAATGTTATCTAAAAATAGTTATGCATGATTGCTTATTAAATGATGAAGTTCTACATAACCCTTTTATACAAGCTTTATTTGAGTATGACTTATATCATATTATATCTGTCATTTTAATATTATTCATATATGATGTTATGCCATGCTCAAGTGGAGAAATATTAGAGTGTTCAAGGTACAACACAATATGGCTAATAATATTCTACTAGGACTTTTACATACTGATGTATGTTGTCTAATAGAGAACTAATGTCAAGAAATAATAAAAACTACTTCACATTACCTAAATGGTTTAGCTAATATGCATAGGTCTTCTTGTAAAGACATAAACATGAAGTATGTAAATTAACTTGAAAATACTATTGAAACCAAAAGTAGGCATTTAATAATACTCTATTTATAATATGTTTATGACTTCAAGTAAAAATATAAACATGGACTTCCTTGAATTGTTCAAAGAATTATACAATAAAGTAAGTACTTGACTTGTGTCTTCCTGTTAGGGCATATACAATGAAGTTATTGAATTGTTCAATATCTTATAAAGTATATTTAGTGACCAAAATGTTATGTTTTCTTGTTAAAACATGAACATGAAGTTCTTGAACTGCTAAAATAATCATAATTTATAGCATGCAATCGGCTTGAATATATTGTTTATGCAATTTGGTTTGACCAAATTATAAAATATGTGAGCCAAAGAGTATTAGGTTATCAAAGGAATTGTGATATTGTCTCACATTCGAAACACTCTGTCTCATGTGTAAAATCAAATACTATTGTTAATATTTGATCCTTGATAACATTAACTAATCTCTCTCTCTCGTATCTTATTAAGGTTAACAAAAACTTGAATGAGCCCGGCTTATTCAATATGGTTCCAAACAAGAAGGTAACTAAGAAACCATCAATTTATGGAATGGGATGACTCCCAGTAAGTCTTAGTTGAACTCTTGAACTTGTTAAAATCATGTTAGACGTGTTATTAACAAACTTGAATCAAGAAATTTCAATGTATTTTATACATCCCAATACGAGAACAATTCATTGTTGCTCGACATGTTGTGTACTTGGAGAAAGTTTCCTATTACAAGAAGCAAGTGGGAGCCTTTATGCATCTTTGAAGAAAGTAATGAATAAAATACAACCTTCTTAATACACTAGTGAACGACACAATTGAGGCTGAGCATGTAAATGCAAAAGCCACAAAGTGTTGTAACTCCCATTCGCATATCCGCAAGGAGACCTCAACCAGCTGAAGATATGAATGTCATGTCAAAGTTGAGGAATCTGAGTTAGAGGATCATAGTGAACCTCATAACTATCGAGACTCGTTTTTAGATTTGTAAATCTAATGAATGACTCAAAACTATGAATGGTTAGATGTAGTCCATAAAAGAAAATCAATTTTGAAATTTGATTAGCTTTCACTAATCAGTAAGACTGATAGGTTATACATGGTCTTCTATGAGAAGATAGATATGGACACAATTGTACACATTTATACACACTCTCTTTGAATAGATTTTAAGGCATGCTCAAGCAATTGATCATGATTTAAGGCTTTCTTTTCTTTACGAGTGTTAAATTATTAAAAATATTAATTACCATACTTGATTTCATGAATATGAAATATGGAAATTGGTGTACAAACTCTAGAAATTCAAGTGTGGATTAGAGCATGCATCTAGGAGCTGGAATCTTAAGTTTGAATCAAGGATATGATCATGATTAAAACAAAGATAACTCTTTAAACTAGTAGGAGCATATTTTTTTGTTTGTTCTTAAATCTCATATGTTGTTAACATATTGGAAATGATATTCCATCAAAGTTAGTTTTTAATACTTGGGTTGGAATATATTTCTGTTGAGAGATATAAGAAATGACAAATATAACCTTGGAACATATGTTATTAGGAAAAGGCATACGCGGTTAATAAGTCTAAATATGACACATCATTGAGAAAATCTCAAAGTTCTATTTCTCTTGATAAGATTGGATATGTACATGGAAACCCTTAGTTTACCTAATGGATTCATTGCATATTATATGTTATCTATTAGACTAATTTTAATACTTGCATGAATGCAAGATGAACTGATCAAAAAGTATCTAAGTGAAAGTCATTAGACTACTATAGACATGTTCATCGTTTAGTGTTGAGTTTATACACTAATGCTTACTTTGATTGAGATGATACTCAATTCTAGTCATAGTAGAATTTCATTTTAAATGATAATACTACTACCTAGACGTGCTTGGCGAAAAGCACTGTTGCACTACTCATTAGTAAAATAAGAATACTTTACAGTTTCGGAAGCTGTTAAGAAGATTGACAAAATAGGTTTCTACTTGGTTCAAACAACCTACATAATGTACTATGTCGATGCTAGTGTTATTGTATTAGCACTTGAGCGCACATGTACAAAATGATAATTATCGTATTATTCAAAATCTTCACTATTTGTGAGTTTTTGAAATAAGTATTCTCAAAAGTTCAACCAGATGACAACTAATAACTAGGTTTTGCAACCAAAGTATCAAAGTTCAAGTTCGTTATAGTTCCGAATCTTTTCGAATTGAAAACCGGTCTAAAGTGCGACTCAATCGTCTTTTGGTGAATCAAAAGTTTGGTTGATTTGTTTTAATCTAATAGCAAGTAATTTAAAGTGTCGTTGAGTAAAATGGAAGTTAAAAGATTAAATTGGATGACGAGTAAAATAATGCATAAAACTTTAAAGGTGACAATAGAAAAATGCTAACTCACTAAATTAAACTAACACTTGGAAAATTTAGAAAAATAAAAAGTACTATAAGAAAGTTAGATCGAAAGAAACCAAAAACAGCCAAAAGGGAACCCGATCGGAATGTATTCCGATCGGATGGTTGGAATGGGGGAAGAAGTAACACAATCGGAATATTAGATAAAAGGGGTCAATCGGAAAACAATTAACAATCTCAATCGGAATACAGGGCAAAGGAACGATCGGAATACGAGCGAAACACCCCAATCGGAATACACAGGGAGGTTCAGATCGGAAAGGGAAGTTGGGTGCCGTCGGAATGCAGGAGTTGGGTCCCTGTCGGAATATGCACCAATCGGAAAGAATAACCCTAATCCGATTGGACACCAATCGGAATGTAGGGAGTGGTGCCGTCGGAAAATAAAGACAAATCGGAAAGGGGAGTTTGTACCTCCTCCTAAAATTGTGGAATTCGGTTAGCAAGAGAATAAGCTATATTTGAGAGCTTATCCCAACACTAACCCAAATCAATGCTTAAACCGGATCAAATAAGCACTAGAATCAACTTATCAACCCAAAATCAAGCAACTTTTTAGATCAAACAATAAAAACATCAACTTTTTAATACACTTTTTAATAAGAAAAATAAGATAATCATAAAAATAAGCCAATAAGCACAAAAGTCTTAAAGCTTAATCAAATGAAAACTTATAAAATGAACAAAAGATTAACTTTTTAGCATGAAATCAATTAGAACAACACGGATCACATGATAATCACACCAAAATCAATCTTAAATCAAAGAAAAGTAGAATGAGATTAAGAGATAAAAGCTTAAAATGGAACTTGATTAATAAAAATAAGCATACAAAAGTGTTAATCTTGAAAGATTAAAACTAAAATATGAACTAGTGAGAGAAAGTTTAAGACTTTCTCTCTCTAAAAACTAAAAAGTGGAAAATTAACTTAAAAACTCTAACTACCCTCCTAATGACTATTAGGAGGGTATTTATAGGGAAGGTGGAAGGAGTGCATGTGTTGCATCTTCTTTCTTGCTTTCTTTACGTTTTCTCGACTCGACTTTAATTCTTCGTCTTTGTCGTCTCGGGATTTGAACTTGTCTTTTAATTTTCTTCTTCTATTAGACTTAAGTTCTTCGACTTCGTTAATCTTCCGTCTTTTGACTTTTTCTTCGATAAATCTTCGGAATAGGTCTTGGACTTCCGTTCTTTCTGCACTCTTGATCTTTTGACTTCGTCTTTTTCCCGTTTTCTTCAGTAAAAGCCCGTGAAAGCCCGTGTTTTCTTCCTTTTTCATATTTAGGTCCTAAAACACAATAAAAACACAAACCACGCATAATTCCGACTTTTACGACATAAATCACACGTTTTGGTCTTGTTATTATTGGAAATAGGTGGTAAAAGGATAAGTGTTTTCACACTTATTAAATCCCCTACACTTGACCAATGCAATGCCCTCATGCAATGCATTAATTTTTAAGCACGGTTTACATTTTCCATTATAAATAACCCACCCTGGCTTTTATTAAATACTAAACATAAAAGACAGAAATAAGTAAAGAAATTAAAAACTTACACTGGGTTTTGGCGGCCATGAACGTTTATCATCCTCAAGTTTCACGTTCCCCATACCAAGCTTAAAAACGAGATCATTGTTATTATAAGTTAGCAAACCATCACGAACTCATGTGGGCCAATTATTCACTTAGACTCCCTTATTCCTAGGTGTATCTCTTATATTTTATTTTTGTCTTGAATGATCACGAAGATGCATTGTTTGACTTATTTCGATAGTTATTTAGTCCGAAAATAAGGTGAACGATTTAATCAATAGTTAGCTAAAGGACCAAATCTTTTAAAACTGCTTCTCGGGATATCAGAAAGTTCATATCTTGGCATAACTTGGTTCGCGATTTGAGACCTTTCTCGGGCCGATATTTGGCAGCGACTTCATACTTCGAATCTTCGAGAGACGTTCTTGAAATTATGGTCTTCTCTTCATAATAGGAATTTCTTCACTTGAAGTTTTTGAGAGATTCTTCATCTTTGGACCACGACTTCTTCATTTTTCTCCAATCTTTATTTTGGACTTTGATATACAACGATCCGCCTCCTTTTAGGACTTGGATCTATTTATCCTCATACCTTGTTAGGATCTTTTCGGATAGACTTCTCCATGACTTTTGGGGAGTTCTTGCTTTTCGTCGTGTGTCTCGATCCTTCATATTGATTTTCGATAAATGATTCTTCACATCACTTTTGGATCTTTGGCAACAAAATGTAGTCCTCATGCCTTGTTAGGGCCTTTTCGGACTCGCCAATCTTCGCGCCCCGCTTCATAAGTTATGCCTTGGCTATGAACTCTCGTCATTACCGAGCAACTTTTAAACGATCTGGGGCTAGAAGCTAAGTAACTTTTTAAATCGTACAACCTTATTTATTAGCAGATTAATTTATTAGCAAGCGGAGGGAGAATAGGCTCATAATTAACTCACATAAATTCACGAAAGAATACCGAACTTATAATTGACTCTATCATCTCTCGTTCTCCACAGTTTAAAATCTCAAGGAATGAGACTCGTGGATGCTTAGCCTATTAAATCAAAGTTTTGGGTTTTCGAGTCGCCTATAGGATCTTGCAAATTCTTGGACTTTTTCAAGTTTTAGAAATCGCGTTTTAAAGTTACCTTAGATAAATGACTCTCTAGGATCAATTATAGGAACTTGTGAAAAGTTCTTGTTCTTAACCCGTGAGAGTTAAGACTTTCGCGTTTTATAGCTCCCTATATAAAAGCCTAGCAAAACTTGACTTAAACATGTTAAGGATACTAGCTAGAGTAAACTTAGGCAAGTAAACTCGGGTTGAGTCAATATGTTCACGACTAAGAAAAATCTAAAACCACTTTATTAAAAATTTATTCTAGCAAAGGCAAATACAACTATACAACTAGGCCAAAATAGATTAAAAATTTTGAAAAATGTCGAAAAATCAAATTTTCCGGTTAAAATGAGGGCAAATTCATGGAAAAGACCACTTACTTCGATAGAAATCCCCCCTACACTTGAAATAAACATTGTCCTCAATGTTTAAGCATGTGGGAGTAAACTCCCCTACACTTAGGACATTGTGCACTTTGTTTAAATCTTGCTAAGGAAAAGACAACTAAAGTGAATTCAATGTGAACATATAGAATATGAAATATTGAATCACAAGAGGTTGAGATAGAACCGGGAAGATGGGAAACACGGTATCACGGTTCGTCAAAAGTCATCAAGATGCTCTCTGAAGCTTTAATCCCTGCACAGCACAAGAAACAAGACAACAAACATATGCGGGGCTCCCCCTACACTTATTATGAAAGCAGTAACGGATAGAACACGGGTTGCCTCCCGAGAAGCGCTTGTTTTTGTTCACCGAGTCATGAGCCTGACTCGACCCATTTTTAGTTCATGGGGAACGTGGTGAGGGATGGAATCATCTCCTGAGAGATGTCCTCACCAAAGTACAGCTTCAAACGCTGGCCATTCACCTTGAAATTGGGCCCATTTGGCTGAGAAAGCTCAATGGTCCCATACGGAAAGACTTTGGCGACGGTGAATGGACCAGTCCAGCGGCTCTTCAACTTGCCAGAGAAGATCTTCAACCGAGAGTTAAAGAGTAGAACGTGATCTCCAACGTGGAACTCTCGGTTCTTGATTTTAGCATCGTGGATCATCTTCGTCTTCTCCTTGTAGATCAGCGAGTTCTCATAAGCTTCATTCCTCAGTTCATTTAGCTCGTTGAGTTGAACCTTGCGATGATCACCGGCTTTGATGATGTCGAAGTTCGCCCACTTCAAGGCCCAGTGCGCCTTATGTTCCAGCTCGATGGGTAGGTGGCAAGCTTTCCCGTACACAAGACGATAGGGTGTACAACCGATCGGGGTCTTGTAAGCAGTACGGAAAGCCCACAGAGCATCATCTAACTTATCGGCCCACGCGGCGCGATGCTCTCCCACAGTACGCTCCAAAATTCTCTTCAAGCCACGATTGGAAATTTCGGCTTGCCCATTAGTTTGGGGATGATAGGCGGTGGAAAGACGGTGATTGACACCATACTTTGCCATGACTCTTGCAAATTGATCGTTGCAAAAATGAGTCCCGCGGTCACTGATGATAGCACGAGGAACGCCAAATCGAGCGAAAATCTGCTTCAAAAAGTTCACAACCACCCTCGCATCATTCGTAGGAAGGGCCTTAGCTTCAACCCATTTAGAGACGTAGTCGACGGCGACGAGGATGTACTTGTTCCCTTTGGATGATGGAAATGGCCCCATAAAGTCGATGCCCCATACGTCAAAGATTTCACATTCCTGTATGAAATTTTAAGGCATCTCATCCTTATGTGTGATCTTGCCTTGACGTTGGCAAGCATCACAATGCTTAACCATTTCGTGAGCATCACGATAAATGGTGGGCCAGTAGAATCCGGAATCAAACACTTTCTTAGCGGTGTAGTTGGGACCAAAGTGACCACCGGTGGGTCCTTTGTGGCAAGCTTGGAGGATATCGAAAGCTGCCGGTCCGTCAACACAACGACGAATAATCAGATCAGCACACTGTTTGAATAGATAAGGGTCATCCCAAAAGTAAGTCTTAACATCGTTCAAGAACTTCTTCTTTTGTTGGGATGTTAACCCTTGGATGAGCTAAGTAGTTTGCAATGTCCGCAAACCACGGGGTGCCATCAAGATTGAGATTTATAGACATTAGAGTCTCCAGGGGGAAAGAGTCATTGATCTCTTTGTTCGGATTATCCCCCTGATATGGATCCTCAAGTCGACTCAAATGATCCGCGGCCAGGTTTTCGGCTCCCTTCTTATCACGAATTTCAATGTTGAATTCTTGAAGGAGCAAAACCCAGCGAAGAAGTCTTGGCTTAGAATCGTTCTTAGTCATCAAGTACTTCAACGCGGAATGGTCCGTGTATACGATGGTGGTGGATAAAACAAGATAGGGGCGAAATTTCTCAAAAGCATAGACAACAGCTAAAAGCTCTTTTTCGGTTGTCGTATAATGCAATTGAGCCCCCGTCATTGTTTTGCTAGCATAGTGGATTGGTTGGAAGTGTTTATTCACACGTTGGCCCAAAACCGCACCAATAGCAAAGTCGCTAGCATCGCACATCAATTCAAAAGGCAGCTCCCAATTAGGGGTAACCAAGACCGGTGCCTTAGTTAGCTTATCCTTAAGAAGATTGAAGGCTTCGAGACACTCTTTAGAAAAGATAAAAGGAGTATCTTTTTCTAAGAGGTGGGTCATCGGGCGAGCGATTTTAGAGAAATCTTGAATGAATCTACGATAGAAGCCCGCATGACCCAGAAAGCTTCTCACACCCTTCACGGTTGAAGGTGGAGGTAATTTGGCTATGACATCTACTTTAGCACGGTCAACTTCAAGACCGGCTTTAGAGATTTTGTGTCCTAGCACAATGCCTTCTTTTACCATAAAATGGCATTTTTCCCAATTCAGAACAAGACGAGTGTCTTCGCACCGCTTAAGCATACGTTCCAAATTGGCAAGGCAAGCAGAGAAGGAATCCCCGAAGACCGAGAAATCATCCATGAAGACTTCCATGGTTTGCTCAACCATATCATGGAAGATAGCCAACATACACCTTTGGAAAGTCCCGGGGGCATTGCATAAGCCAAAAGGCATTCGTTTATAAGCAAAGGTGCCATAGGGACAAGTGAATGTTGTCTTCTCTTGATCTTGGGGATCGATGGGTATTTGAAAATAACCCGAGAAACCATCCAGAAAGCAGTAATATTCATTACCAGCTAAGCGTTCAAGCATTTGGTCCATAAAAGGTAGAGGGAAATGATCCTTTCTCGTGGCATCATTGAGTTTGCGGTAGTCTATACAAACTCTCCACCCAGTAACGAGACGGGTAGGAATTAACTCGTTGTTCGCATTGGGCACAACGGTGATTCCGCCTTTCTTAGGCACACAATGGACTGGACTAACCCAAGGTGAATCCGAAATAGGGTAAATCATACCTGCATCAAGAAGTTTGATAACCTCTTTTTTGATGACTTCATGTATTTTAGGATTCACCCTTCGTTGACTTTGAATTGTGGGCTTAAAGTCGTCCTCCATGAGAATTTTATGTGTGCAGAAGTGAGGATCAATTCCACGGATGTCCGAGATTTTCCAAGCGATAGCGCGTTTATGCTTCTTCAACACAGCGACAAGTCGGGCTTTTTCGTCTTCTTTCAGATCCTTTGCGATGATGACCGGTAGCTGCTTGTCGTCTTCCAGAAAAACGTACTCAAGATGAGGTGGTAAGTCCTTAAGCTCGAGAGTAGGAGGATCCTCAATAGATGGTGAAACTAACGATGGATCATCATTAGTCACCTCTTTAGGAGCAGGAGGAGAGAATGGGTCCTCATTGAGAAGTCTCTCAATAGTACTAATGTCTTCATCCCAATTTGTGGATAAATTATCATACTTAATATCGAGAGGACCCAAGCTAGCTTCGAAATCATCCAAGTCACTTTCTCCAAAAGGAGTCAATGCAGGAGCAATTGAGGCAACGGTCTCAACATTGGGTAGAGAAGAAAGAGTACTTTTGCAAGCATCATGAAAATGTTCTTCACAAGCCTCATCGAGAACATCAATAGCATTAACACTCTCATACGAATAAGGTTGCTTAGAAATCTTACCCATGTTGAAGACAATTTGATCGTCACCAACTCTCATGATTATTTCGCCTGCGGCTACATCAATAAGAGTGCGACCGGTCCTCAGAAATGGACGTCCAACGATTAATGGAACACGGGGATCCATTTCGTAATCAACGACGACAAAATCCGCCGGGAAGGTGAATTTATCGACGCCAACAAAGACATCTTCGGCTATCCCCACTGGATAAGCAACCGTACGGTTGGCTAATTCCAAAGTCATTCGTGTGGGGACTAGCTCGGGGAGAGATAATTGCTTCCAAACACTTAAAGGCATTAAGTTTATACTGGCACCTAGATCGGCTAGGGCCATGCAATTCTCTACTCCCGGGAAGTTGCAAGGAATCAAGAAGCGACCCGGATCACCAAGTTTGGTGGGCAATTGCCTTAAGAGCACTGCGGAGCAGTTCTCATTAAGTTGGGTCTGAGCAATGTCAAGAAGCTTTTCTTTATCACTTAAAAGATCTTTAAACATCTTAGCGTATTTGGGCATGTGAGCGAGAGCCTCGGCAAAGGAGATGTTAAAATTCAATTGTTTGAACATTTTAAGGAAGTTCGAAACCTGAATATCATCCTTGCTCTTTTGCTTCTCTTTCCTCAACCTTGAAGGATAAGGTATATTGGATGAAGAAGAAGGCTTTAAGGGTATAGGATCACTCACAACCACGGGTGGTGGGGAATTGGGGATAGAAGGTGAAGGAGGTGGAGAAAGTTGCTCTTTTTCCTTGTTCACAATCACGGGTGGAGGTGTAGGAAGCTCGGGTTCCAAATAACCTTTTCCACTACGAGTGGTGATTGCTTTCATCTCCCCTCTTGGATTTGCAACGGTATTACTCGGAAGAGTACCCGAAGCAGAGGGTTGATTACCTTGGATGAGCGAACCAATCATATCACGAAGGTGAAGAGCTTGATTGTTGAAAGAGTTTTGCATGTTGGCATTAATATCATTGCTGTGTTTGGCCATGTCATTCCTTAGCTCGGCTCGAATATCGCTCCCTTGTTTCACCATGTCATTCTTCAAGTTGACAAATTGACTCTGAAGATTCGTCACCATCTCACGATTAGTCTTCATAAACGTCTCGACGTCTTGACTTACGGCCATCGGTTGATTGAGAGGTGGAGCTTGGTAAGCTTGAGAATTTCCTTGAGTTGGGTATGGGTTTCTTTGGGATTGATACTGATTGTTTGCACGAGGTTGGGAGTGGTTGTTGCGGTTGTAGCTTTGTTGTTGGTTTTGGTTTGCAGGAGGAAAACCGGGAGGAGCAAGATAATTGTTGGAACGATAACTTAGCAAGCCACGGTCTCCTTGAGGGCGAGCTTGATAGCCTCCCGTAGGATAAGTACCATATGCTGCGTTAACGTCTTCAGAATAATTGCCGTGAGTAGAAGGACACTCATTGTAGGAATGAGGACCACCACATGTGTCACAAGAAAGAGCAACGGCTTTCGCTTGGTGAGTTTGGTTAGAAGTCAAAATTTGGAGACTTTTGTTGATATCAAGAAGAGCACGTTCCAAAACAGATGAGTTGGTAGTGGTAGAAGTAGACGAAACATTGACTCTCTGATTAGACCTCGAGGATGCGGATGAATCCCAATTCTTGTGGTGAGTAGTCATGTTTTCAATCAACTCTCGACACTCCTCCGGTCTCCTTTTCATAAAAGTACCACCGGCGGCGGCATTGATCGTGTCACGATCACGAAAGGTGAGACCATTGTAAAAGGTGTCAATGAGAGTGACGGGGAGCATATTGTGATTAGGACAGCTGTCGATCAAATCATTGTAACGTTCCCAAGCATCGAAGAGCGATTCATCATTCTCTTGCATAAATCCACTGATTTGGTTACGAAGGCTAGTGACCATGGATGGGGGAAAGTAGCGCGATAAAAAGCGTTGAGTCATATCGTTCCACGTATGAATAGAATTCTTAGGAAGACGGTCAAACCATTTTTCGGCGTGGTGAGAAAGCGAGTGTGGAAAAAGTTGAAGGCGAAGGTCATCCATAGAAACACCGGGGCACTTCATGCTTTGGGTAATGGTAATGAATTTGTCGAGGTGTTTGTTGGCATCATCATCCGGAATTCCACGAAACGGGTTCGTTTGCACTTGTTGTATCATATGATGCTTCAACGAAAACTCCTGAGCCGTGACGTGCATTGGCGCAATCGGGCCTCCGCGTCCGTTCATGGTGGGTTGGCACAATTCCTCCATGGTTCGTAAATCAGGTTGAAGGACATTGTTGTTGTTGTTGTTGTGGTTGTTATTCAAATTATTTTGAGGTGGGTGATTATTGTTGTTGGTAACACCATCCATATCTAAATCTTCACGATTCTCGGGCTCAGAATAGTTTGTAGATCTAGTACGCATGCACCTGCAGAAGAAAAATATACACAAGAAATATCTATATAATCTTTTTGGTTTTTATAGGGTTTTTTAATGTTTTTGTATTTTTGAAAAGTTTTATGTTTTTTTATGGATTTTTGAAATTTTTATAACAATGAAAATAACGTTCAAAGAACGGATCCCAAAATTCAATGCGTCTCTCACTAGAAACCGTTTATCTTAACGAAAAGAGCCGGCAGCGGCGCCATTTAATACTTGGTTTTGAGGCCAAATATAAAATTTCAAGTTCGTTATAGTTCCGAATCTTTTCGAATTGAAAACCGGTCTAAAGTGCGACTCAATCGTCTTTTGGTGAATCAAAAGTTTGGTTGATTTGTTTTAATCTAATAGCAAGTAATTTAAAGTGTCGTTGAGTAAAATGGAAGTTAAAAGATTAAATTGGATGACGAGTAAAATAATGCATAAAACTTTAAAGGTGACAATAGAAAAATGCTAACTCACTAAATTAAACTAACACTTGGAAAATTTAGAAAAATAAAAAGTACTATAAGAAAGTTAGATCGAAAGAAACCAAAAACAGCCAAAAGGGAACCCGATCGGAATGTATTCCGATCGGATGGTTGGAATGGGGGAAGAAGTAACACAATCGGAATATTAGATAAAAGGGGTCAATCGGAAAACAATTAACAATCTCAATCGGAATACAGGGCAAAGGAACGATCGGAATACGAGCGAAACACCCCAATCGGAATACGCAGGGAGGTTCAGATCGGAAAGGGAAGTTGGGTGCCGTCGGAATGCAGGAGTTGGGTCCCTGTCGGAATATGCACCAATCGGAAAGAATAACCCTAATCCGATTGGACACCAATCGGAATGTAGGGAGTGGTGCCGTCGGAAAATAAAGACAAATCGGAAAGGGGAGTTTGTACCTCCTCCTAAAATTGTGGAATTCGGTTAGCAAGAGAATAAGCTATATTTGAGAGCTTATCCCAACACTAACCCAAATCAATGCTTAAACCGGATCAAATAAGCACTAGAATCAACTTATCAACCCAAAATCAAGCAACTTTTTAGATCAAACAATAAAAACATCAACTTTTTAATACACTTTTTAATAAGAAAAATAAGATAATCATAAAAATAAGCCAATAAGCACAAAAGTCTTAAAGCTTAATCAAATGAAAACTTATAAAATGAACAAAAGATTAACTTTTTAGCATGAAATCAATTAGAACAACACGGATCACATGATAATCACACCAAAATCAATCTTAAATCAAAGAAAAGTAGAATGAGATTAAGAGATAAAAGCTTAAAATGGAACTTGATTAATAAAAATAAGCATACAAAAGTGTTAATCTTGAAAGATTAAAACTAAAAGATGAACTAGTGAAAGAAAGTTTAAGACTTTCTCTCTCTAAAAACTAAAAAGTGGAAAATTAACTTAAAAACTCTAACTACCCTCCTAATGACTATTAGGAGGGTATTTATAGGGAAGGTGGAAGGAGTGCATGTGTTGCATCTTCTTTCTTGCTTTCTTTACGTTTTCTCGACTCGACTTTAATTCTTCGTCTTTGTCGTCTCGGGATTTGAACTTGTCTTTTAATTTTCTTCTTCTATTAGACTTAAGTTCTTCGACTTCGTTAATCTTCCGTCTTTTGACTTTTTCTTCGATAAATCTTCGGAATAGGTCTTGGACTTCCGTTCTTTCTGCACTCTTGATCTTTTGACTTCGTCTTTTTCCCGTTTTCTTCAGTAAAAGCCCGTGAAAGCCCGTGTTTTCTTCCTTTTTCATATTTAGGTCCTAAAACACAATAAAAACACAAACCACGCATAATTCCGACTTTTACGACATAAATCACACGTTTTGGTCTTGTTATTATTGGAAATAGGTGGTAAAAGGATAAGTGTTTTCACACTTATTAACAACTCAACATGTCCTTGTGTAAAGTCAATGTCTTGTAACCAAACATGTTAATCATGCTAGGAACATTGGACTTTGACCTTCTAGTAGTCTCATGTATATCTGTTTTTTTTAGTATTTGGATAATAGAACGTTAAGCAGTTTTACTAAATAATGAATTGATATACTTGGTATGATCGTTTTTATTTGTACTACTGTGTTCTATATTAGCATGTTTAATCCATGAATAATTTATTTATTCTAAATTATCCATTGTCAGTTGACGATACGGGAGTATTGTTAAATTAAGACAAATGTGAGTTGGTCATATTCATTTGGAATGAATATTAATTGATGATGCCGCCAAACTCACATGTGTTCATTGGATGAACATTGGATTGACCCAACCTACGAGAATTCAATGCATGAATCAGCGTCAATAGTGAATCTCACAATTGGTTGAATCTCTCATCCTTAGACTTGAGATGCAAGTAGGTTTTGTATGTGTGGAATGTCAATCTTTGATATGGTTCAACGCTGTCCTGACCAAGGCTGCTATAAAGACCATTTTCAGGTGCGATGTGAAACACATGAACGACACGTGCAGTCAAAAGAGGATTTGTTCCTCCACATGTATTGGAGTTAGATACTACTGGGCCCCTCGATGAATTGTATAGATGTATGTGTGGCCACACCCAAATGTAATTAAGATGATACTTGATTAATTTGGTAATCTAGTTCAATATCTATATCGAGAAACAGAATAGTTAAACTTAAGAATGACTTTTGATCTATGTCTAAAGTTTAACACGGTATCTGAAACAAAAGGATGAATGATACCTAAACCATTTAAATGAGATGTTTGAGAAACTATCCTCATATGTGTCTAGGGGCACTGGCGTGTTGCTAGATGCTAACCATCGCTTGTATAATTACATGATTATTATGACGTGCACAAGTGGGAGCTGTTGGAGTATGCTCGTGTCATAATAAATAATTATACGGCTAGACACATGTGAGCCTATGGGGTCACATACATATACACAGAGGTACCACTTAATATATCGTGTCTATTGTATTCACGGTATATATAACTTTTGTAACTCGGGATCATGATTGGTCCTTTAATTACTAATTATAGACTTAGTAAAATGGAATTGAAGGAATAAATGATAAGGCCCGTTTAAAGGAAATAATAAATGGTTTAATTGTAAATTAAATTGTTGCCATACGTTTTTGATTTAGTCAAATGACAATTTGATTTGGTTTGAAAAATCATGACCATTTTTCATTAGAAAATACCACACGTTGAAAAACGTATGGTGGGTCCTCCTCTCATAAAATTGACGGCAAAATACATCTATTGTAGATGATTTGTTTTTGGTTATTTTGATTAAGCTTTAACATATTATACTTAAAGGCTTAATAAGAGTTACGGGTTATTAGACTAACATCGATATGGTATACGGTGACGTGTAGTGTGTTCCTACATAGAGGTGACCTACTTTGGTCACTTGGTTTTCTTGGTTAGATCGTGTGTTGATGATGGTCTCCGTTCGATCCTACCGAATCACGCTACAAAGGTATACTTTTATCTTCTTTATTATTTGATTAATCATATGACTCTATGGATCCGTTCATAGGTGATCTTTCCGCTGCGTTTATTATTTATCCATATCATGTTTATATGGATAATCACCTATATGGAATGAGGCGCCTGTCTTCTTTCATTCTTTAATGCATTTACATACTTTTGCTTTGTTGGACATTGTTTAGTCCTCTCCTTACATTCTATACTTATGCATTTCGTGTGTGGAGCTTATGTGGATCCGATGTTTGTTTCCGGATTCTTTTATGGTCATTTAATGTTTTAGACATTTACCTTGCATGCTTTGATGATACGCCATAATTATCCGGTGATATTCCATTTATCAAAATGGGGTGTTACAGTTCGGATTCCACTCCTCCTCTAACAGGCCAACGAAAAGACACTTTGATATCACCTTGCATCTTACCCGCAAAAGAACATTCCTTGGTTGTCTCCAAAGCATATAACCTGGGAAACATCACTCTGAAGGATGTATCCTCTAACCAAACATCCTCCCAGAACCTAGTTAACAAACCTGATCCAACTCGACGCTTACAATGGGATAATAAATCAATACCTTGTTGTTTTAAAGACGAAATTTCACGTAGGATAGAGACCCAATTTGAGGAATGAGAGAATGAAGACGATCGAGGTTGAATAGACGAACCATGCATAGCATAAAGCGAAACCATAAAGAGTTATCCTTGAGTGATAAATCTCCATACTCATCGGAACAGAAGAGAACGACTAAGAGCAAAAAAACTAGATACTCCTAAACCTCCAAATTTCTTGGCTGCAAGCACTTTCACCCACTTAACCCACAAAATCTTACCAGCAACACCTTGCACACCATTAAAAAATTACGACGCAAAGCTTCCATCTCATGCAACACTGTTTTAGGCACCTTATATAATGACATCGGATAAATTGGAGTAGAACCTAGAACCGCCTTAAGTAACGTGAGCCGACCTCCTATGGAGAGAGTATTAACCTTCCACCGTGAAATCCTAGACTTAATCTTACTAACCATAACGTCCTCTAATCTTGTTCATACTACTACCAACCATAACCCCTAAATATTTAAAAGGGGTTTTCATAATTGAACAACCAATAGAGGCCGTCGCATTATTAACTAACGTATCATTAACTCCCACACATACAAGGTTACTCTTATGAAGATTAATTGGCAACCCCGACACCAACGAAAAATAATGAAGCATCTGAGTTATTCCCCTTAGATTATTATCCGTCCATTGACCAATAAAGATCGCATCTTCTTCATAAAAAAGGTGAGAAATAGAAATAGAAGAATCGATTTTGATACCATAGAATATACCAGCTTCTACGCCTATGGAAACCGATAAGTGCAGCGATTTCATAATAAGAAGGAACAAATATGGAGCTAACGGATCCCCTTGTTTCAACCCACAATGGAATTGAAACTCAGAAGTAGGACTACCATTAACAAGAACCAAAGTCGTACCTGAGCTTAGACCGCCTTTGATCCAAGATCTCCATTTTTCACCGCACCCAAGAAGACAGAACATCATCTAAATAATCCCACCTTACAGAGTCATAAGCTTTGGAAAAATCAACTTTGAAAACCATCGCTTGCTTCTTTTTGAACTTACACCAGGATAACAATTCATTAATAATGAAAGGACCGTCAAGAATCTGACGGTTAGGAAGAAAAGCGGTCTGTACATCAGATATAAGGTCATAAATAACCGAGGACAACCGAAGAGCAAGAACTTTTGTCACAACCTTATAAATACACCCGATTAAGCTAATAGGCCGAAAGTCACTCACAACCTAGGATCCTGATTTTTCGGGATCGAAGTTATAAAGGAAGCATTACAACCCTTAGCAAAAGTATTATGTGTGAAAAATCACTCTACTGCCGCACACATATTAGGTCCAATGAGATCCCAAATTTTCGAAAAAATTCAAATGTGAACCCGTCTGGTCCCGGTGATTTATTTTCGCCACAGCTCCAAACAGCTTTGCAAATTTCGTCATGAGAAACCGGTCTTTCCAAATCACCCATCTGCTCATGCGAAAGAGTATACGGGAATATGAAATTGAGACGACACCGCCTTGGGCTTTTATCCTGAAACCTGTTAGCAAAATGAACCCGAAGTTCCTCTTTGACACGAACCGGTTGATCGATCCACTCACCATCTATCATAACTCCCTTAAACAGATAATTGAACACGTTTACGATTAACAATTCCATGAAAGAATTTGGAATTTTTATCGCCTTCAACCGCCCACTGAATCTTAGCCTTCAAAATTTGATCATTGTTAATCTTCAATTTAATATCATGCATTTGTTTCATAAGCTCCATTCTAGTCAAAAGAATATCATCATACGCTCCACCTTGGTCTAAAAGAAGATCAATACCGCGTAACTTATCTTGAATATCAATTAAACTACCAAACTGTTTCCGTTTTTGAGTGCCCACCCATGATTAAATCTCTTTTTTAAGCATTTGAAGATTCTTTTTAAATCGGATCATGTCATTGGAATCTTCTAATTTTAACAAATCCCACGTGGACCTGACCATGTCATCAAAACCAGAAAAATCAAACCACGAATGATACATTCTAAAAGGAGTTGCACCATAATCTGTAACCAATTCACGAAGCAAAATTGGACGATGATCCGAAATTTTTTTATCCAGACATAAGGTTGAACTATGAGGAAATATAGATAAAAACCCATCTGAAACCAAAAACCGATCTAACTTACTCATTTTTGTAGCCGACGGGTGAGACCAAGTAAACGAAAAGCCTTCCAACTGAATTTCCACAAGCCCCACATTGGAAATAAAGCTGTTAAATTCATTAGCTCTCCTAAAGTTAAAAACAAAACCCAATCTCTCCCTCTCGAACCGGACTTCATTAAAGTCACCAGTAACCAACACCTCACCATTCCAACGAGATATGAACCCTGTAATATAAATCCACAATAGGCGTTTATTTTAATAGATTGGGGCGCATAAACAGATATAATAACCAACTTAGTATTATAAAGAACCCAAGTCCCATAAAGAACTACAAAATTATCAAAGATAATATGTTGGTCTTTACAAAACATAGAAGGATCCCAAACACATAAGATACCCCCGAGTTACCAAGAGACTCGCTAAAGACATAATCAAAATGACAATTACACCAAAGAATTTTAATCTCCATAGAAGAAATGAAATCCATTTTAGTTTCTTGTAGAGACAAAAAACTCACCTTGTTTTTATGGTTCAACTCCCTGATCCAATCTTTTTTTAGCCTTGGATCTTAAGCCTTGTACATTTTTCGATAAACAATTCACTGGAAACCCTCACAAGATCCTTGTGAACTAATCATGATCTCCATATCTTTAAGACATCCATCCATAGAAAACCCTATAGCCTGGCTACTTTAATCATACCATCAAGGACCTCCAACACAGAACCTCCATTACACGACCCACGTTTAGACTTACTCGACTTACTCCCGCCAAGAGAAATATACACTTCTGCTGGAACCGTATCCTCCATGACTCTTGAGCTAAGTCCAATAGACTGGCTTGATGATGAGTTACTCCTTGTCGATTTACTAGGAATTCCGATCACATGAAACAACGGGGTTATCTTGAGCATCCTCTGGTAAATCATTTTATGGGGTATAACCAGGGGATGGGGAATACTAGAAGATGAAACAGATGTTCTCACCTCTTTATTGAATAAATCATAAATATTAAAAGGATCTTCCGAAACCTTTTGAACATTAGAAGGTTCATCCTTCTGTTCACCACCCTGATCTACATTGTCATTCAAAGTGTCACTGCCCTCCTGCTTATCACCAGCAAGATCTTCAAAATTATCGACAAAAAGGTGTCTGAGACTGCTTCACTATCATTCTCAGCATCACCCATATTTTCCTTATTCTCGTCTCCACTAGATTTAATGAATTCTTCATCCGAAACGTTTCTGTCTCCGGGACAACTTTAAAAGATGGAGACTATACGAAAAGTTCCTTTGCACGAGCCTAAAAACCTTCCCTTAACAATAAGTTTGAAACCTTCCAATATGTTCTCTGTTCGACTGGTCATAACACAAATACGCTTCCTTTCAAACAGGTCCTCATATCCGTCTTCAAGATCGACCAATTCTCCCCATTTAGACCCGATCTTTTGGAAACTTACACGAGACCACACATTTGATGGAACACCTTTGATGTCTAGCCAAACTATCCGTTCTTTGGCCATAAAATCAGATTGAGCATTACCAAGACTATGAAACTACGAATTTACCCCAACATGCTCCAAAAATTTCACTTTAGACTGAGAATAACATAACTCAATCAAGACCCACATGCCTCCTAAATAAACAATGCGAGATTTGAAAACCCTCGTTAAACAGAATCACCTGTAAGTTATTAATGGAAGAAAATTGACGAACTTCACCCATAACACACTTGGACAGATCTCTATCCCACGACACAAGCATCATCTAACACCAAGGCTGTTTTTATGATATCTGCAAAATTAGTCCCATTATCCCTACTTTTATTCAGTCCAATCGGTTGCTTAACTCCTGACGCAAACCCAGAAGGGTTCGACATCTTTCTCTGAGGAAGAGTACCTTTAGGCCTTTCAAACCGAACAGGATTAGCAGATATATGAAATCGACCAATCCAAATAGTATTAAGATTCTCAATAAAACGATCAAAATTGAGAATTTTTATGAACCGAACAAAAGCGAACCGCCTCCCGCCTTCGATCTTTTATTCGGAATGAAAACATCAACCACTGTATCGTACGCACTAGAAACCTTCCAAAAGATCATTGTAAGAACAATCATCAGGAAACTTGGAAATAAACACCGATTTGGAGATCTTGGCAGTTTGACCAAATTTGGATTGAAGGGAGTTCTGAAACCGAGAACCCATAGCAGCCAGATTTAAAAGAAATTGTAGAAACTAGAAGGGGGGTCGAATAGTTTCTAGTAACTTTTCAAAACATTTCGCATAAACCCACTGTGTACGGTTCTTTAAACATACCTGCGGTTCCTTATCACTAACGAACCGTGTGTCCCTTTAAAGAACCGCCTACAGTGGACGATGCCATTTGTTACATGTTAAACTTTAACAATCCTTTGTATCAAATTCTTGATCAAGCTTGACTACGTATGAAATGTGTTTGTAATAGATAATAACTATAAGTAAGGAAACACACAAACACATCAAATCAAGAGTACATCAAGCAATAGTCTAAACACTAAGCACACACGTACTAAGCATAAGATTTTCCGAAACTAGGATGTTTAGACTAAGTGATGTACACTTGACCATAATCTAAACATGAAGCACACATGTACTAAGCCTTAGCTTTTCCGCAACTTAGATGTTTAGATTATGAGATGCACACAACACACAACAACAAGTATGCAACTATAAATACATCTAAAAAGGTAAAGACATAAATGTAAATGAAAGTACCGACACGATGATTTATAGTGGTTCGGTCACGAAGCTCCTCTTTGCCCTACTCCACTCCTCGAGTACACCTTACTCGAGGGTTACTTCACTAGTCAACAAAATCCTTAAGGTGGAGAAACCATACACAACGTCGCTTATCCAATTTCCGACTCTAAGATAAAAGTCGAGTCCTAATCTTAGGTAGGACCAATCTACACAACTTTGCCTACTTCACCATTTTCCGACACAAGGCTATATGTCGAGTCCTAATCTTAGGTAGGACCAATCTACACCCATCTACATCGATCTTCACACTAGTTATGTTTTATGGCCCAACATAACAAACCTTGTGTTTTATGGCCTAAACACATAAAACATATAGATCTAATCACACAACACTTAGATCTATGACTCTAACACTATATTTGTAAAACACGCATGCTTTTACCATGAGCAGTACACTATTAATCGTACGTACATGATTAGAACTTTCCTTATTTAGCACGTTTACGTTTCACGAATAAGAATTTACAAGTATTACGTACGTGTTATTACACGATAAGTATTTATTACGTATTAAGACACGATAATTATTATCGACAATAATTATAATCACGAACATGAAATCATGAAGTAAATTAATCACGAGCTTAGTATTACGTATGTATGTATATTTATTACGATCAAGAATAAATATATTAAGTCACGAACGATAACTAATTAAATCACGTAAAACACGAACACGAGAACACTTATTATTTAGACACGAAAAATGTTTGGGTTACCCTTGTGGGCCCCCTTACCCGCGGACAAAACAAGAGAAAAGGGCCAAGCCCATGCAATATTTACTAAACATGAATTAAGGAGAAAAGGTTATTTTCATAATAACAAAATTTAGGAAAAAACAAGAAACCCTAAAAATCTTTTCTTCTCTTTGTTCTTTGGCCACCGGGTTTAACATCACACCAAGGGTGTGATTGATTGATTTTGGTGTTCGATTTATTGCAAGGATCGTCGTGTGTTCATCCTCCTTTGATTCACGTGATCGGTATAAACCTTAAACCTCTTTTCTTTTATGTTTCGATTTATTAATCACATGAAATCATGAATATTTTGAATAACAAATTAAAAACAAGTAAACACATGCTATTTAATCATGAGGTAAAATTAATTAATGGTAAGGGGTGTTTGTTTTGTGGCCGACGCATGAACCGAGCCTCAAGGAGGTCTCGGTTTGTTTTTTATTCGCACCACCGAGACCTCAAGGTCTCTGTGTGGTGGTTTGTGTCACGGCAGCAGGAACCAAGGGAAACCCCGACCTCGGTCGGGGTATGTTTGTGTCGGGTGGGTCTCGGCTAGAACCAAAAAAAAACCACCATCGGCTTAAGCCGGTGGCTAATTAAGGAAAGCAGGGGAAACCCCCATGTCGCGGCAGCAAGGGTAACCACCGGCTAGCCGGTGGGAACTTTTGGCTAGCCGGCGGCTAGGTTTTGACCAAGGGTGCGTATGGTTGCCGGTTCACGGGTTTAAACCGGTCCGGTTCACACATGTTTAGATTAAAACAAGGTTCGGTTCATGGATTGTTTTTACAAGGTTAATTATTTTACAAGTTTATATTTTTTTTACAATAATTAAATTAAATTAATTAAAACATGTACATGATTAATTTAATTTATTCATGACTTAGGTTATTAACAAATTATTAATACATGAATTTTAACCTAAGTAATATTTATCTTATTTAGACTATATAATTAATTAATTATTAAAATCATGACTTATAATTAATTAATATTACATGACTTAGGTTATATTATTAATAGATAATAATACATGTTTTAACCTAAGTATCTTTACCTTTATTTATTTAAACTATTTTATATTAATTAAATACATTAACCTATAGTTTACTTAATTCACATGAAGTAATTAATAAACTATACTATTTAATTACATGACTTAGTATATTAATCAGTAAACACTTAAGCTTATATAATTACCTTAATAATCCAGCTTATTTCTATTTATGGAAACTTTCTATTTTTAGAAACTTATTTAATTAAGGCAACTAATCTATTGATGGGAACTTTCTATTTTTAGAAACTTATCTATTTTAAGTAGTAAATCTATTTTTGGAAATTTTCTATTTTTGGGAACTTTCTATTTTTGGGAACTTTCTATTTTTGGAAACTTTCTATTTTTTGTAACTTTCTATTTTTGGAAACTTTCTATTTTAGGAAACCTGCTATTTTTAGGAAGTTACTTATTATTACACAACAAGTATAATAATACATGAAATACCAAAAATACTTAAACAGAATAGACACAATACATGATAAACACAGTATAAAGCTTAAATCAGTAAAACATGACATGAACATATAAAACAAGCTAAGACATGATATAGAACCAGTTACGTACTCAGTAATCAGATACTTATACACGTATGTATTTATGTAACATTAGTGATACCGAAGTAGGACTCTCTTCCGTTCGTCTTCTTCGTTCACTAGACACAAGGTACGGATTCTCCATCCTTTCAGTATGGACATTCTTCCTTATTAGGATTTCCCCGTATGCAGCCAACTATTTTCCCTAGTATATGTTATATATGTTTTTGAATTGCTTATGTTTAATTAGAATACCTAAAGCCATATACATGCATGACCAGTTTCACCTAGTTATGGAGGTACCATAACCATAACACTGGAGGCACCAGTGTTATGACTTCATCACGGTGGAGTGATAGCTTGTGGCGTCCCTTTCAGCTTTTGGCCATATTATTATTATCAGGTGGGGCGTATGGGTGCATCCTAGTTTACATGTTTTCAGCAGATTATTCAGGTGAATGTGGTGTGTGCCTTGCATCCTTCACAAGGAGCTGATCCCTCTTACCTAAACCAGTATATTAAATTAGAGGCAGCCCCTCTAATTTGTATGACGAGGTCACCCCTCCAAGTATTCATGCACGTTGATAATTCATGACCTATATTGGCTAATGGTTAACATGTTAAACAGTTTTCATAAGATAAACATAAGGCTTTTCAAACTATAAAACCAGTTTTATAAACATGTTCCAGGTTTTCCAGGACTTATACATTTTTGCTACTCTTAGTCTTATTTATGTTTCAGCCATTCATATTATGTCGTATATCCGTGCACTGAGCGTTATGCTCAGCCATTACTTTCCTTTCCATGTCCCAAAACGGCAGGTACCTAAAGTTAGACTGGAGCATTTGGAGGACGCATAGGATGGGAGCCACCTTAGACTTCTTATCCTCATGACTTCATATATTTATGCTTGTTTAGTCTTCCTTTTGTTCATTTACTTTATTTATGTTTTGGGCTTATGTTTGGGAACCGATGTTTGATTCCGGTTTTCCCTATGGTCATGTATGTTCTAGTACATATTACATTGCATGCTTTGATGACACGTCATAATCACGCGTGACATTCCATTTATCAAAATGGGGCGTTACAATTATGGTATCAGAGACAAGGCTTCGACCTGTAGGCTCTAAAACTTGACCTGTGACTAGTGGGTAGTCACCAAGAGCTTCCTAAGCCAACGCTTGTTCTTCCACGTATTGATGTGTTCAGCGCATTGTTGTTTTAACCATGATGTTTTCAGCACCTTGATGTTTAACCTTAATGTTTTCATCGATATTGTTTTACTAATATGGATGGACAACCGTCATTCATAGTTAGTTATGTGTCATTGTTTCATGCATGATGTTCCTCGTGAACTATGGCTATGTGGACTGAACCCCAGTATTTCATCATTAGTCACATAATTTTTTTTCTGATAAGTTTTGACAGATGATGTTTACTTATTTATGTTTCATATATCATTGTTGCAGGAATTTTGACTAAGTAATGGTTGGTACAGGACTGGCCCTATTTAGTCGCATGTGCTTTTATCGAAACTTTTAACTTTGGGACCGACCCATAGGCGTCCCTCGCCATGTCTTTTGTTTTGGGACCCACCCATAGGCGTCCCCTCGCACATATAAAGGTTTTTTATAAACTACATCGTGCATTCATGCACTGTTTTTCATGCATAAAATTTTTCTCATGATTTATTGGCATAAAATTTTTTTCATGTCCCCTCATAAGTTAATATATTTTTATGTCAAGTATGTTTTCATACTATCATGGTTAACTTCAGTTTCATGTTGATTATGTTATACACTCCTTCACGTTAGGTTGTTTCATGTTTCTTCATGGTGATTTCGTCTTCACGTGATTATGTCTTACGTCTCTTCTGTTGTTTATGCTTTCATGCAAGACACTGTTGGAATTCATTTAATCCTACTTTCATGATAGTCATGGATGGTTTTCATTAATCATGCTTTCAGGAGAATCATCGTTGAAATTCGGTTAACCACACGTTAGCGTATCTCTATGCAACCAGAATCAGGTATATACTTGCATTTCCAGGTTATCAGGATGGTTTTTCTAACCGTTTAACCAATTATAAGTTCCTTTAGAATCATGACAAATGATCGACCCCATACCGATCATTTCATGTGCATTCCATATGTACCCTATGTACCGTATTCCATGTGTATTACACGTACCTAAATCCATGTGTATTTCACTTGCAATACTTCACGAGTATTCGCTAGTCGATTCTGAATCATCTCAGACGTATTTTCACGTGTTGATACTCTACAAATTGCTGATGCCGCTCATAGCTTGGAGATGTTACTAAGGGTTGATGCTGCGGATTTTAGAGACGCTATGAGATGCTGATACCGTTCACAACTTGGAGATCCTACAAGACGAAGACAAAGGCGTCAGAGCAAATCATTTGGACAAGAAGATGTGAAATCCTAAGATTCACGGATCTTTTAACTACTAGGAATGATCATTGTTCATGTGATCATACAATCACAGCGGAATAGAACAACAACCATTAAACAAGATGTTTAGGCACAAAACACATGAATTAAAACAAAAGGATTGTTAATTATATTAATAATCAACAATCACTAGGTGTGTGTACATTGAATCCCACACCTAGTCGACACACGCTTTAGGTTTACATTGTATATGAAAGTTATGTATAAACCTAATACCCTTGGTTCCTTTTATAGTGTAAGGATTAGGGTTTACAAAAGATAATATCAAATAAACATGTAAATATTCTATTTAAATAAACTAATACAGAATATATCCTGCATGTTTATCTAAATAGAAGCTTCCAAAGGCTTCTTGTCTACGTTTCTGTCAATGCTTAGTTTGTACATGACAATGCTTAGATTGTACATGACAACACTTGAGCCATCAACCTCCGATTTGCTCTTGTCAACACTTGTTTTGCTCTTGACAACGCTTAGACAAATGTCTTCATGTTTTCTTCATTTTTGAGTTTCTGCCACATCAACTTTTTGACCCAACAATCTTCCGCGAGTTGATGTTGGCAAAACTCTATGTGTATCTCTTGTAAGTTATACATGATCTTCAAATTGCTTCCCCTCAAGTGTAGCATGTATGTCTTCCCCTTTTTGTCACATCAACAGGGAAGTAAACAATGTATGCAATCTTGAAGATTATCAAATGTAGGCTCTGTGTAATGATCTTGAGGAAAAATAAATAAAGTAATCTTGATGTAGAAGTAGAATAACCCAACCTTGTGTTCCATGTCTTGCACTATCCATGTGATGAAGAACTTATACGAATGATTAAATATAAGTAGACCTCGATCCCTTGTCAATATTCTCATCCTTTGTGAGACACTGAGCACGATAATGTAACTCCTTCAAGTGTTATGACAAGTCTTCGTCACCAACCGTGTAAGCATGAACAAGTTACCTTTTAAGAATAATGTTGACTAGGCATCATCTTTAAAGATATAATAGAACACAAACTCGCGAAAATCTTCTTCGAACATCAAACTTACCATAAGAATTCTTCCCCTTAAGCTAACACCTCTTCATGACAATTCTTAATCTTCATATCATATGTAAAAGCCATTAGACGGATAACTCTTTAAAAGGCTACCCCGATTACATAATCAAATCCAGTAAATTACCTCACGAATTATTGCTAACTCGCATTAAAATCATTAATCCCTTTTAAAAATATCCGAGCCATAAATATCAACTTGATACTCTATATGAAAACGGAGATTCCATGTACCTTCGTGTGTAAAAACCTCTTTTTATGTGCTAAAAACGTATCAATTTTCTCAAACAGCAACTATTCCTTTTGTTGTCCAATATCCTTCACTGTCCAAGATATCAACACTGTGTGTTGTCCAATATCGGACAACACTTATCAGCGTTGAAAAATGTATATATCGGACAACAAGTGTCAGCGCCTCCCAACAACGCTCAACTTATTCCTGTCAGCGCCAACTTTGTACCTGTCAGCGCCTGACCATCAGCGTCTCATCCATGCCTTGGCAGTGTCACACCAACATCTATCAGCGTCACACCAACATCTATCAGCGTCTAAATAACACATTTCAGCGGGTAATAGATCTAGGGTTTTATAAACCCTAAATCATGATTTTATGTGAAAACCATAAACTGCAGTGAACTTTGACATCGAATATCTTCTTCATGATCGAAGATCCCTTCGGTGAGATCCTAGACACAAGTGTCAAGAACCTACAGATCGAATTTCACGACGATCCAACGGTTAACGAAGGAGAAATCGCGTTTTTACTATTACTGTTCACAGAAAACAGCATATGACCACTGCTGACTTTGACGCTTAATAACTTTTTCTTGGGGATAGATCTCGACAATCTCTCCGGTGGATATCTAGATATATGTGTGTAGAACACACACACAAAATTTCGTGGCGATCCAACGGTTCAATAAAAAGTTATGGCCTTCTGAATACTGTTGCGCACACAAAAACGTCCAGAAAAACCCTAGACGGATTTTTCTTTTCTTCTCAATACACGAACACCTTGTTGGTCCTAGCATCACGAGCCACCTGGCTCTGATACCAATTGTGGAATCCTAAGATTCATAGATCTTTTAACTACTAGGATTCATCATTGTTCATGTGATCATACAATCACAGCGGAATAGAACAACAACCATTAAACAAGATGTTTAGGCACAAAACACATGAATTAAAACAAAAGGATTGCTAATTATATTAATAATCAACAATCACTAGGTGTGTGTACATTGAATCTCACATCTAGTCGACACACGCTTTAGGTTTACATTGTATATGAAAGTCATGTATAAACCTAATACCCTTGGTTCCTTTTATAGTGTAAGGATTAGGGTTTACAAGAGATAATATCAAATAAACATGTAAATCTTCTATTTAAATAAACTAATACAGAATATATTCTGCATGTTTATCTAAATAGAAGCTTCCAAAGGCTTCTTGTCTACGTTTCTGTCAATGCTTAGTTTGTAAATGACAATGCTTAGATTTTACATGACAACACTTGAGCCATCAACCTTCAATTTGCTCTTGTCAACACTTGTTTTGCTCTTGACAACGCTTAGACAAATGTCTTCATGTTTTCTTCGTTTTTGAGTTTCTGCCACATCAACTTTTTGACCCAACAGAAGATGCTTCACCATTAGACGATTTTCATCATTCATTGTTCCAAATTCTTAGTTACATGTCACACGTTATTCAGTTGTCGTTTCAGTCATATGAGTGCAAACCGGTACCAGTCGGCCACTTAGCTGAATAGTTACATGAATCACAGTCATGAGAATGACCATCATGGAACTGACAGACAAGACGATAATAACAACTACTATGACAACAACTATCCTAGCAATCGCAACCGAAGCTCCGGCCGCGGATGTGATCAGAAATACAAAGGATCAGTAGTACAACCGATCCGCCAATTCTGGCATAATAACCTAATATTTGTAGTTCTACTTGTTTCGCATCTCGAGACACATGTCAAGATCAGTCAAGACACATGTCTCATGTATACTTGCTGAAGACACATGTCAAGACACTAGTCAAGACACATGTCATGCTTATATTTTCCAATACACGGGTCATGACACATGACTCACGTCCACTCATGGAACATCCCTAAGAAATACAGGGTACCCTCCAAAGGGTATATCCATTGTGTTGTGCCATGTATTAATCAGGCCACAAGAATTTCAGTACCATAATCGGTGTATCAGTATGATCAGTCACGTTTGCTCGATGACACTTTCATTTCTTTCACCCATATTTCATATATTTATGACCATAAAGGACGACATTCGTATTCCAACGTATACGAAGGTTTTCCTTCAGCCTAATGATGAGATCCAAGCTGCTAACGCATTTCCTCAGACAAACACGAGTTGAAATTAATCCTAATTATGGACTACGAAGAGCTCACCATGTTACAATTCATGATTATGTACAGTGATGTTCAGGCTCCTGAATACATTCGACAGGGTTTTCCATCAGGAAAATCTGTACAAATTATCTATGCTTACAAGCATGTGCCTTGTTAGCCATGGTTGCTAAATTTTTTAACTGTCAGTTAAGAGACGACCACGAAATTTCCTTTTACGCATAACCAGCAAAATTATACCAAAATCTTCCCATATATTCCAGAAAAACCTTCAAGGAGAAGGACGGTAACATGAGATTATGTGTCGACTACCGTCGACTTAAACAAATCACCATTCATAACCGTTATTCTCCTCCACGTATTGACAAGATCGGTTTCATTTAGAGTGTTAATTACTTTCCAAGATCGGACTCATGATCATGCTGCCAAGAGTGACGAGTGAAACATGTCCATGACTGCTATTTGTACACGACTCGGTCATGTTAGATTCATGATTCTGTTTTAGTCTCATAAATGCTCCAACAGCATTATGGACTTAATAAATCGATTTTCCATGAACTCATAAATAAATTCATCAGTGTTTTCTTCAAGGACAACCTGACCTTCTCTAAAGTCTGGAGAAGGGCAGGAAGATCATATTTGCACTATGTTGCAAATTCTATGACAGAAGAAATTTCACCCTGAAATATTTCTAGTATGAATTCTGGTTGATTACAGTGACACGCTGAATCACATGGATTCGCACGGTTAACCTTATCATGACTCAGCTTATGCATAAAGGCGAGAACCCTACACTAAGTTAGGTGTTCCACGAAAATCCTACGCTAAGAGAAGTCTAATTTCGGAGACTCACAGTTTCACAAATTTCTATGTATCAAGTTTCTACGAAGCAAGATACAGTTACGTTCATATCTGGGTACCTGACATACCAACAGGTTAAGATAGAACACCAACAGACTAGGATGTTTTCCATCATCTGAAATTGTGAACAGAAATGGAACAATATCTCCATGGATTTTGGTTACTAGATTAACGCAAACTAAGAAGAAGCATGGTGCTATCTAGGTTATTGTCAACAGTTTGACCAAGTCTACAGAATCCTTACATCCGCAAGATTTCAGAACCAGCACATTGATCGGACGTGTTCCAGCCAGGGCTCATCCGCACTTGGTAATCCCTCAGCTATCGGGTCAGACAAAGGTTCACATTTGTGCTCCTTATTTACGTTCACGTTCTTGTTCCAGTTTTACGACTTGCTTTCACGCTCACGTTCATGACACTATTCACGTTAATAATCGTATCCTGGCTTACGATTGTACGTACATTTTCGTTCTGGAGGTTTTTGCAATAACTTGAGAGACCAGACTTAAGTCTAGTATAACTCTCTGTCCTCAGATAGACGTTTCACGTCACATTCCATGTCTCACCTAATAGCATTTGGCGATACCGTCGTTGTATTCCATGTTCACGATATGTTTCACATGTCATGTTCATTCCACGTTCCTCATATCACGTTCACGATATGTTACACGTATCATGGATCACGATATGTTTGCCATACTACACTCTCCATATCTACACGTATCACGTTCAAAAAATTTCACGTATCACGTTCAAAAATTTTCACGTACTACGTTTCAATATGTCTCGCGCATCGTTGCTATTTATTAGTTAAGTTAGAGTGTTTTGCACGATGACGTTTCAGTTACCCTTGCACGTTAATTCTTATTTTTCCCTCGATCAAATTCAGGGGATCCATCTTACGTTGATACCGTGAACTCTTCGTGTCTTCAAGTCAAGGTCAGGAGGACCAAGATTTAGCATTTGTGTCAAGATCTAGTGAAGTAACCGTTACAAGAGGAAATCCACTTGGAAACGGACAAGTTCATCCGCACTTCTTATCCGTCTTTCTTTTATTGGTTAGATATGTCCTTTTAGTCACGTCACGTTCCATGTCCTTTCAAGACATGTCACGTTCCATGTTCCTTCTACCATGTCACCTGCATGTCCTTTTATCTTACATACCCTCTCAGTTTGATTCGGGTATGTTTCTCTTTCAGTTTACCTTATCTATAATTTGGGGCGATTTATTCTTTTTAGGGGGGAAGAGTTGTAAAACCCGCATGATTTTACCATGAACAGTAGACTAATAATCGTACGTACATGATTAGAACTTTCCTTATTTAGCACGTTTACGTTTTACGAATAAGAATTTACAAGTATTACGTACGTGTTATTACACTATAAGTATTTATTACGTATTAAGACACGATAATTATTATCGACAATAATTATAATCACGAACATGAAATCATGAACGTAAATTAATAACGAGCTTAGTATTACGTATGTATCTATATTTATTACGATCACGAATAAATATATTAAGTCACGAACGATAACTAATTAAATCACGTAAAACACGAACACGAGAACACACTTATTATTTAGACACGGAAAATGTTCGGGTTACCCTTGTGGGGCCCCTTACCCGCGGACACAACAAGAGAAAAGGGCCAAGCCCATGCAGTATTTACTAAACATGAATTAAGGAGAAAAGGTTATTTTCATAATAACAAAATTTAGGAAAAAACAAGAAACCCTAAAAATCTTTTCTTCTCTTTGTTCTTTGGCCGCCGGGTTTAACATCACACCAAGGGTGTGATTGATTGATTTTGGTGTTCGATTTATTGCAAGGATCGTCGTGTGTTCATCCTCCTTTGATTCACGTGATCGGTATAAACCCTAAACCTCTTTTCTTTTATGTTTTGATTTATTAATCACATGAAATCTTGAATGTTTTGAATAACAAATTAAAAACATGTAAACACATTCTATTTAATCATGGTGTAAAATTAATTAATGGTTAAGGGGTGTTTGTTTTGTGGCCAACGCATGAACCGAGCCCCAAGGGGGTCTCTGTTTGTTTTTTATTCGCACCGCCGAGACCTCAAGGTCTCGGTGTGGTGGTTTGTGTCACGGCAGTAGGAACCAAGGGAAACCCCAACCTCGGTCGGGGTATGTTTGTGTCGGGTGGGTCTCGGCTAGAACTAAAAAAAAACCACCATCGGCTTAAGCCAGTGGCTAATTAAGGAAAGCAGGGGAAACCCCCCATGCCGTAGCAGCAAGGGTAACCACCGGCTAGCCGGTGGGAACTTTTGGCTAGCCGGCGGCTAGGTTTTGACCAAGGGTGCATTTGGTGCCGGTTCACGGGTTTAAACCGGTCTGGTTCACCATGTTTAGATTAAAACACGGTTCGGTTCATGGATTGCTTTTACTAGGTTAATTATTTTACAAGTTTATATTTTTTTTACAAGAATTAAATTAAATTAATTAAAACATGTACATGATTAATTTAATTGATACATGACTTAGGTTATTAATACGATTATTAATACATGAATTTTAACCTAAGTAATATTTATCTTATTTAGACTATATAATTAATTAATTATTAAAATCATGACTTATAATTAATTAATATTACATGACTTAGGTTATATTATTAACAGATAATAATACATGTTTTAACCTAAGTATTTTTACCTTTATTTAAATAAACCATGTTATATTAATTAAATACTTTAACCTATAGTTTATTTAATTCACATGAAATAATTAATAAACTATACTATTTAATTACATGACTTAGTATATTAATCAGTAAACACTTAAGCTTATATAATTAGCTTAACAATCCAGCTTATTTCTATTTATGGAAACTTTCTATTTTTAGAAACTTATTTAATTAAGACAGCTAGTCTATATATGGAAACTTTCTATTTTTAGAAACTTATATATTTTAAGCAGTAAATCTATTTTTGGAAACTTTCTATTTTTGGAAACTTTCTATTTTTGAAAACTTTCTATATTAGGAAACCTGCTATTTTTAGGAAGTTACTTATTATTACACAACAAGTATAATAATACATGAAATACCAGAAATACTTAAACAAAATAGACATAATACATGATAAACACAGTATAAAGCTTAAATCAGTAAAACATGACATGAACATATAAAAAAAGCTAAGACGTGATATAGAACCAGTTACGTACTCAGTAATCAGATACTTATACACGTATGTATTTATGTAGCATTAGTGATACCGAAGTAGGACTCTCTTCCGTTTGTCTTCTTCGTTCACTGGACACAAGGTACGGATTCTCCGTCCTTTCAGTATGGATATTCTTCCTTATTAGGAACTCCCCGTATGCAGCCAACTATTTTCCCCAGTATATGTTTTATATGTTTTTGAATTGCTTATGTTTAATTAGAATATCTAAATCCATATACATGCATGACCAGTTTCACCTAGTTATGGAGGTACCATAACCATAACACTGGAGGCATCAGTGTTATGACTTCACCACGGCGGAGTGATAGCTCGTGGCGTCCCTTTCAGCTTTTGGCCATATTATTATTATCAGGTAGGGCGTATGGGTGCATCCTAGTTTACATGTTTTCAGCAGATTATTCAGGTGAATGTGGTGTGTGACTTGCATCCTTCACAAGGATCTGATCCCTCCTACCCAAACCAGTTGTTAGAAATACGTTTTTACGTATTTAGAAAGGATCAGTCACTCCAAAGATATATTCAAGTAATGGGCTCGTGATCCTATATGTAATCCATATAGCCCATATAGCCCACATGTAGGGTGGGCTATATATACCCCCTCCTAGCATGTTAGGAGGGGTTGGTCATTTGTTCATCACACTTTTCATTAATCACATCTTTACTTTCTCTCTCTACATCTCTCCTTTTCTCTAATAAGTGTGAAAACACTTATCCTTTTACCACTTATTTCCAATAATAACAAGACCAAAACGTGTATTTTATGTCGTAAAAGTCGGAATTATGTGTGGTTTGTGTTTTTATTGTGTTTTAGGACCAAAAGAGGAAAAAGGAAGAAAACATGGGCTATCACGGGCTTTTATCGAAGAAAACGAGAAAAGACGAAGTCAAAAGATCAAGAGTGCAAGAAGTCAATGGACCTATTTGAAGATTTATCGAAGAAAAGGGCCAAAGACGGAAGACTTATATATGTCGAAGAACTCAAGTCTATTTAACGAGAGATTAAAAGACGAGTTAGAAATATTCACCGACAAATCTCAAATTCAAAGTCGGAAACGTTTATTTACTTAAGTAACGAGAAGACTAAGAAGAAAGAAGAAGCCCGCTTACAAGCCCACAACAAAACAAGCCCACATCCAACTACTATATATAGCCCTTTCCATCACAAAAATTAGGCTAGTCTTTATTTTTCTTTCATTTTGTAGTTTTTAAATTCTAGAGAGAGAAAGCTTAACTTTCTCTCACTAGAAAACTTCATCTTTTATCTTTCTTGTTTTAATCAAACCTTACTTTTAAGCTTAATCTTGTCTTAATCTTCATCTTATTAATCTTTCTTGTTAATCACAATCTTGTTTTGATCATCTTTTTCATCTTATATTTCTATTCGACATTTAAAGTTGCTTACTTTACGTATTTCTTGATTCGAATGTTTAAGGATTTATAAGTTTTGATCATTTGCCTTACTTATTGGTAGCTTATTGGAGTTTTTCTTGGCTTATTGTCCTGGAAAAAGTGCTAAAAAGTTGCTTAAAATCGTCCTTGTTCTTGTTCCTATTTTTTAGGACCTTCTGATTCGATTTCGCAATACTTTCTAGTATTGTGAAATTGTGTCCTTGATAAAGTTGTGAAATTATACCTCTAAGTTGCGAATTGATCTTTGTTTAAGTTGTGAAATCTTGTCCCTTTTAATTGCGAATTCTTTCTTTGTTTTTGAGCATTGCGAAATCTTTAGCTTTCCATATTGTGAAATCATTAGCTTTCGGTATTGCGGAATTCTGGCTTAAAGTTGCGAAATCTTCTATTTGTATCTTTGCGGATTTGTGGCTTGAGTATTGCGAATTCTTCCATTTCAAAGTTGCGAAATCATGAGTTTTCATATTGCGGATTTATGTTTTGAGCATTGCGAAATCTTGCATTGATCCATTGCGAAATCTTTACAATTCGCAACTATCGCGAATTTGTGTACTTCAAGTGATTGCGAAATCTTAGACTTTGCTCATTGCGGAATTGTTGTTTATTTGCGAAATTATTCCAAGTTTTCAGTAATTGCGAATTAAAATAGTTTTTGTTTAAATTTAATTTTTAAATTTAATTTTCCCACCAATTTCTTTAAGTTGCATTTTACTTATTTGTTTTACTTCTCGTAAACTTTATTTTAATTTGTCTTTTCTTAATTTCTTTTTTTTTAAAGTGTTTTATTTTATAGTTTTCATTTCTTTACGTTTTAACTTAGCGTCATTTAATTTTTAAGTCATTTAATTTTAATTTAATCTTTTCTCACTTTATTTTTATTTTAATTACTCAACGACTCCTTTTCTTTTAATTAGTTTTAGACAACAAAACCATTTCTTTTCCACCAAGAACGAGTGAGTCGCACTAATTAATGGTAATCAATTCGAAAAGACTTGGAACAACGAATTTTCATATGAGGAAAACCCTAGTATTAAATGGCTCCGATGCCGGCTCTTTTCGTTAAGATTAACGATTTTAAGTGAGAGACGCGTTGGATTTTGGGATCCGTTCATTTTTTAACGTTATTTTCCTTTCTTTAAAATTTTCAAAAATCCTAAAAAATATAAAATTTTCAAAAATACAAAAAATAGAAAAACATAAAAAACCAAAAATATTTCTTTTCTATCTTTATTTTCTTTTGTAGGTGTGCATGCGTACTCGTGCTCGTAAGAAGAAAGTAGCTCAAGCCGAAGTCATTACTCCACCTATTGTCACCATGGACAATCAACCAATGATCGAGCTTTTGCAATTGCACGTAGAAGGAAACACTGACGCTATTATCATACCCGAGATTAGAGCCAACAACTTTGAGCTTAAATCCGGCTTTATTCGAATGGTCTCTGCTCAACCCTTCTTGGGGCGTTCAATTGATGATCCTCATGACCATATAAAAAGGTTTCTTCAACTCACTAATACGGTTAAGTATAATGGGGTTTCACAAGAGGTCATTCGCTTGCAACTTTTTCCTTTCTCTTTAGAGGGACAAGCCCGGCATTGGCTTGATAAAGAACCGCCACAAAGTTTCTTACGTGGACGGATTTAGATACCAAATTCATCAACTACTTTTTCCCACCCTCACGTACTACCGCTTTGCGGAATGAAATAATTACCTTTGAACAAAAGTACGGTGAGACATTTAGTGAATCTTGGGACCGTTTTAAGGAACTTTTAAGAAAGTGTCCACAACATGGTTTAACAAAAGTACATCAAATTAATACTTTTTACAATGGTTTAAGCATGAATGACCAAGATTCACTAAATAGTGCCTCGGGGGGTAATATATTAGTTAAGTCTTCTAATGCCGCTTGGGATATTATTTAGAACAAGTCTAGAGTGCAAACCAAGAGTGTTCGGACTAATGTGGCTAGTGCTAGCACTAATGAGAGCGACAAGAGAATTGATAAGCTCACTACGCTTGTTGAATCACTTGCTCTCCAAACCTCTAACAACACCAAAGCTATCAATGCCCAAGTTAATGCTATGACTCAATCTTGTGAAATATGCGGGGGATCTCACTCATACACCGATTGTCCTTCGACTCATGACAATCCGGAAAATGTGTATGCCGCCAACGGTAACTATTCCACGGGAGGCTATCAAGCACGTCCTCAAGGTGACTGTAATTTACTCAGCTATCGCTCAAACAACTTTCTTTCACCACCCGGTTTTCCCCCATAAAACCCAACCAACCTCAATCGCAACAATCAAAACCAACATCGTGCTCCCAATCAATATCAAACCCAAAGAACCCCATATCCACCTCAAAGAAACAACCAAGTTTACCAACAACCCGCTTATCAACCACCTGCCTACCATACTCCTCCTCCCAACCAACCCACCGTATTTAATCACGAGGTTGAAACTTACATGAGGACTAATGATGCGATAGTGCAGAATCTTCAGCGGGAAATGGCCAACATGAAAGCCGATATGGTGAAACAAGGGAAGGATCTTCGAGCTGATATGCGAAACACTTTGGCAAGTCAAACGAATGACTTAAGAAACATGATGGCTAGTTTCTTCCCAAGTAATCAAGCCTCTGGTTCGGGTTCTCTTCCGAGTAACACCGTTGCTAATCCCAGAGGGGAGATGAAAGCAATCACCACTCGCAGTGGAAAAGGTTTAAAGGAACCCGAGCTTCCTACACCTACACCGGTGATTGTGACAAAGGAAAACGAGTCTCCTTCACCGATTCCTCCACATTCTATTTCTCCAATTCCTCCAAGTTCTACTTCCACCCCTCCACCACCCAAGGATGTGAGTGAGAATTCCATACCAAAGCCTTCATCTCAACCCAATATACCTTTCCTTCAAGGTTGAGGAAAGAGAAGTTGAAAAATAAGGATGATATTCAGGTTTCTAACTTTCTTAAAATGTTTAAACAACTGAATTTCAATATCTCCTTTGCTGAGGCTCTCGCTCACATGCCGAAATACGCTAAAATGTTTAAAGATCTTCTCAGTGATAAGGAGAAACTCCTCGATATCGCTCAGACCCAACTTAATGAGAATTGCTCCGCAGTGCTCTTAAGGAAATTACCAACCAAACTTGGTGATCCGGGTCGTTTCTTGATTCCTTGCAACTTCCCTGGGATAGAGAATTGTATGGCCCTAGCCGATCTAGGTGCTAGTATAAACTTAATGCCATTAAGTGTTTGGAAACAATTATCTCTACCCGAGCTAATCCCCACACGAATGACTTTGGAATTAGCTAACCGTACGGTTGCTTATCCAGTGGGGATAGCCGAAGATGTCTTCGTCGGCGTCGACAAATTCACCTTTCCGGCGGATTTTGTTGTCGTTGACTACGAAATGGATCCCCGTGTTCCATTAATCGTTGGACGTCCATTCCTGAGGACCGGTCGCACTCTCATTGATGTAGCCGCGGGCGAATTAATCATGAGAGTTGGTGACGATAAAATCGTCTTCAACATGGGTAAACTTTCTAAGCAGCCTTTTGAAAACGAGAGTGTTAATTTCATTGACGTTCTTGATGAGGCTTGTGAAGAACATTTCAAAGACACTTGTAAAAGTGGTTCTTCTTCTCTACCCATTGTTGAGACCGTTGCCTCTATTGCTCCTTCACTAACTCCATTTGGAGAAAGTGATTTCCTTTTCAAAAACTTTGAAGAAACTTTGGGAGATGTGGACTTAAAATATGACGATTCTCCCTCCAATTGGGATGAAGAAATTCGTACCATTGAGAAACTTCTCAATGAGGACCATATTTCTCCACCATCTCCTAAGGATATCTCTATCGATGAACCGAATTTGACTACGCCTTCCATCGAAAATCCTCCGGATTTAGAGCTTAAGGACCTACCGTCTCATCTCGAGTACGTTTTCCTTGAATACAACAAGAAGTCACCCGTGATCATCGCAAAGGACTTAAAAGAGGAAGAAAAATCTCGACTTATCGCCGTGCTGAAAAATCACAAGAAAGCGATTGCTTGGAAGATCTCCGATATTCGTGGAATCGATCCTCACTTTTGCACACATAAAATTCTCATGGAGGACGACTTTAAACCCACTATTCAAAGCCAAAGAAGGGTGAATCCTAAGATCTATGACGTTATCAAAAAAGAGGTTATCAAACTTCTTGATGCGGGAATGATCTACCCTATCTCGGAATCACCATGGGTTAGTCTCGTCCATTGTGTGCCTAAGAAAGGCGGAATCACCGTTGTGCCCAATGAAAACAACGAGTTGATTCCTACTCGTCTCGTTACAGGGTGGAGAATTTGTATAGACTATCGCAAACTCAATGATGCTACGAGAAAGGATCATTTTCCCCTTCCTTTCATGGACCAAATGCTTGAACGTCTAGCGGGTAATGACTATTACTACTTTTTAGACGGTTTCTCCGGGTATATTCAAATTCCCATCGATCCCAAAGACCAAGAGAAAACCACATTCACTTGTCCTTATGGAACATTTGCTTACAAAAGAATGCCTTTCGGCTTAGGCAATGCTCCTGGGACATTCCAAAGGTGTATGATGGCTATCTTCCATGACATGGTTGAAGAAACTATGGAAGTCTTCATGGATGATTTCTCGGTCTATGGTGATTCTTTCTCTCATTGCCTTGCCAATTTGGAACGCATACTTAAGCGGCGTGAAGACACTCGTCTTGTTCTAAATTGGGAAAAATGTCATTTCATGGTAAAAGAAGGCATTGTGCTTGGACATAAAATCTCTAAAGCCGGTCTTGAAGTGGACCGTGCTAAAGTGGATGTCATAGCCAAATTACATCCACCTTCAACCGTGAAGGGTGTGAGAAGTTTCCTTGGTCATGCGGGCTTCTACCGTCGATTCATTCAAGATTTTTCTAAAATCGCTCGCCCGATGACCCACCTCTTGGAAAAAGATACTCCTTTCATCTTTTCCAAAGAGTGTCTTGAATCCTTCAATCTTCTTAAGGATAAGCTAACTAAGGCACCGGTCTTGGTTACCCCTAATTGGGAGCTACCTTTTGAGTTGATGTGTGATGCTAGCGACTTTGCTATTGGAGCGGTTTTGGGCCAAAGAGTGAATAAACAATTCCAACCAATCCATTACGCTAGCAAGACAATGACGGGTGCTCAATTGCATTATACCACTACCGAAAAAGAGCTTTTAGCTGTAGTGTATGCATTTGAAAAATTCCGCCCCTATCTTGTCCTTTCCACCACCATCCTGTATACCGATCATTCCGCATTGAAGTACTTGTTGACTAAGCAAGATTCTAAGCCAAGACTTCTTCGTTGGGTTTTGCTCCTTCAAGAATTCAACATTGAAATTCGTGACAAGAAGGGAGCCGAAAACCTAGCGGCGGATCATCTAAGTAGACTTGAGGATCCTTATCAAGGGGATCATCCGAATCAAGAGATCAATGACTCTTTTCCCCTTGAATCCTTAATGTCTATCAATCCAAATCTTGATGACACCCAGTGGTTTGCGGACAATAAAAACTACTTAACGTCCCAACAAAAGAAAAAGTTCTTTAAAGATATTGAACATTATTTCTGGGACGACCCTTACCTTTTCAAACAATGTGCGGATCTTGTCATTCGTTGATGTGTTAATGGGCCGGCAGCGGTACAAATCCTTGACGCTTGCCATAAAGGACCCACCGGTGGTCACTTTGGTCCCAACTATACCGCGAAGAAAGTATTCGACTCTGGATTTTATTGGCCCACCATTTATCGTGACGCTCACGAAATGGTTAAGCATTGTGATGCTTGCCAACGTCAAGGCAAGATCACACATAAAGACGAGATGCCTCAAAATTTCATACAAGAATGTGAAATCTTTGATGTATGGGGTATCGACTTTATGGGGCCATTTCCATCATCTAAAGGGAACAAGTACATCCTCGTAGCCGTTGACTACGTTTCTAAATGGGTTGAAGCTAAGGCTCTCCCTACGAACAATGCGAGGATGGTTGTGAACTTTTTGAAGCAGCTTTTTTGTTCGATTCGATGTTCCTCGTGCTATAATCTGTGACCGCGGGACTCATTTTTGCAATGATCAATTCGCAAGAGTCATGGCTAAGTACGGTGTAAATCACCGTCTTTCCACCGCTTATCATCCCCACACCAATGGTCAAGCCGGGATATCTAACCGCGGATTGAAGCGAATTCTGGAACGTACTGTGGGAGAACATCGTGCCTCTTGGGCCGATAAGTTAGATGATGCTTTGTGGGCTTTCCGCACCGCTTATAAGACCCCGATTGGTTATACACCTTATCGTCTTGTGTATGGGAAAACATGCCACCTCCCTATCAAGCTGGAACATAAGGCATACTAGGCCTTGAAGTGGGCTAACTTCGACATCAACAAAGCCGGTGATCTTCGGAAGATTCAACTCAACGAGCTCAACGAACTAAGGAATGAAGGTTATGAGAACTCGTTGATCTACAAAGAGAAGACCAAGATCATCCATGATGCAAGAATTAAGAACCGAGAGTTCCACGTTGGTGATCAAGTCTTACTTTTTAACTCTCGGTTGAAGATCTTCTCGGGAAAGCTGAAGAGCCGCTGGTCTGGTCCATTCACCGTCGCCAAAGTCCTCCCATATGGCACCATTGAGCTTTCTCAGCCAAATGGGCCCAATTTTAAGGTGAATGGCCAGCGCGTGAAGTTGTACTTTGGTGAGGACATCTCTCATGAGATGATTCCATCCCTCACCATGTTTCCCTTGAACTAGTTTTGGGTCGAGTCAGGCTCGTGACTCGGTTATCAAAAACAAGCGCTTCTCGGGAGGCAACCCGTGTTCTATCCTTTACGGTTTCTATAATAAGTGTAGGGGGAGCCCCGTATGTGTTTGTCGTCTTGTTTCTTGTGTTGTGCAGGGATTAAAGCTTCAAAGATCTATTCTCGATGACTTTTGACGAACCGTGATCCCGTGTTCCCGTCTTCCTGGTTCTATCCTAAACTCTCGTGATTCAATATTTCATATCTTATATTTTCACATTGAACTCACTATAGTTGTCCTTCCCTTAGCAAGCTTTAAAAAAGTGCACAATGTCCTAAGTGTAGGGGAGTTTACTCCCACATGCTTAAACATTGAGGACACAGTTTATATCAAGTGTAGGGGGGACTTCTATCGAAGTAAGTGGTCTTTTCCATGAATTTGCCCTCATTTTAAACGGAAAACTTGATTTTTCGACATTTTTCAAAAATTTTAATCTATTTTGGCCTAGTAGTTTTTACTTTGTTATTGTTATTTACTTTCTTTGCTAGAATAAATTTTCAATAAAGTGGTTTTAAATTTTTCAAAGTCGTGAATATTTTGACTCAACCCGAGTTTACTTATCTAAGTTTACTCTAGCTAGTATCCTTAACGTGTTTAAGTCATGTTTTGCTAGGCTTTTATGTAGGGAACTTTAAAATGCGAAAGTCTTAACTCTCAGGGGTTAAGAACTAGAACTTTTCACAAGTTCCTATAATTGATCCTAGAGAGTCATTTATCAAGGGAACTTTAAAATGCGAATTCTAAACTTAAGAAAGTCTAAGAGTTTGCAAGATCCTATAGATGACTCGAAAACCCAAAACTTTGATTTAATTGGCTAAGCATCCACGAGTCTCATTCCTTGAGATTTTAAATTATGGAGAACGAGAGATGACATAGTCAATTATAAGTTTGGTATTCTTTCGTGAATTTATGTGAGTTGATTATAAGCCTATTCTCCCATCGCTTGCTAATAAATTTATCTACAATAAATAAGGTTGTACGATTTGAAAAGTTACTTAGCTTCTAGCCCAAGATCGTTTAAAAGTTGCTCGGTATTAATTAGAGTTCATAGCCAAGGCATAACTTATTGAAGCGGGATGCGAAGATTGGCGAGTCCGAAAAGGCCCTAACAAGGCATGAGGGCTACATTTTGTTGCTAAAGATCCAAAATTGATGTGAAGAATCATTTATCGAAAATCAATATGAAGGATCGAGACACACGACGAAAAGCAAAAACTCCCCAAAAGATCATGGAGAAGTCTATCCAAAAAGACCCTAACAAGGTATGAGGATAAATAGATCCAATTCCTAAAAGGAGGCGGATCGTTGTATATCAAAGTCCAAAATAAAGATTGGAGAAAAATGAAGAAGTCGTGGTCCAAAGATGAAGAATCTCTTAAAACTTCAAGTGAAGAAATTCCTATTATGAAGATAAGACCATAATTTCAAGAACGTCTCTCAAAGATTTGAAGTATGAAGTCGCTGCCAAATATCGGTCCGAGAAAGGTCTCAAATCGTGAAGCAAGTTATGCTAAGATATGAACTTTATGAGGTCCCGAGAAGCAGTTTTAAAAGATTTTGTCCTTTAGCTAACTATTGATTAAATCGTCCCACTTTATTTTCAGCCTAAATAACTATCGAAATAAGTCAAACATTTCATCCTCGTGATCATTCAAGACAAAATTAAAATATAAGAGATACACCTATGAATAAGGGAGTCTAAGTAAATAATTGGGCCACATGAGTTCGTGTTAGTCTGCTAACTTATAATAACAATGATCTCGTTTTTAAGCTTGGTATAGGAAACGTGAAACTTGAGAATGATGAACATTCATGACAACCTAAAACCCCAATGTAAGTCTTTGATTTCTTACTTGTTTTGTTCTTTTAGTTTCCTTAGTGTTTAGAATTTAATAAAGGCCGAGGTGGGTTATCTATGATGGAAAATATAAACCGTGCTTTAAAATTAATGCATTGCATGAGGGCATTGCAATGGTCAAGTGTAGGGGATTTAATAAGTGTGAAAACACTTATCCTTTTACCACTTATTTCCAATAATAACAAGACCAAAACGTGTATTTTATGTCGTAAAAGTCGGAATTATGCGTGGTTTGTGTTTTTATTGTGTTTTAGGACCAAAAGATGAAAAAGGAAGAAAACATGGGCTATCAAGGGCTTTTATCGAAGAAAACGAGAAAAGACGAAGTCAAAAGATCAAGAGTGCAAAAGATTGGAAGTCAATGGACCTATTTGAAGATTTATCGAAGAAAAGGGCCAAAGACGGAAGACTTATATATGTCGAAGAACTCAAGTCTATTTAACGAGAGATTAAAAGACGAGTTGGAAATATTCACCGACAAATCTCAAATTTAAAGTCGGAAACGTTTATTTACTTAAGTAACGAGAAGAATAAGAAGAAAGAAGAAGCCCGCTTACAAGCCCACAACAAAACAAGCCCACATCCAACTACTATATATAGCCCTTTCGATCACAAAAACTAGGCTAGTCTTTATTTTTCTTTCATTTTGTAGTTTTTAAATTCTAGAGAGAGAAAGCTTAACTTTCTGTCACTAGAAAACTTCATCTTTTATCTTTCTTGTTTTAATCAAACCTTACTTTTAAGCTTAATCTTGTCTTAATCTTCATCTTATTAATCTTTCTTGTTAATCACAATCTTGTTTTGATCATCTTTTTCATCTTAATTTTATATTCGACATTTAAAATTGCTTACTTTACGTGTTTCTTGATTCGAATGTTCAAGCATTTATAAGTTTTGATCATTTGCCTTACTTATTGGTAGCTTATTGGAGTTTTTCTTGGCTTATTGTCCTTGAAAAAGTGCTAAAAAGTTGCTTAAAATCGTCCTTGTTCTTGTTCCTATTTTTTAGGACCTTCTGATTTGATTTCGCAATACTTTCTAGTATTGCGAAATTTTGTCCTTGATAAAGTTGCGAAATTATACCTCTAAGTTGCGAAATTGATCTTTGTTTAAGTTGCGAAATCTTGTCCCTTTTAATTGCGAATTCTTTCTTTGTTTTTGAGCATTGCGAAATCTTTAGCTTTCCATATTGCGAAATCATTAGCTTTCTGTATTGTGGAATTCTGGCTTAAAGTTGCGAAATCTTCTATTTTTATCTTTGCGGATTTGTGGCTTGAGTATTGTGAATTCTTCCATTTCAAAGTTGCGAAATCATGAGTTTTCATATTGCGGATTTATGTTTTAAGCATTGCGAAATCTTGCATTGATCCATTGCGAAATATTTACAATTCGCAACTATTGCGAATTTGTGTACTTCAAGTGATTACGAAATCTTAGACTTTGCTCATTGCAGAAATGTTGTTTATATGCGAAATTATTCCAAGTTTTCAGTAATTGCGAATTCAAATAGTTTTTGTTTAAATTTATTTTTTAAATTTAATTTTCCCACCAATTTCTTTAAGTTGCATTTTACTTATTTGTTTTACTTCTCGTAAACTTTATTTTAATTTGTCTTTTCTTAATTTCTTTTTTTTAAGTGTTTTATTTTATAGTTTTCATTTCTTTACGTTTTAACTTAGCGTCATTTAATTTTTAAGTCATTTAATTTTAGTTTAATCTTTTCTCGCTTTATTTTTATTTTAATTACTCAACGACTCCTTTTCTTTTAATTAGTTTTAGACAACCAAACCATTTCTTTTCTACCAAGAACGACTGAGTCGCACTTTCTACTAGTAATCAATTCGAAAAGACTTGGAACGAAATTATTTTATACTTGGCCATAAACTTAGTATTACTCTCCTTTCTCTCTCTAGTTCATATCAAAATCTTTATCTATCCCTCTCTCTATTTAGATCAATCCAACACTTGTAACAATCTTTAGAAATCGTAGACCTACACCAGTATATTAAATTAGAGGTAGCCCCTCTAATTTGCATGACGAGGTCACCCCTCCAAGTATTCATGCACGTTGATAATTCATGACCTATATTGGCTAATGGTTAACATGTTAAACAGTTTTCATAAGATAAACATAAGGATTTTCTAATTATCCGAAGAAATGAAGGATTGTGCACCATGACTCAACCACGACTCAACCACGACTCAACCCAGACTCATATACAACCTAGACTCAACCCAAGACTCGACTCGAAGATCTCACGACAACATCACCTACACCGACTCACATTCAGCAAACACACACCCATACTCGACTCTCGACACCCAGACTCGACTCCCATCACATTCAAACAACAACACCTTCAGACTTACATTCAAACAACAACACCTTCAGACTCACATTCAAACACTACGTCTTTGAGTTATTCTGGATAAGGCCCTCACTCACTCGATTCAAACTTAACGACACCAACCTCAAACCATAAACACAATTTCAAACACTCAACTGCCTCACAAACACTCAACACCAACACACCTCATCGACTGACCCTCGAACTACCAACACACCTCATCGACTCACAAACACTCTCGACTCACAAACACTCAACACCAACACACCTCATCGACTGACCCTCTCGTATCACCCACCCACCCTCGACACAACTCACACGCGAACACACAAGACTCATATTTTCTTTAAAAAAACAGACTTGAAACACAACCCAAAATAAATAGACTCTCAAAACCCACACAACACCCGTCTCAATACAAACCAAAATCACCTTCGACTCTAAAATCTCAACCACATCTAGACTCAAAACCAAAACATAACTGATCTCAGATTTTTTTCAAGATAAGAAACCTTTATAGATTTCGTATCTGGACAACATGCATCATAGATCTGTGTTGGAAATAACCCATGTCAATATTTGACCTTAAAGAAAGATTGTCAACAAGTATGTTTCAATCAACTCTTTAGTTCGATTTGTTCAAAACACGATAATCCAAACACATGCATTCAGGAAAAACCTACCCGAGACCTTGTTTGATCAAGATCTTGAAGCCTTGTTTATTTAATTCGAATTGCAAGCAAGCTCTCAAAGCGAATCTTATCAAGAGCATCGGACGCGTTGCTAATAAGTTCACGAAGGAAGTTCTCCTTGTTACTATAGAACATATTGATAATCAAACTGAGAAGCTGATTGATCTTTGCTTGAAAAGCAAACGTTTCTGAATCTGGAGTCAACGACATCTTCTTTTTCGTTCGATCAGATTTGGTTTTTCTTTTAAGATTTAAGAAGGGTAGGTGGTTGGTTATTGTGAGTGAGTGGTTTGGTAGATAGGAGAAAGAAAAAACAGGCGGAGTATTTTTTGTGTGAAGTGGTGGCTGTGAGAAAGAGAGGGTGTATTAATAAATAGGAGGAGTGTTTTTTTTAGGTGAGAAAGTGATACAGATAAAACAAGAAAATGGTTTGGGGGAGATAAATAAGTCACACGTGTGGGGATACAAATTTTAGATACTAGATTAGCCACTTGTGGGGAGAAACTCAATCAACTTGGCCACCTTACAGTTTTAGATACAAATTTTGTAAATCCAAAGTTTGTTTTAGATACAAGTTTTAAAGTTTTAAAGTTTTAAAGTTTTAAATTTTAAAGTTTTAGAGTTTTAGATACAAATTTTGTTTTTTAAAAACATTGTTGGGCCATTATCCCGAATTTTACTCCAAATTTTTTATAAATTTTGTCTATTAAACGTGGGTTGTTTGGGTTTTTTTGGTTGTTTTTGGTTATAATCGGGACAAAGTATCGACACAAGTAACAAGAAAAAGATTCATTTTTCTGATCAAGGACTTCAAATGTGTTAGAGGTCTTTCGACGGTTTTATAAAATCCTGCGAATTTCAATTTCTTGATCTTTCATCGAAGTGTCAAATCTCGTATTGATCTTTCGACAAATATCATTTTTCATCAAACTTCAATGGACTCATTGACTTCAACATTTGAAGAGGGAGAATTGCATCTAAGGCAAGACATAGCTAGAGACAGTGGTATCACTTCAGTTCGATTACTTCAGTCACATCTTATGACCATTTCATGGGTTCAAGGAGGAAGCGAATTTGTGACACTCTTTGGTCAAAATCATTATACATTCATCGATTCACTATTCCTCAACTTGAACCAACTTGCTGATCAACTTCAAAACGAAGACTTTAATCACTCTGCATCAGAAACTGCATATCAGGCTCTTGTGACACAACTCACGCCTTTCCTCCAATTCAATATCATCAAGTCTGACAATTCAGGGATTTGCCGGTCATTTTTTCAATACACACAGAACGAGGTTAAAGACTTTCGTGATAAACTGTTAAAATTTATGACATCGGTGTCGTCTTCGATTTATGAAAGATCCAGACTTCAGCAAGCGTATGATAATGAAGTGCAAGAATCTATGATGCATATGCAAGAGGAGAATGGTCATACGGTTGACAACTTGGAGCCTAACGATGGCAAGAGCACGGAATCAGGAGGACAACGTGATACCAGTGGCACGTTAGGGAATGTTCACGAGATCTCTTTTGATGACACCTTACCCGTTTATGACGAAGATCCTGCGAACATGGTGCAATGTAATGTTGTTGATGATGTATATGCTGATGAAATACCGCATATTAAGCATTCTGAACCTAACTATGACAAACATGGGATGGAAAAGAGTGATAGAACTACCACTTCTGATTCATCTTATGTGAGTCCTAATGGGGGAGAAAGTGTTCAAAATGCTAAACATCATGATAATTGTCTTATAACTGCTTCATTGACTGCTTCTGATTCCAAGATTAGAGAGCTCGAAACAATTGTAGCTCAACAATCAAAAGATCTTGAGGATGCCAAATTAGAATTTCCAAGAAAAGGGAGAAATTTGAAACATATTTTGAAAAACTTGAAAAGTCAAACGTTTTTCTTGAAAGAAAACTGGATCAAACTGTTCTAGATTCTAAAGCTGAAAAGGATAATCTTTTGAAACAAATTAAGTTGCTTGAATCTAAGTTGGCATCCCAAGATGAATTGCTCAAAGAGAATGAGACTTTAAAGGCTCAAGTACAGGAAAAGGTCTTTGCTATAGCTGCGTTGAAAAACGAATTGAGGAAAACTAAAGGAACTAGTGTGGACACTAAGCTTGAAAAACCATCAATCTTGGGGAAACCGCATACAAATCAGTTCGTTAGACAACCGAATGCATTTCGATCCGAGCGACCAAAATCCTCGAGACCGCGGTTTGCCTCCCAAGTTGATATGGCTCATCTTTCTAGACCAGTCACTCCAGCAACTAAGCCCAATGTGACCAAAACAGCTTTAGCAAGACCTAATCACATGATTGTCTCTAGTTTCTCTAAAAATACAAAGACCACGTCTAGAACTAGTTCAAATAACGTTTTCCATAAATCTGGTCTAAGGGAAGCTAAGCAACAGACACATGTAAGAGATAGCAATGTCAAACCTAGTCAGATGCCTTCTAGATTACCCAACACTGCTAACCGTAGCATGTCATCTCCTAGGAGCATCGATCAATCGTATAGGAATTACTCGGACATTACATATGCTACTTGTAAAACATGTAGAAAATGTATCTTTACGGCAAATCATGACTCTTGTGTCAAGAAATTACTTAATGAGGTGAACTCCCGTGCTAGACTTAAAACCCAGTGGATAGCTAAAATCAAACCCATTGGTAAAGTTTGGCGCCCCACTGGTAGAAATTTCACTCTTGTAGGAAACGAGTGCCCTTTAACTAGGATAGTCTCCGATTCTACTAAGACTACTAGGGAGGAAACTGAAAATGATGATATATCACTTAAGCATGAACTTAAGGTTTTCTATAAAAGGAAACGTTTGCCATCTAAGACAAGTGAATCATCTACTCAGGTCGCCTCTGGCACAAGAAAAGATAACTGTGAACCCCCACTTGCTTCTAAAATAGATATCGCTAACCCATATCAAAGTATGCAAATTCCTAATGAGAATGCAGGTACCAAAGATGATGTTCCAAAAGAACGAAGCGGTCCAATCATTGTATACCGTTCAACTAAGGATACTCTTAGAGTTTGGTTGCTGAAGAAGCAGATATCGGAGAAACAAGTGTCTCAGGGGATTCATGGTTAAGCTTACCAAAAGGACTTACAGTGACATTACAGTCTGTAACTCGTTCATCAAAGAAAGGAAAGTTTATCGCCGATGATAAACTTATCCTTACAATGAGAAATTAATTTTTCTCGGGCATGAGCTAATATAAAAAACATTCCAAGTTTTTAAGCTCATGCACAATGGCTCCTCGTTAAATGACAGACGATGACCCGGACTTCAGAGAAAGGGAAGTTTATCTCGTCAACGATAACTTACCCACAAAACGAGAAATTAATTTTTCTCGGACACGAGCTAAATTTAAAACTATTAAAAAGTTTTAAGCTCGTGTATAAGGATCTTCATTAAATATCAGATGATGACCCGATCTTCAAATAAAGGAAAGTTTATCGCCGATGATAAACTTATCCTCAAAAACGAGAAATTAAATTTTCTCGGACACGAGCTTACTTTAAAACTATTCAACGGTTTTAAGCTCGTGTAAAATGGTTCATTGTTAAATGTCAGACATTGACCCGTTCTTCAAATAAAGGAAAGTTTATCGCCGATGATAAACTTATCCTCACAACGAGAAGTTAATTTTTCTCGGGCATGAGCTTATATTAAAAACATTCGAAGTTTTTAAGCTCATGCACAATGGCGTATAATTATATTTCAGATTATGCCCCGGACTTCAAAGAAAGGAAAGTTTATCACCGATGATAAACTTATCCTTACAACGAGAAATTAAATTTTCTCAGGCATGAGCTAAAATTAAAAACATTCAAAGTTTTTAAGCTCATGCACAATGACTTACAGTTAAAATATCAGACTGTAACTCGGACTTTAATTTTAGGAAAGCTTATCTTTAAAGATAGCTTATCCTTGTAACGAGAAATTAATTTTTCGCGGTCATGAGCTTGTATTAAAACATTCCAAGTTTTAAGCTCATAAAGAAAAGTGTATCTTTTAAATAAGAGAACTTTTCTTCTTAACGAGAAATTCATCTTTCTCGGTCATGAGCTTTACGTTAAAACATTCAAAGTTTTTCAAGCTCATGAAAACGACTTCTAAGTAAATGTCAACTTAGAACTCGTTCTTCAATTAAAAGGAAAGTTTATCGCCGATGATAAACTTATCCTTACAACGAGAAATTATTTTTTCTCGGGCATGAGCTAATAATAAAAACATTCAAAGTTTTTAAGCTCATGCAGAATGACTTCCAGTTAAATATCAGACTGTAACTCGGACTTCAATTTTAGAAAAGCTTATCTTTAAAGATAAATTATCCTCGTAACGGGAAATTAAATTCTCTCGGCCATGAGCTTGTATTAAAACATTCTAAGTTTTAAGCTCATAAAGGAAAGTGTATCTTTTAAATAAGAGAACTTTTCTTCATAACGAGAAATTCACCTTTCTCGGTCATGAGCTTTACGTTAAAACATTCAAAGTTTTTTCAAGCTCATGAAAACGACTTCTAAGTAAATGTCAGCTTAGAACTCGCTCTTCAGTTAAAAGGAAAGTTTATCGCCGATGGTAACTTATCCTTAACAACGGGAAGTTTACAACTTCTCGGACTTGAGCTCGTTTTGTAAGATATTAAACATCTTATCCTCAAGTAATTGGTTTTCAAAACTTTGAACACAATTTTTCGAGAATTTCTCAAAAGGTTTTTCTAAATCTTTCAAAATTGTGTGTTCAAAAATATTTTGATAAAAAGAGCATGTCTTCTGGAATCGATAATATTTACGATACTAGAAATGTCATTCAATAATGACACGGGGTTGTAAATAAAGTTCGAGCAGAAGTTCAAACGTTTTAAAAGATGCTCAAAATGGTTTGCTATTATTTCAGATAGTAACCCGCTTTTCATACTCAAGTCAAGCATTTCACCGGAAAGCTTTGACTCAACAACGGGAATTAATTTTCTCGGGCATGGTTTATTTTATAACCATGTAAGGGATTGTGTTTACAGAATAACACAATCTAACACGAATATATGTACATGTCAGTGCATTTATTTGTTAAAACAAGAGAAATCTTGTTTTTATGAAGTTATCATCTCCACCAACCGTAGCAATTTACAATTGATATCTACATACTCGACGATGCGACTACTCAAACGGCGACTACAGCTCTTTCAATAGAACACGGGTCAACAGTTGAGGGGGAGCAATTGTCCAGTATTCAGAATCTTTGACGCCGAAAGTGCCAAGTTCACATGTTGGTGTCAAGACAACGATATCAATCGTACACATGGAGTCAAGAGATAACTTTAGACGTGATGAGGTGACCAACATTCGTGAACAAGAACCATGTGCTTCTTTCATATGATGTTCTCCATCATTCAGGTCCAACCTCATAAATCGTTAATCTTGTGAATACATTATCATATATGATCTTTGCACGTGATAAATACCTTACACTTGTGTTTAAAAGTTATTTAATTTACATTTCAAGTACACCCTCATTAATTTGAGGGGGAGCTTGTGTAATTCATGAAGATAATTGGTTTTGCATTTTTCTTCCCAAATTTTTGTTAAAACTTTATTAAATCAATTGATATTAAAAACATCGATTGGGTTAATTTTTTAATATGGGGGAGAAAATGTGATTTAATAATGAGATTAATCATAAATGGTTTGACTTAACGTGATAGCTCATCCCGACATGTGTGAACTGTTTTCGAATATCGTGGCATATGTTAAGGGGGAGCAAAATGGATTTGTACTTCAAAATGGATTTCATGGCGACATACACTTACCCAAAACATCTCTATTCACGACAGTGAAGATTGTGGTGACATAAGGATGGTAGGATAGGTTAAAGTCCAATGATTCCTCTTGAACCGGAGGAATCTTCCCAAGGACATTCCATAGCTAGAAATAGTAGTCCTTAGGAAAGATGGAGAAAGATTGTGAACGTAGCTGAATGCCGACCAAGTAATTAAGTTAGCACTAGAACAATCATAACAAGGTTCTAGTTATGACGTATTGGTAAGCATTGAAGGGGTTGAAAAATGAAAAAGAATTGTAATGATAAAGGGTGTAAAGAAAGAAGCCCTCCTTACAACTTAGGCAGAAACCGGGTCAACACATATGCTATTGAGATCATTTTTAATGATGCTCGATATTGAAGATAGACATCATGGACCAGTGATGCAATGCACAACCCAACCCAACTAACTCATATATCTCTCAAAAGGTATTTGTTTTAATCACACGGAGATCAACATGTCTTCTATCGATTTATTCACTCCGAATAAGTTGGTATTGAAATGGTGGCACTCCTCTCCAGCCTCTGATCACTAAAATCCAAAATGCACGATCGAGTCTAAAGCCATTTGAGATCATCAAATATCTCATTAGGACACACTTTCATATTTCCTTGCTTCTTCACACACTGTGAAAAGTAAGAAAGATCTTAAGAGTCCTACGCAAAATCTTCATGATCTTGCCTGAACAATTGAGTAATACGAAAGTATCTACAATGAAGATGGAAATCCTTCTTGAGCGAATATCAAAAAGCTCATGGTAGGTGACTTGTGCGATTCTTTATGAATCAAACTTGTGATAACTGGAAAGCAAAAGTGGTTTAATTCTTAAATGAATTTAAACACATTCCAGGCCTCTACGTAATATCTTAGTGATCTTGCCAGAACACTCAGAGTGATACTTTAATGTTCACAGTGATGAGTGGAAATCCTTCTAGTGTTAACCTCAAACAGCACTTGGTAGGTAACTTGCAATATTCTATACGAATCAAGCTCGTGACAACTGGAAAGCAACGATGGTACGGTTCTTAATTGAATTTGACTTGTTCCAGGAACATGAATTGACGGCTTCAAATCATGTGGATATTTTTATCCAAATGATTCACTCTTTATGTTCGCAATCAGCTTTGGACGGTCGAATAAAGAGAACAGGTTTACCCGTGAAATCTTGTAGGATCATGTTTTCTAAGGATTAGGCATGTTATGGTTTATCTATTGAGATGGATGGAGAAATGGAAGAACTAGAGAGAGAAAGAAGAGAGAGAAAGGAGAGAATGAGAGAAATGGTTGAACGTGATAAATGGTAAGTGTTCAACCCCTCCTAACATGCTAGGAGGGGGGTTTATATAGCCTACCCTACATGTGGGCTATATGGGCTATACCTTAATACATTGGATCACGAGCCCAATACTTGTATCTATATTTAGAGTGACCGATCCTTTCTAAATACGTAAAATTTTATTTCCAACAGTCTCCCCCAAAGGGAGGTCACTCCAAGTTACAATGTCCTAAATAGTCTATAGCTCGTGATCTATGCTAATAATGATGTGACTGAGACTTTCCTTGGAAAAACGTATTTCCAACAATCTCCCCCAAAGGGAGGTCACACCATTTTACAAAATCTTAAACCTAGCATACTATGCTTGAGTCTTCGATCTTATTCTTGTGAATATGCTGATGAGATCTTTGACTTTGGTCTTGAGCATGTGTCCTTGCTTTGACCTTGTGTATTCATCACTTGTGATATTTTCCTCATGTGACTTCATGTTCCACATATTTATACTTTTATAAACTCTTGAAAGCTTCAGAGTTTGATACAGCGGAAGACTTGACTTTTAGACTTTCTTGAATTTGTTGAAGTATTAAGTGCATAAAGTATAAGCATGTGGTGACAACTTCTTCTGGATTGTGCACCGCAATGCCACCTTCTTGTTACGCTGTATAAGACAGTTAGCAACAAAACATATACACAGATGAAATGGCCTTGAACATTTCATTCTAATTCGGTAGCATTTTACCTCCGGTCGGTGAAGACCGTTGGACGATATAAAATATCGTACTTGTGACAGGTAGTTTCAATTAAGAACCTCCTGGACAAGATTTCGCGAATACACCCGTTCTCTTTATTCGACCGTCCAAAGCTGACTGCGAACATAAAGAGTGAATCATTTGGATAATAATATCCGCATGATTTGAAGCCGTTAATTCATGTTCCTGGAACAAGTGAAATTCAATTAAGAACCGCACCATCGTTGCTTTCTAGTTGTCACGAGCTTGATTCGTATAGAATCTTGCAAGTTACCTACCAAGTGCTGTTTGAGGTTAACACTAGAAGGATTTCCACTCATCATTGTGAACACTAAGGTATCACTCTGAGTGTTCTGGCAAGATCACTAAGATATTGCGTAGAGGCCTGGAACGTGTTTAAATTCATTTAAGAATTAAACCATTGTTGCTTTCCAGTTATCACAAGTTTGGTTCATAAAGAATCGCACAAGTCACCTACCATGAGCTTTTCGATATTCGCTCAAGAAGGATTTCCATCTTCATTGTAAATACTAAAGTATTACTCGGATGTTCAGGCAAGATCATGAAGATTTTGCGTAGGACTCTTAATATCTTTCTTACTTTTCACAGTGTGTGAAGAAGCAAGGAAATATGAAAGTGTGTCCTAATGAGATATTTGATGATCTCAAATGGCTCTAGACTCGATCGTGCATTTTGGATTTTTAGTGATCGGAGGCTAGAGAGGAGTGCCACCATTTCAATACCAATTTATTCAGAGTGAATAAATCAATAAATAATGCGTTGTCTCCGTGTGATTAAAACAAATATCTTTTGAGAGATATCTGAGTTAGCTGGGATGGGTTGTGCATTGCATCACTGGGTCCATGATGTCTATCTTTAATATCAAGCATCATTATAAATGATCTCAATAGCTAATGAGTTGACCTGGTTTCTGCCTAAGTTGTAAGGAGGGCTTCTTTCTTTACACCCTTTATCATTACAAATCTTTTTCATTCTTCAACCCCTTTAATGCTTACCAATACGTCATAACTAGCACCTTGTTGTGATTGTTCCAGTGCTAACTTAATTACTTGGTCGACATTCAGCTATGTTTACAATCTTTCTCCATCTTTCCTAAGGACTACTATTTCTAGTTATGGAATGTCCTTGGGAAGATTCCTCCGGTTCTAGAGGAATCATTGGACTTTAACCTATCCTACCATCCTTATGTCACCACAATCTTCACCGTCGTGAATAGAGATGTTTTGGGTAAGTGTATGTCACCATGAAATCCATTTTGAAGTGCAAATCCATTTTGCTCCCCCTTAACATATGCCACGATATCCGAAAACATTTCGCACATGTCGGGATGAGCTAGCACGTTAAGTCAAACCATTTGTGATTAATCATTTCCCATATTAAATCACATTTTCTCTCCCATATTAAAAATATTAACCCAATCGATGTTTTTAATATCAATTGATTTAATAGCATTTTAAGAAAATTTGGGTAGAAAGATGCAAATCCAATTATCTTAATGAATTACACAAGCTCCCCCTCAAATTAATGAGGGTGTGCTGAAACGTAAATTAAATACCTTTTAAACACAAGTCTAAGGTATTTATCACGTGCAAAGATCATATATGATAATGTATTCACAAGATTAGCGATTTATGAGGTTGGACCTGAATGATGGAGAACATCATATGAAAGAAGCACATGGTTCTTGTTCACGAATGTTGGTCGCCTCATCACGTCTGAAGTTATCTCTTGACTCCATTTGATATGATATCGTTGTCTTGACACCAACATGTGAACTTGGCACTTTCAGCGTCAAAGATTCTGAATGTTGGACAATTGCTCCCCCTCAATTGTTGACCCGTGTTCTATTGAAAGAGCTGTAGTCACCGTTTGAGTAGTCGCATCGTCGAGTATGTAGATATCAAATGTAAATTGCTACGGTTGGTGGAGATGATAACTTCATGAAAACAAGATTTCTCTTGTTTTAACAAATAAATGCACTGACATGTACATAAATTTGTGTTAGATTGTGTTATTACGTAAACACAATCCCTTACATGGGTATAAAGTAAACCATGCCCGAGAAAATTAATTCCCGTTGTTGAGTCAAAGCTTTCCGGTGAAATGCTTGACTTGAGTATGAAAAACGGGTTACTATCTGAAATAATAGCAAACCATTTTGAGCATGTTTTAAAACATTTAAACTTCTGCTCGAACTTTATTTACAACCCCGTGTCATTATTGAATGACATTTCTAGCATCGTAAATATTATCGATTCCAAAAGACATGCTCTTTTTATCAAAACATTTTTTGAACACTCAATTTTGAAAGATTTAGAAAACCTTTTTGAGAAATTCTCGAAAAAATATGTTCAACGTTTTGAAAACCAATTACTTGAGCTTAAGATGTTGAATATCTTACAAAAAGAGCTCAAGTCCGAGAAGTTGTGAACTTCCCGTTGTTAAGGATAAGTTACCATCGGCGATAAACTTTCCTTTTAATTGAAGAATGAGTCCTAAGTTGACATTTACTTAGAAGTCGTGTTCATGAGCTTGAAAACTTTTGAATGTTTTAGCGGAAAGCTCATGACCGAGAAAGATGAATTTCTCGTTATGAGGAAAAGTTCTCTTAATTAAAAGATACACTTTCCTTTCTGAGCTTAAAACTTGGAATGTTTTAATACAAGCTCATGACCGAGAAAATTTAATTTTCCGTTACGAGGATAAGCTATCTTTAAAGATAAGCTTTCCTAAATATGAAGTCCGAGTTACAGTCTGATATTTAACTGTAAGTCATTGTGCATGAGCTTAAAAACTTCGAATGTTTTTAATATTAGCTCATGCCCGAGAAAAATTAATTTCTCATTGTAAGGATAAGTTTATCATCGGCAATAAACTTTCCTTTATTTGAAGATCGGGTCATCATCTGATATATAATGATGAGCCTTATACACGAGCTTAAAACCTTTGAATGGTTTTAGGATAAGCTCGTGTCCGAGAAAAATTAATTTCTCGTTTTGAGGGTAAGTTATCGTTGACGAGATAAACTTCCCTTTCTTTGAAGTTCGGGTCACAGACTGTGATTTGAATGTGAGCCAATGTGCATGAGCTTAAAAAACTTGGAATGTTTTGAATATAAGCTCATGCCCGAGAAAAATTAATTTCTCGTTATAAGGATAAGTTTATCATCGGCGATAAACTTTCCTTTCTTTGTTGTACGAGTTACAGTCTGTGATGTGATTGTAAGTCCTTTGTTGATAAGCTTAACCATGAATCCCCTGAGACACTAGTTTCTCCGATATCTGCTTCTTCAGTAACCAAACTCTAAGAGTATCCTTAGTTGAACGGTATACAATGATTGGACCGCTTCGTTCTTTTGGAACATCAACTTTCGTACATGCATTCTCATTAGGAATTTGCATGCTTTGATATGGGTTAGCAATATCAATTTTAGAACCATGCGAGGATTCACAGTTTTCTTTTCTGGTGCCAGAGGTGGCCTGAGGGGATGATTCACTTGTCTTAGTTGGCAAACGTTTCCTTTTATAGAAAACCTTAAGATCAGGCTTAAGTGATGTATCATCCTTTGCAATTTCCTCCCTAGTAGTCTTAGTAGAATCAGAGACAATCCTAGTTAAAGGGCACTCGTTTCCTACAAGAGTGAAAGTTCTACCAGTGGGGCGCCACACTTTACCAATGGGTTTGATTTTAGCGACCCACTGGGATTTAAGTCTAGCACGGGAGTTCACCTCATTAAGTAATTTCTTGATACAAGAATCATGATTTGCCGTAAAGACACATTTTCTACATCTTTTACAAGTAGCATATTTAATGTCCGAGTAAGATCTAGAATTCCTGGACGATTGATTGATGCTCCTAGGATTTGACATGCTACGGTTAGCAGTGTTGGGTAATCTAGAAGGCATTTGTCCAAGTTTGAAATTCCTATCTCTTACTTGTGTCTTTAGCTTAACTTCCCTCAGACCAGATTTATGGTGAACGTCATTTGAACTAGTTCTATATGTGGTCTTTGTACTATGTCTAGGGAGACTAGAGGCGATCATGTGATTAGGTCTTGCTAAAGCCGTTTTGGTCACATTAGGCCTACTTGCAGGAGTGACTAGTCTAGAAAGATGAACCAAATCAACTTGGGAGGCAAACCGCGGTCTCGAGGATTGTGGTCGCTCGGATCTAAATGCAGTCGGTTGTCTAACGAACTGATTTGTAGGCTGTTTCCCCAAGATTGATGGTTTTTCAAGCTTAGTGTCCACACTAGTTCCTTTGGTTTTCCTCAATTCGTTTTTCAACGCAGCTATAGCAAAGACCTTTTCCTGTACTTGAGCCTTTAAAGTCTCATTCTCTTTGAGCAATTCATCTTGGGATGCCAATTTAGATTCTAGCAACTTAATTTGTTTCAAAAGGTTATCTTTTTCAGCTTTAGAATCTAGAACTTTTTGATCCAATTTTCGTTCAAGAACAACGTTTGACTTTTCAAGTTTTTCAAAATACTTTTCAAATTTATTCGTTTTCTTGGAAAATTCTAATTTGGCATTCTCAAGCTCTTTGGATTGCTGAGCTATAATCTTTTCGAGCTTTTTAATCTTGGAATCAGAGGCAGTCAATGAAGCAGTTATAAGACAATTATCATGATATACCATAGCATTCTGAGCAATCTCTCCCCCATTATGACTCACATCGGATGAATCAGAAGTGGTATTGCTATCACTCTTCTCTATCCCATGTCTGTCATAATTAGGTTCAAAATTCCCAATATGAGACAGTTCATTAGCATTTTCATCGGCATACACATCATATACAACATTACAATGTACCATGTTTGTAGGCTCTTCGTCATAAACGGGTATGGTGTCATCATAAGAGATGTCTATATCATTCCCTGACGTGTTGCTGATATCATGCTTAACTGTTGATTCTATGCCTTTACACTCTTTAGCCGCCCCCAATTCGTCAATCGTATAACCATTATCTTCTTGTATCATAAAATCTCGCACTCCATTGTCACACGCTTGCTGATGTCGAGAATTTTCATAAATAGAAGATGAGACCGATGACAAAAGTTTCAATAGTGTACGACGGAAAACTTGAAGCTCGGTTTGTGTGTCTCGAAAAAATGACCGGCATATCCCTAAATTGTCAAACTTGATGATATTGAATTGGAGGAAAGGCGTGAGTTGTGTCACAAGAGCCTGATATGCTATTTCTGATGCAGAGTGATTAAAGTCTTCATTGTTGAGTTGCTCTGCTAGTTGGTTCAAGATGATGAACATCGATTCCATGAATATATGACGATCTTGACCAAAGAGTGTCACAAATTCGCTCCCTCCTTGAATCCGTGAAATAGTAACTAGATGATACTGAAGCATTTGAAATGAAGTGATGCCATTATCACTAACTTTGTCTTGCATTTTATGCGCTTCTCCCTTTTGACATGTCGAATCGAACGAATCCATTGAATATCGATGAAAAATGATGTGGATGTGGTTGTTTTCGGGATTTTAAAATTTGTAAAGAAATCGTGAAGTCGATTTTACGAGATTTTACACCCCAACCAAAACCGTAAAACTTCGTCACAATCCTCGTTTGATGGTATAACACTTTACTCGGCTCAATGTTGTCGGCTCAAACGATGATAAAATAAGCTGGAGACCAATTCAAACTCAGCTCACTCTAAAAATAAAGCCCGTCAACGAATAAATCCAAGCTGCGGTAAATATAATGATCGGCCCGTCAAATATTTTACCACTTTGTTTCTTTCGAAATATCCGCCTTAACACGATGTACCAAAACCAAAAAATATTAATTGAAAAAATATTCAAAATTAACTAAACTAAAAAAATAAAAATAAAAATATAAAAATGTAAAAATATAAAAATTTACTTAACTAAAAATCCAAAATAACAAATCTTTTATATTTTGACTTTTCAAAAAAAATCAACAATGCGTTTTAAAAAAACAATCTGATATATTGGAATTGTCAAATTGTGTTGCCAAATTGTACCCCACGTGGTCCATGAAATAAGTATATAAGATGACACAACCCTAAACTTAATCTTATAAACGTGTATAGAGAGACGGTAACGTGGCCCAAAAATCACAACTGTGCCAGAAACGTGGCAGTCAACACCCGGATATAAAGCACAACACTAAATTGACTCCTAATTTTTCTCCTAGTTTCCTCCGCCTTATTAATTCCCTTTGACTTTCGATACCAAACCAAATACCAATATAATTCAACTTTTCTCCTTTTACCTCAAATCCTCCATACACTCAACCTTGTAACCTCCGTCCTCCTAACGTTGATCTATACTCCCTTCGTCTCTAATCTTAATACAATAACAAACAAATCCTCCATCTCAGTCAAAAACTAAATAATCAAACTCATCAAGTCTCATCCTAATGTTATAACAACTTAATCAAAACACATCTCCTCAAAAACCAATCTCATCATAACCTTCGCAATCGGATTACCCACTATCAAATTATGAACGAATATAGATTCAAGTCTCTGAGTATTACAGCTTCAAGGTCTTTTTCAGAAAGATCTCAGGTAGGTATTTGAGTCGCGTTTGTGTTTGTGTTATGGTTTAGGTTTTTTAGTCAAGATCTATGATGGTGTTTTATTTCGAGTTACATCTTCATATATGAAAGGTCTTGAGAATCATTAACAACCGAAATAAATTCTAAGATCATTTTTATGTTTTGATGTTGGGTCAGATGGTGTAGTCTTGGATCTGTGAAAGGTTGTGTTTGTCTTGTGTGTTGGGTTCGAGAGTCGAAGAGATGTGCTTGTGTGTTTGTGTTAGTGTTTCGAGGTTGTGTAGATTCGAGGGTGTGGGTGAGAATGGTAGAGTTGAGTGTGTAGGTTTCGAGTCTTCTGGTGTTGGAGTCGAGTGATGTGAGATGGAGTGTGTAGGTTTTGAGTCTTCTGGTGTTGTAAATCGTGTGTGTTAGTCTGTGTTTGGGTCGAGAGTGTTGTGGGTCTGATGAGACGAGGGTGTTTTGTTTGGCCGAGTGTGTGGGTGAGGAGACGAGGGTGAGGGGTGTTTGGTGCGATGAAGTCGAGATCGAGTCCTGTTGTTGTCGAGTCTTTGAGTCAAAACTTGGTCAATCGTAGTCTAAAAGTTTAAGTCCATCGCAGTCATATCAACACACCATCGCAGTCGAAACAAAAGCTCCATCGCAACGAGTCATCGAGGTCTATGATCTCACTTGTGATCGTAACTTGGATCGTAACTAGGATGGCACTCTGATCGCACTCCGATCGCAGCTTCGATCGCACTCGTGATCGTAACTAGGATCGCAGTGGTGATCGTAGTGGGGATCGAAGAAAAGTGATCGTGACTTTGGATCGCAAGAAGAAACCCCCAGGGTTTATGCGATCACAAAAAAAATCAGATCGTAGCCAAAAAATTATATGTTTCCTGATTCTTGATAAAAAAAATGTTGGATTGCAACAAGAAAGTTATGCCCAGAAACAGTAGATATGGAAAAAGTTGATATAGTTTGATAGAAAAAATATGATGATGGATCCAAGACCAAAAAGTGATAAGAAGTTTCGACAGATTGGACAAAAATTTACTATGTAAAAAAAATAAGATAAAAACAGTAGTAAACAAAATTAAGATAAAGAGTTGAACAATTGATATAAAATCAGTAGTAAACAACATAGAACTATCCAAGTTGTTATTTTGTAAAAAAAATTTACCATGTCAATTCATTAAAATTGAAAGTAAAAGAAAATAAAAGAGACGAGAAATAAAAAAAATGTGAAAGATGAAAAGATTTACCACCAAATCAATAAATAAATACACGCAAATCCAAAGAATCAACCAAAGCTCTTGATACCAATTGTAGGATCGTGTTTTCTAAGGATTAGGCATGTTATGGTTTATCTATTGAGATGGATGGAGAAATGGAAGAACTAGAGAGAGAAAGAAGAGAGAGAAAAGAGAGAATGAGAGAAATGGTTGAATGTGATAAATGGTAAGTGTTCAACCCCTCTTAACATGATAGGAGGGGGGTTTATATAGCCCACCCTACATGTGGGCTATATGGGCTATACCTTAATACATTGGATCACGAGCCCAATACTTCTATCTATATTTGGAGTGACCGATCCTTTCTAAATACGTAAAAACGTATTTCCAACAATATCCCCCAAAGGGAGGTCACTCCAAGTTACAATGTCCTAAATAGTCTATAGCTCGTGATCTATGCTAATAATGATGTGACCGAGACTTTCCTTGGAAAAACGTATTTCCAACAAATCTTGTCACGGAGGTTCTTAATTGAAACTACTTGTCACAAGTACGATATTTTATATCGTCCAACGGTCTTCACTGACCGGAGGTAAAATGCTACCGAATTAGAATGAAATGTTCAAGGCCATTTCATCCGTGTATATGTTTTGTTGCTAACTGTCTTATGCAGCATAACAAGAAGGTGGCATTGCGGTGTACAATCCAGAAGAAGTTGTCACCACATGCTTATACTGTATGCACTTAATACTTCAACAAATTTAAGAAAGTCTAAGAGTCAAGTCTTCCGTTGTATCAAACTCTGAAGCTTTTAAGAATTTATAAAAGTATAAGTATGTGGAACATGAAGTCACGAGGGGGCAAATATCACAAGTGATGAATGTACAAGGTCAAGGCAAGGAAACATGCTCAAGACTAAAGTCAAAGATCACATCAATCATATTCACAAGAACAAGATCGAAGACTCGAGCATAGTATGCTAGGTTTAAGATTTTGTAAAATGGTGTGACCTCCCTTTAGGGGAGATTGTTGGAAATACGTTTTTCCAAGGAAAGTCTCGGTCACATCATTGTTAGCATAGATCACGAGCTATAAACTATTTAGGACATTGTAACTTGGAGTGACCTCCCTTTGGGGGAGATTGTTGGAAATACGTTTTTACGTATTTAGAAAGGATCGGTCACTCCAAAGATATATTCAAGTAATGGGCTCGTGATCCTATATGTAATCCATATAGCCCATATAGCCCACATGTAGGGTGGGCTATATATACCCCCTCTTAGCATGTTAGGAGGGGTTGGTCATTTGTTCATCACACTTTTCATTAATCACATCTTTACTTTCTCTCTCTACATCTCTCCTTCTCTCCTTTCTCTCTCTAGTTCATATCAAGATCTTCATCTATCCCTCTCTCTATTTAGATCAATCCAACACTTGTAAGAATCTTTAGAAATCATAGACCTACACCAGTATATTAAATTAGAGGCAGTCCCTCTAATTTGCATTACGAGGTCACCCCTCCAAGTATTCATGTACGTTGATAATTCATGACCTATATTGGCTAATGGTTAACATGTTAAACAGTTTTCATAAGATAAACATAAGGATTTTCAAACTATAAAACCAGTTTTATGAACATGTTCCAGGTTTTCCAGGACTTATACATTTCCGCTGCTATTAGTCTTATTTATGTTTCAGCCATTCATACTATGTCGTATATCTGTGCACTGATCGTTATGCTCAGCCGTTACTTTCCTTTCCATTTCCCAAAACGGCAGGTACCTAAAGTTAGACTGGAGCATTTGGAGGACGCATAGGATAGGAGCTACCTTAGACTTCTTCTCCTCATGCCTTCATATATTTATGCTTGTTTAGTCTTCCTTTTGTTCATTTTCTTTATTTATGTTTTGGGCTTATGTTTGGGAACCGATGTTTGATTCCGGTTTTCCCTATGGTCGTGTATGTTTTAGTACATATTACCTTGCATGCTTTGATGACACGCCATAATCACGCGTGACATTACATTTATCAAAATGGGGCGTTATAATATCCAAGTATTAACAAACTTGGATCTACACAACTAACACCTAATACAAGGATACCCATCACTTGGATCTTCTACCCTTACAAACACATCCAAGTGAACCCAACACTTGGATCTTCTACATATACATAGTAGGAAAACAATGACTTGATCTAGAAGGAGAGATCTTCATCATGTTATGAACCCAACACTTCATGGTAATGAAAGTGTTCTTCCCTTTGCACTTGAGAGGATAAGAGGATTGAAGGAGAGAATCACATCTTAAACAAGATTAATCTAAACTAACTAATCAAGGAGTTTAAAGATGTTTTTGAAGAAACTCTACAAAAAGGGTTAAAAGAAAAGCTGGAAATGATCCACTATTTATAGGACAACAATGCAACGGCTATAAAGACCCGCGGTTCCTTAAGTAACCCTGCGGTTCCTTATCAATAAGGAACCATGGGTTGTTTTAAGGAACCTCCGACTTGGAGTCCGTGCATTTTTGTCCTTTAGTGGGGATATGCCATCTGGGGTAGTTTATACCCTCAAAGGATATTCCTTTGGCATATGGAATATGCCAGATTCAAACTAAAGAATATTCTTTGGAGTATGCCTTAGGGAATATTCTTTGGAATATTCCAAATTCAAATTTCCATTTTCTTTTTATTAAAACATGTTGTCCCATCAATTTGTGATGATTAAACAAGAAAGAAAGGTAGAAAAATAGATGAATTCTAGAGAGAGAAAGTAGTGAGAGAAAGTAGAGAGAAAAATGGTTTGAACTTTTGGAGGATCAGATTAATAAGAGAAAATGAAAGTGACCAACACCCTTCCTAACATGCTACGAAGGGTATATATAGTCCACCCACATGCGGCTTGGTTATGGACTATATTCTAATGGGTCGGGCTTTCCTTTTGGGCTTTAGTTACTTATGAATGAACTTTAGCCTAAAGTAAAGCCCGTATAACACGACTAATCTACTACCTATTACAACGTTCTAAAATACGATACATAATAAACATATGACCGAGCATTCTTGTTTGACTCAATATTTTTTAGGCTAACAATCTCCCCCAATGAGAGGTTAATACATTGGTTTTGTGTGGGTCAGATTTGTTCTCGGTATCTCCTCGAATTGATCACAGCTCAAAGTGGAATGATTGTTCTTGGTGACAAATAAGGGGTTTTGTTTTCTATTCTACTAAAAAGGTGAATGCATGAAGTAAATAAAGATTTAAACAAAAACAATTACTTAAATAAAACTTGAAGTTAAATTAAACAGTGAAACAAACTAACTGAAAATATGCTCTATTCGGAATATACGACCATGCGGAATAATGGGCTATGCGGGAAGTTTCGACTATGCGGAGTAAAAGGGTTATGCGGAAAAATAACTCTATGCGGAATAAAGGAAAGAAAACCCTATGCGGAATAATCTATCTATGCGGAATAATATGAGTCTATGCGGAATATCGATGCTTATTCGGAATGTTGGGTTATGCGGAATAACTAAGACCATGCGGAATATTTAAGGCTACTCGGAATAATTGATTATGCGGAATAAAAGGCCTATTCGGAATATACAAAATATTCCGAATAAAGGAGACTTAGGCAGACTATCCGGAATATACAAAATATTCCGAATAAAGGAAAAAGTAAGCAGGCTATTCGGAATATGCCAATATTCCGAATAAGAGGCAAATAAATAAGACTATCCGGAATAAACTGGGCGAAGAACAGTCACAGAAACTCAAAAACAGGGGAACACGAATTTAATGCAAATCGAGCCAAATAAACAAAAAGGTTTAACCAAATTAACCCATAATCATCTATTAACCATAAGAATTAAATCCCAATCATAAAAACACAAATTCAACAACTTTTTAAGATAAAAACTCAACTAAATAAGAACTTAAGAACTTTGAATAAAAGAGAAGATGAACAAGATGAATGAAAGGATTTGTATTAAAAGATTAATGTTAAACAAAACAAAGGTGAAGATTAAAGCTACAAGATTGTAAACACAAGAATCAAAATCACCAAACACCCTATTGGTGTTGGTGAAGCTACGAACCAAAAAGAAGGAAAACTGGAAAACTAAACTAACTCCCTAAAAAGTGTGAGGGGAGTCTTTATATAGTCCTAGTGGTTGGTTGGTGAGTGGGATTTCTCCCTTTCTTCTTGTCTTCTCGTCTTTTCAGAAAAGTTGACGTTTTCGATTCTGATTCGGGATTTGTCGACGATTAAATCCAACTCGTCTTTTAATTTCTTCGTTTAATAGACTTGAGTTTCTTCGTCATGTGTAAATCTTCCATCTTTGGTCCTTTTCTTCGATAAATCTTCAAATAGGCACAATGACTTCAAATCTTTTGCATCTCTTGGACAATAGACTTCGTCTTCAGTCTTTTTCTTCGATAAAACCCGTGCAATCCCATGTTTTCTTCAATATTCATCCGGTTGACTCTGAAAACACAATAAACACAAAAACCACGCATAATTCCAAACAAATGATATTAAACACGCGTTTTGGTCTTGTTTTAGTAAGAAATAAGTGGTAAAAGGATGGGTGTTTTCACACCTATCAAATCCCCTACACTTAACCATTGCCATGCCCTCATGCAATGCTTAATGATAAAGCAAATTTACACTTTTCTCATAATCAATCAACCTTGGCCTTATTAACATACTACTAAGCAAAAATTAAAGTACTAAGAGAAATCAAAACTTTAAAGTAAATAAAAGGATGGAAATAACTTTGCAAAGAGATCAAGGACTTACATTAGGGCTTTGGTGCTGCGAAGATTTATCATCCTCAAGTTTCACGTTCCCCAAACTAAGCTTAAAAACGAGATCATTGTTATTATAAGTTAGCAAATCAAACACTCACACACATGGCTTAATTAAATGCTTAAACTCCCTTATTCCTAGAGGTATCTCTTATATTTTATTTTTGTCTTAGAATGATCATGAAGATGCATTTTTGGACTTATTTCGATAGTTTATTTTAGGCTGAAAGCAAAGTAGGACGATTTGATCAATAGTTAGCTAAAGGTCAAAATCTCTTAAAACTGCTTCTCGGGATATCAAAAAGTTCATATCTTGGCATAACTCGGTTCACGATTTGAGACCTTTCTCGGGCCGATATTTGGCATGTACTTCATACTTCATATCTTCGAGAGACGTTCTTGAGATAATGGTCTTCTCTTCGTTAATAAAGTTTCTTCACTTGGAGACTTTTGAGGGGTACTCCAACTTTGTTGACCACGACTTCATGATTATTTCTTCAATCTCTAATTGGGATTTTGAGATACAACGATCCGCCTCCTTTTCGGACTTGGATCTATTTATCCTCATACCTTGTTCGGGTCTTTTCGGATAGACTTCTCCATGATCTTTATGGGAGTTGATTGCTTTTCGTCGTGAGTCTTGATCCTTCATATTGATTTTGGGAATAATGCTTTTCACATCACTTTGGATCTTCAGCAATAAAATGGAATCCTCATGCCTTGTTAGGGCCTTTTCGGACTCGCCAATCTTCGCGCCCCGCTTCATAAGTTATGCCTTGGCTATGAACTCTTATCATTACCGAGCAACTTTTAAACGATCTTGGGCTAGAAGCTAAGTAACTTTTCAAATCGTACGACCTTACTTATTGCAGATAAATTATTAGTAAGTGATGGGAGAATAGGCAAATAATTACACCAAGTGAGCTTGTGCAAGAATACCGACTTATAATTGACTCTATCATTTCTCGTTCTCCACAATTTAAAATCTCAAGTAATGAGACTCGTGGATACTTAGCCTAATAAACCAATTAAGGTCTACATGGTTAAGGATACTAGCTAGAACAAACTTGGACAAGTCTATTCGGGTTGAGTCAAAATAATCGCAACGGGCTTAATATGTCAAAGATTTCAAAACTAGCTACACCACTTATTAATATTTTTGACTTTATTGCGGGATATATACATATGAAAGCAACGATAAAAATTTAAAAATCACGACTAAATGGCCAAAGTTAATTAAAAATTTGAAAAATGTTGAAAAAGATGATTTTTCGGTTAAATGAAGGCATTTTCATGGAAAAGTCCACTTAAAACTTCGATAAAAGTCCCCCCTACACTTATGATAAACATTGTCCTCAATGTTTAAGCATGTGGGAAAAGTCGCCCTACACTTATGACATTGTGCACGTTGGTTAAATCAAGTTAAGGAAGAGACGACTAACGTGATCAATTTCAAATGTGAGTATGAAGAAAACTGAATCACGATAGTTGAGAGATAGAACCGGATTTCGGATAACACGGGAGCACGATTCTTCAAAGGTTCCGAAAGTGCATTCATCCCTGTAATCACATCACCACACAAATACAAACACCTATATAGGTGCCCCTACACTTAGGAGGTTAAACGGAAAAGGATAGATACTCGGGCTGCCTCCCGAGGAGCTCTTGTTTTTTTATAACCGAGTCACGAGCCTGACTCGACCCAAAATTAGTTCATGGGGAATGTGTTGAGGGATGGAATCATCTCCTGAGAGATGTCCTCACCAAAGTACAACTTCACTCGTTGGCCATTCACCTTAAAATTCGGTCCATTAGGTTGAGCGAGCTCGAGAGTACCATATGGAAAAATTTGGGCAATGGTGAATGGGCCGGACCAACGAGATTTCAGCTTGCCCAAAAAGATTTTCAACCGAGAGTTAAAAAGTAAAACTTTGTCTCCAACTTGGAACTCTCGGTTTTTAATCTTAGAATCGTGAATGAGCTTAGTCTTTTCCTTATAGATCAAAGAATTTTCATAAGCCTCATTACGGAGTTCATTCAGCTCATTGAGTTGGATCTTGCGTAGGTCACCAGCTTTGTTGATATCAAAATTAGCCCACTTCAAGGCCCAGTAAGCCTTGTGCTCCAACTCAATGGGGAGGTGGCACGCTTTCCCGTACACGAGACGATATGGTGTACAACCAATTGGAGTCTTGTAAGCGGTACGAAAAGCCCACAAAGCATCATCAAGTTTATCAGCCCATGAGGCATGATGCTCTCCCACGGTTCGTTCAAGAATTCGCTTTAATCCTCGGTTAGATATTTCAGCCTGGCCATTAGTTTGTGGGTGGTATGCGGTGGAAAGACGATGATTTACACCATACTTAGCCATGACTCTTGCAAATTGATCATTGCAAAAATGAGTCCCGCGATCACTAATAATGGCACGAGGTACACCGAATCTAGCGAATAGCGATTTCAAAAAGTTACAAACCACCCTTGCGTCATTAGTGGGTAAAGCTTTGGCTTCAACCCATTTGGAGACGTAGTCAACGGCTACAAGGATGTATTTGTTTCCTTTAGAAGAAGGGAATGGCCCCATAAATTCGATACCCCAAACATCAAAGATTTCACATTCTTGAATGAAATTCTGAGGCATCTCGTCTTTATGTGTGATCTTGCCTTGTTTTTGGCAAGCATCACAATGTTTAACCATCTCGTGAGCGTCACGATAGATGGTGGGCCAATAAAATCCCGATTCAAACACTTTTTTGGCGGTGTAGTTGGGACCAAAAAATGACCACGGGTGGGTCCTTTGTGGCAAGCGTCAAGGATTTCTAAAGCTGCCGGTCCATCAACACATCGGCGAATAATCAAGTCATCACATTGCTTGAATAGATACGGGTCATCCCAAAATTAAGTCTTAATGTCGTTAAAGAACTTCTTCTTTTTCTGGGATGTTAACCCGTCAACGAGAATTCTACCCGCCAAGTAATTTGCAATGTCCGTAAACCAATGGGTTTCATCAGAAGTCGAGTTGATAGACATTAAGGTCTCCAAGGGAAAAGAATCATTGATTTCTTTGTTCGGATGATCCCCTTGGTAAGGATCCTCAAGTCTACTGAGATGATCCGCGGCTAGGTTTTCATCTCCTTTTTATCGCGAATTTCGATTTTAAATTCTTGGAGTAGCAAAACCCAGCGAAGAAGTCTTGGTTTGGAATCTTGCTTAGTCAACAAGTACTTCAGCGCGGAATGATCAGTGTAAACGATTGTGGTGGAAAGGACAAGATAGGGGCGGAACTTTTCAAAAGCATAGACAACAGCTAAAAGCTCTTTTTCGGTTGTCGTGTAATGCAATTGAGCCCCCGTCATTGTCTTGCTAGCATAGTGGATTGGTTGGAAGTGTTTATTCACTCTTTGGCCTAGAACCGCACCAATAGCAAAGTCGCTAGCATCGCACATCAACTCGAAAGGCAGCTCCCAATTAGGAGTAACCAAGATGGGTGCCTTAGTTAGCTTATCCATAAGCGAGTTGAAGGCTTCGATACACTCTTTGGAAAAGATAAAAGGAGTATCTTTTTCCAAGAGGTGGGTCATCGGGCAAGCGATTTGAGAAAAATCTTTGATGAATCGACGGTAGAAGCCCGCATGACCAAGGAAACTTCTCACACCCTTCACTGTTGAAGGTGGAGGCAACTTAGCGATAACATCGACTTTAGCACGGTCTACTTCGAGACCGGCTTTGGAGATTTTGTGTCCTAGCACGATGCCCTCTTTTACCATGAAATGGCATTTTTCCCAATTAAGAACAAGGCGAGTGTCTTCACACCGCTTAAGCATACGTTCTAAATTGGCAAGGCAAGCAGAGAAAGAATCGCCATAAACCGAGAAATCATCCATGAATACTTCCATAGTGTCTTCCACCATGTCATGGAAGATAGCCATCATACACCTTTGGAACGTCCCAGGAGCATTACATAAACCAAAAGGCATGCGTTTGTAAGCAAATGTTCCATAGGGACAAGTGAATGTGGTCTTTTCTTGGTCCTTGGGATCGATGGGAATTTGAAAATACCCGGAGAAACCGTCTAAGAAGCAGTAATAGTCATTACCAGCTAGACGCTCGAGCATTTGATCCATGAAGGGAAGAGGAAAGTGGTCTTTTCTCGTGGCATCATTGAGCTTGCGATAATCAATACAAACTCTCCACCCAGTAACGAGACGAGTGGGAATCAACTCGTTGTGTTCATTGGAAACAACGGTTATTCCGCCCTTCTTGGGCACACAATGGACGGGACTTACCCACGGCGAATCCGAAATAGGGTAAATCAAGCCGGCATCAAGAAGTTTGATAACCTCTTGTTTGATGACGTCATGAATTCGAGGATTAACCCTTCTTTGGCTCTGGATTGCGGGTTTAAAGTCATGTTCCATGAGAATTTTATGAGTACAAAAGTTTGGATCAATTTCGCGGATATCGGAAATTTTCCAAGGAATTTCCTTCTTATGATCTTTAAGCACGGCGATGAGGCGAGATTTTTCTTCTTCTTTCAAGTCCTTCGCGATGATGACAGACGACTTCTTGTTTTCTTCAAGGAACACGTACTCGAGATGGGGTGGCAACTCCTTAAGTTCTAAATCTGGAGGATTTTCGATGGGAGGCGTTTTCAAAGTCGGAGCATCGATAGCAATAACCGTGGGAGATGGTGGAGAAAGATTGTCTTCTTTGAGAAGGTTTTCAAAGAAATGCATGTCTTCATCCCAATCGGTGGGAGAATTGTCATTTGCTAAGTTCACATCTCCCATGGTGGCTTCAAGATCTTTCCAAAAGAAATCACTTTCTCCAAATAGAGACAGTGATGAATCAATAGAGGAAACGGTCTCAACATTGGGAAGAGAGGTAGGAATATTTTTACAAGCATCAATAAAGTGTTCTTCACAAGCCTCATCCAGAACGTCAATACAATTAACATTCTCGTATTAATAAGGTTGTTTAGACAACTTTCCCATATTGAAGACGATTTTATCGTCACCCACTCTCATGATAAGCTCACCGGCTTCAACATCGATGAGAGTGCGACCGGTCCTCAAGAATGGACGACCAACGATCAATGGCACACGAGGGTCCATGTCGTAGTCAACGACAATGAAATCGGCAGGAAAAGTGAATTTGTCGACTCCTACAAAGACGTCTTCGGCTATCGCCACTGGATTAGCAACCGTACGGTTAGCTAATTCCAAAGTCATTTTGGTGGGGACTAGCTCAGGGAGAGATAATTGCTTCCAAACGCTTAGAGGCATTAGATTATACTGGCACCTAGATCGGCTAGGGCCATGCAATTCTCTACTCCCGAGAAGTTGCAAGGGATTAAGAAACGACCCGGATCACCAAGCTTGGTTGGCAATTTCCTTAAGAGCACTGCAGAGCAATTCTCATTAAGTTGGGTGTTAGCAATATCAAGAAGCTTCTCCTTGTCACTAAGAAGATCTTTGAACATTTTCACGTATTTGGGCATATGAGCAAGAGCTTCAGCGAAGGAGATGTTGAAATTCAATTGTTTAAACATTTTGAGGAAGTTCGAAACCTAAATATCGTCCTTGCTTTTGAGCTTCTCTTTCCTCAACCTTGATGGATAAGGTATATCGGAAGAAGAGGAAGGCTTTGGTAGAATAGGATCACTCACATCCTTGGGTGGAGGAGGGGTAGAAGTAAGAGGTGGAGAAATTGGGGAAGTAGAAGGATGAGGAATAGGAGCAGGTGACTCGTTCTCCTTAGTCACAATCACCGGTGGAGGTATAGGAAGCTCGGGTTCCTTGGTACCTTTGCCACTGCGAGTGGTGATTGCTTTCATCTCCCCTCTTGGATTCGCAACGGTGTTACTCGGAAGAGTACCCGAAGAAGAGGGTTGATTACCTTGGAAGAAGCTAGCCATCATGTTCCTTAAGTCATTCGTTTGACTATCCAAAGTGTTTCTCATATCAGCTCTCAGATCGTTCCCTTGTTTCACCAGGTCTGCTTTCAAGTTGAGCACTTCCCATTGGAGATTATCCACGATCACATCATTAGTCCTCATGTAGGTTCCAATGTCTTGGTGTAATGCGGTGGGTGGATTGGGAGGAGCATTGTATGCGGGTGGTTGATAAGCAGGTTGTTGGTAAACTTGGTTGTTTCTTTGAGGTGGATATGGTTGTTTGTGAGGTGGTATGTATGGTGTACGAGGTTGTTGTTGTTGTTGAGGAGGGCGATTGAGGTTTTGTTGTTGGTTTGGGTTGTTAGGAGGAAAACCGGGTGGGGAAAGATAATTGTTCGAGCGGTAGCTAAGCAAGTTGCGGTCACCTTGAGGACGAGCTTGATAAGCGGCCGGAGGATAGGTACCGTATGCTGCATTCACATTCTCAGAAGGGTAGTCTTGGGTGGCGGTAAAAGTGGTGTAAGAATGAGGACCACCGCATATTTCACATGGTTGGCTTACAGCATTGACTTGAGCGTTTTTAGCGTTAATGCTGTTGGTGTTGCTGGCGGTTTGGGTAGCAAGCGATTCAAGAAGCGCAGTGATTTTGTCAAGTCGCTTGTCGCTGTCACTAGTACTAGCACTTGCGACATTGGTCCGCACACTCTTGGTTTGCACACGAGACGTATTCTCAATGATATCCCAAGCGGCATTAGAAGTCTTAACCAAAATATTACCCCCCGAGGCACTGTTTAGTGAATCTTGGTCATTCATGCTTAAACCATTATAAAAAGTGTTAATTTGGTGCACTTTGGTAAAACCATGTTGTGGGCATTTTCTCAAAAGATCTTTGAAACGGTCCCAAGATTCACTAAAAGACTCATCGTACTTTTGTTCAAAATTAATAATTTCATTCCGCTGAGAGGGTGGGAAAAAGTAATTTATAAACTTGGTCTCCAAATCTGTCCACGTAAGAATACTTTGTGGCGGTTCCTTAGCAAGCCAATGCCGGGCTTGTCCCTCTAAAGAAAAGGGAAAAAGTTGTAAACGGATTACCTCTTGTGGAACACCATTGAATTTGATCGTATTAGTGAGTTGTAGGAATCTCTTGATATGGTCATGTGGATCATCAATGGTACGCCCCAAGAATGGTTGAGCAGAGACCATCTGGATAAAGCCGGATTTGAGCTCAAAATTGTTGGCTGCAATCGCGGGTATGACAATTGGATCATTGTTGCCATCTACATGTGCTTGCAGAAGTTCAATCATCGGGCGATTGTCTGGTAGAGGCTCATTGTTGTTGTTATTATTGTTGTTGAAAGGAGGATTGTTATTGTTATTGTTGTTGTTGTTTTGAGGTGGGTTATTGTTGTTGTTTTGTACACCGGCCATGTCTAAGTCTTCGAGAGGCTCGGGCTCTTGATAAGACGTGGATCGTGTACGCATGCACCTGCAAAAGAACTAACAAGGCAAAAACAAAGCAGAAATATTTTTGGTTTTTATGTTTTTTAATTTTTAGGATTTTTGAAAATTTTATATTTTTTAGGGTTTTTGAAAATTTTTATGAAAAAGTAAGATTCACGGTGAACGGATCCCAAAATCCAAGTTCTCACAAAAAACTGTTGATCTTAACGAGAAGAGCCGGCAGCGGCGCCATTTAATACATTGGTTTTGTGTGGGTCAGATTTGTTCTCGGTATCTCCTCGAATTGATCAGAGCTCAAAGTGGAATGATTGTTCTTGGTGACAAATAAGGGGTTTGGTTTTCTATTCTACTAAAAAGGTGAATGCATGAAGTAAATAAAGATTTAAACAAAAACAATTACTTAAATAAAACTTGAAGTTAAATTAAACAGTGAAACAAACTAACTGAAAATATGCTCTATTCGGAATATACGACCATGCGGAATAATGGGCTATGCGGGAAGTTTCGACTATGCGGAATAAAAGGCTTATGCGGAAAAATAACTCTATGCGGAATAAAGGAAAGAAAACCCTATGCGGAATAATCTATCTATGCGGAATAATATGAGTCTATGCGGAATATCGGTGCTTATTCGTAATGTTGGGTTATGCAGAATAACTAAGACCATGCGGAATATTTAAGGCTACTCGGAATAATTGATTATGCGGAATAAAAAGCCTATTCGGAATATACAAAATATTCCGAATAAAGGAGACTTAGGCAGACTATCCGGAATATACAAAATATTCCGAATAAAGGAAAAAGTAAGCAGGCTATTCGGAATATGCCAATATTCCGAATAAGAGGCAAATAAATAAGACTATCCGGAATAAACTGGGCGAAGAACAGTAACAGAAACTCAACAACAGGGGAACACGAATTTAATGCAAATCGAGCCAAATAAACAAAAAGGTTTAACCAAAGTAACCCATAATCATCTATTAACCATAAGAATTAAATCCCAATCATAAAAACACAAATTCAACAACTTTTTAAGATCAAAACTCAACTAAATAAGAACTTAAGAACTTTGAATAAAAGAGAAGATGAACAAGATGAATGAAAGGATTTGTATTAAAAGATTAATGTTAAACAAAACAAAGGTGAAGATTAAAGTTACAAGATTGTAAACACAAGAATCAAAATCACCAAACACCCTATTGGTGTTGGTGAAGCTACGAACCAAAAACAAGGAAAACTGGAAAACTAAACTAACTCCCTAAAAAGTGTGAGGGGAGTCTTTATATAGTCCTAGTGGTTGGTTGGTGAGTGGGCTTTCTCCCTTTCTTCTTGTCTTCTCGTCTTTTCAGAAAAGTTGACGTTTTCGATTCTGATTCGGGATTTGTCGACGATTAAATCCAACTCGTCTTTTAATTTCTTCGTTTAATAGACTTGAGTTTCTTCGTCATGTGTAAATCTTCCATCTTTGGTCCTTTTCTTCGATAAATCTTCAAATAGGCACAATGACTTCAAATCTTTTGCATCTCTTGGACAATAGACTTCGTCTTCAGTCTTTTTCTTCGATAAAACCCGTGCAATCCCATGTTTTCTTCAATATTCATCCGGTTGACTCTTAAAACACAATAAACACAAAAACCACGCATAATTCGAAACAAATGATATTAAACACGCGTTTTGGTCTTGTTTTAGTAAGAAATAAGTGGTAAAAGGATGGGTGTTTTCACACCTATCAGAGGTCATTACCCTTTAAGAGAGGCCATTACCCTTTGTCATTTGGAGATTTGTAGAGATTACTAATCTCGCAATAAATGAGTCTTGAACATGTAATAGTAGTCTTGTTTCTTCATGCTGTGATCTTTGAGCCTTTGTCGTTGTCTTTCGACTTTGTCTTTAATCTTGAGATCTTCAAATCATCCTTGACTTGTTTTGCTATCTTGTGATCTTGTGTCTTCATCCACATGCTCACACTATTAATTTTTGAATATGTTTTTAGGCATGAGTATGTGGTTTTGAATCTTTGACTTTGCTGAGAACACCGTGACGTCACCTTCTCGAGACAAAACATAGACACGGACATAATGGCTTTGACATTCGTCCTAAATCGCTAGCGTTTTACCCCCTGTCGGTGAAAACCGTTATACGATATTAAATACCATACCTGTGATTAGGTAGATTCAATTAAGAATCTCCTTGACAGGGCTTCGCGGCTGTTCTAGCCGTTCTCTTTACTTGACCGTCTTAAAGCAAGACTGCGAACGTAAAGAGTGAATCAATTGGATAAGTATCCGCTTGATTAAAGTCGTCAATTCAAATTCCTGGAACAAGTGTGATTCTTAAAGAATCTTACCATTGTTGCTTTCCAGTTGACACAAGCTTGATTCATAAGAATCTCACAAGTCACATACCGTAGCGCTGTTTGAGGTTGACGCTAGAAGGATTTCCATTCGTCACTGTGAATATTAACGAATATCACTCTGAATGTTCTGGCAAGACCATAAAGATATTGCGTAGAAACCTGAAACGAGTTTGAATCAATTCAGAATCAAACCACTGTTGCTTTTCAGTCTTGCACATGTTTAATTTATAAAGAATCTTACATATGACCTACCGCAGTGTTGTTTGATGTTAACACTGGAAGGATTTCCACTCATCATTGTGAGTACTAAGTAGTATCACTCTGAGTGTTCTAACATTATCACAAAGATATAGCGTATGACACTCTTGTTCATCATCAGTGTGTCCTAACTAGATTTGATTGATCTTTAGGCTCTAGACTCGATTTGTGCACTTTTAGTGGTCGGAGGCTGGAGCAGATGCCACCTATTCAATATCAACTATCTCGGAATGAGAAAGCTAATAGAAGTCATGTTGTTCTCCGTGATCTTAAAACAAACTTCTTTTGAGAGAAGCCTGAGTAGCTAGGAAAGGGTTGTGCTTCACATCACTGGGTCCATGATGAGTTGTCTTCAAGATGTGTTGACTCGGTTTCTGCCTAAGTTGTATGGAGGGCTTCTTTCTTTACACCCTTTATCCTTACATTTCTTTTTCATTCTTCAACCCCTTCAATGCTTACCAAGACATCATTACTAGCACCTTGTTGTGATTGTTCCAGTGCTAGCCTCAGTACTTAGTCGGCATTCTGCTACATTCACATTCTACTCCATCTTTCCTAAGGACTTCTAATAATCTATTGGATTGTCCCTGGGAAGATCCCTCCAGTTCTGGTTGGATCATAGGACTTAAACCTAACCACCCTTTTGACACTAATAACGTCGTGGATTAAAGATGTTGTGGGTATTTGATCGTAACCATAAAAACCACTTCAAATGTCTAACAAAATGTTTGAAAAACATTTAACACCTTGATAGTTTTGTCGTTTCAAAAATGCTCCCCCTTCACATGTGCATCGATAATCGAAAGTGTTTTGCACATGTAGGAAAGAGTTAAAGTGCTTGAGTCTTATATAAGATCACATTTTAATCACATTTGCTCCCCCTATCTCTAATATATAAAATCTTTTGATATTAGAGATACCAAATTTGATTAAAATATATTTTGAAAAAATAGTCCTGAAAATCTTCGGGAGAAAGATGTGTGTTGAAATGCTCCCCCTTAAAAATTGATCCAATTGAATTGTCATTGTGACGATACGATCCACATTTCGCTTTTTGAGGATAGGAGTTGTTGAACACACAATTTTTGAAAGATTTTGAATAATCATTGAAAAACTCTTGAAAAAATTGTGTTCAACGCTTTTTGAAAAATCCATTCTTTTTGGCGATATGGTTTTTCTAAATCATAAACTTGAGTTCATAGACTTTTAATGTCTTGACAAATGCACTCAAGTGTAAGAAGATTTCTCTTCTTTTGTTGAAGGTAAGGGTACTAAAGCGTACACTCCCCCGTGAATATAGAACCGGGTTGCAATCTGAAAGTGATTACAAGCGGCCATTGTGTTAAGCTCAAAACGTTGAATGTTTTGTGACAAGCTCAACCCAAGATAGATTGCTCTACCCGGTGTTGGAAAATTTGTCCAAAATAGACATTTTCCTTTATTAAAAGTAAAAATGACATGTTTTGAAAAATATTTACAACTTTCATTCGAGCTTTATGTACACACCCGTGTCGTTATTGAGCGACATTTCTAGGTACGTCCATATTATCGATACTGAAAGACATGTCGAGAAGAATATTTTTGGTTTTTCAAAGATTTTTAATTTTGTGTTTTGTTTTGAAATGTTTTATATTTTTGTACTTTGCTTTTCTCAATGATATTTACAAGTAGATGTTTAATAGATAAATCAAGCAGGCACCTTTGCCAGAATCTCCAGGTCTGCTGGAGTCAAACATCGCATACCAATTTGCCTAACGAAGTACTCAAACCTATCTTTCGACAGAGCTTTCATAAACAAGTCGAGTAATTGGTAATCCGTCCCAACAAAATATAGTTCAACGATACCTTTTTCAACTTGTTCCTTTAGGAATTGGTATCTGACATCAATGTGCTTCGTGCGGGAATGTTGTACCGGATTGCAGGAGATGGCTATGGCCGACTTTGAGTCATAGTACTTATGTACTTTATCAAAGTGGAAGCCATAATCCGTGAGTTGTGTTCTCATCCAAAGAACTTGAGCACAACACGCAGATAGAGACACATACTCCGCTTCGGCTGATGAAAGTGAAGTGCAATCCTGCTTCTTGGAAGACCATCCCACAAGCTTATCTTGACCTAGAAATTGTACACCACCAGAAGTATTTTTTCGTGTATCAAGACACCCTGCATGATTAGAATCTGAATAGCCTGTTAGAAAGAAACCGGTTTCCCTCAGATACCAGAGTCCCAAGTGAATGGTATTCTTGAGGTACCGAAAGATCTGTTTAACCTCCTTGAGGTGCTTTTTTTAGTGGCTCGTGCTTGATATCGTGCACAATAACACGTAGCATGTGAAATATCAAGTCTGCTTGTTGTCAAGTACATGAGGGAACCGATCATGGAACGATATCTCGTTTGATCTATGGTATTTCCCTCCAAGTCAGCATCTAGCGATGTGATTGATAATGGTGTCCCAACGGGGTCACATGAAGTCATACCATGCTTTTTGATTATCTCTTGACAATACTTAGCTTGGTTTATAAAGATACCACTTGGGGATTGGTGAACTCGAATTTCTAGAAAGAATTTTAGTTCGCCCATCATAGACATTTGAAATTTGTTGTGCATGACTTTTTCAAACCATTTTGAAAGTTTTGGCTTTGTAGACCCGAAAATAATGTCATCAACATAAATCTGCACAAGCAAAATGTCATCCCCATATTTATAAATGAACAAAGTTAGATCAATGGAACCTTTTGAGAAACCTTTGGATACCAGAAAATTTGAGAGCTCGTCGTACCACGCCTTTGGAGCTTGCTTTAGTCCATATAGTGCCTTGTGGAGACGATACACCTTGTCATGATAATGAGGATTGACGAATCCTTCCGGCTGCGTGACATAGACTTCTTCTTTCAAAGGACTGTTAAGAAATGTCGTCTTTACGTCCATTTGATAGACAGCGAATCCCTTATGTGCAGCATAAGCAAGGAAAATTCTGACCGCTTCCATACGAGCAACTGGTGCAAATGATTCGTCAAAATAAATTCCCTCTTTCTGTCTATAGCCCTTAGCCACTAGCCTAGCTTTGTTCTTGATGATCGTGTTTTCTTCATCCATCTTGTTTTTCCAGATCCAACGAAGATTTAATGGAAGCACGTCGTATGGTCTGTCAACAAGTTCCCAGACATTAAGTCTTTCAAATTGTTGAAGTTCTTCCGTCATCAATTCAATCCAAGCATGATCAGCCATGGCTTCTTTGATGTTTATCGGTTCAGCTGTACTCACGGCGAGTGCGAACATACAAACATCGCCATCGGTGGCTAGTTGTCGTCTTGTACGAACAGGCTGTGAAGGGTTTCCAATCACTTGAACCAAAGGATGTTCTCGGGTCAAATGATGTGTTGAAGGATGTCGTTGGTAGAACTTATGCATATTTGACGAATCAACATGGCGAGTAGAAGACTCTCCAGTTTTGTGTACCGGTGTACCGAATGAGTTGTGAAAATCGTCATCGTCAGATAATGTATCGTCTGCTTGATTTGTGTTCTCTGGAGCAATGACAGTAGTTGTGGATGTTGTAGGATCGATTGTTGAAATGATATTCTGAGGAGGTAAATCTGCAGCAACCCGTGTTGAAGTATATGAAGTTGTATCCTTTTGTTGACGATGATCGGTATCATCATTCTTATTATAAGTGACAGCGGAAGACTTTGATACAACATGTTTCTCCCCCGTGAAATATTCATCAAACATTGGTCCATATAACATTTCCAACTCTTCAAGTGTCGTGTCCACTGTCATATCTGCTCTAGGAACATGTTCAGGAACCAGCTTTGAACTTGACGGTTCATTGTTGTGATCTTGAGTTCCGAGTTCCGTGCGGTTGTGCACAAAAGTCTTTTGTCGTTGTGGATCGGGACTTAAACTGTTTTTGTTCAAGTGCCATTTCTTGCAATTCATCAAATCTAATATGAATAGTCTCGACTATCAATTTTGTTCTCTTGTTGTACACTCTATATCCCTTAGACTGAGTTGCATATCCCACTAAAATGCATGCATCACCTTTCTCTTTCATCTTGTACAGATTTTCACCATCTCGAATAATGTAACACGTACATCCGAAAACATGAAGGTGTTTGAGTGAAGGTTTGCGATCATTAATTATGTGATATGGTGTCTTTTCGTGTCTTGGGATAATTAAGGATCGGTTTTTGTGTGTAGCATGCGGTTGACACGGCTTCGGCCCAAAAGAATAATGGTAGTTTTGAAGCAAATAATAATGTTCGAGCAGCCTCAACTAAATTACGATTTCGTCTTTCAACAACTCCGTTTTATTCAGGTGTTCGAGCAATAGATGTTTCATGTTCAATCCCTTCGGCTTCAAAATATTTCTTTAGAGTTGAATTCAAGAATTATGTGCCTCTGTCAATACGTACCACTTTTAGTTGATCTTGAAGACCACGTTGTATCAGCTTAAGGAATTTAATGAGAACCTCAGGTGTTTCATCCTTGGACCTTAAGAAGAGGGTCCATGTGTACCTTGAGTAGTCATCGACAATTACCATAACATATTTCTTCCCCTTGATGGTTTGAACACGCATGGGGCCACATAGATCTATATGAAGAAGATCTAACCGTCCTTTAGAGCTTGTTGTAGTCTTTGTCTTGAAACTACTCCGTTTAGCTTTACAAAGCTCAAAAGAAGAACAAAGATGATCTTTGATGAATTTCAAGTTAGGAAGGCCTCACGTAATATCTTTCTTAGAAAGCAAGTTGATAGTATCAAAGTTAAGATGAGATAAACGTTGATGCCATAACCAAGCTTGAGTCGTTGAAGCTTTAGCCATGAAACAGATTGGAGTTAAAGATGTGGAGTCTTGTAGTCAAATGGTGTAGAGATCAGTACCCCGTGAACCGGTAAGTAAGTCATTCCCATCATAATCACGAACAAAACATGTTTTCTTTCTGAAAGCAACCTCCAAATCTGCATCACAGAATTGACCAACCGAGAAAAGATTGTGATTGAGCCCTTCAACGTAGTAAACCCTTTTTATTGTGATATTCCCCTGAACCAAGTCTCCATATCCTAGGATCGGTGCAAATTGATCATTTCTGAAGTGGACCGTACCCATGAACTTCTCCACGAAGTTAATTAGAAGCTTGAGATTCCTCGTCATGTGCTTCGTGCATCCGGAGTCTAGTATGAAGAGAATTATCTCGATCACCTGCAGAAGAATTAGAGCATGGTGGAGCATTTGCTAAATTGGATTCCATGTTAGTTGTGATTTCCAATTCATTAGTTTCCCTAGTTTCATCACTTAGAGGCACACTAATGCACGTAGTCACATTTTCTGTCCTAACCTTAGGCATCCATTTATATCCCGGAGGACATTGATTAGCAAACCACCATTTCTAAGACTTGCTAGCAGACTCATATAACTCCCTAATTCTGCTTCTAGTGGTCTTTGTGGTGGAGTCTGATGCAATATTTTTCTCAATGGGGGTTATACCAGGATGGTTCACTTTATATTTGGGTTTTCTAGCACTAATAGGCATCGCAGTTTGCTTCTTAGTTCTAGTAGCTACGGATTTAACATTATTCGAAACACACATAGCATGATTGGCATTAGCACACTTTCCACATTTCACACAAACAAACTTAACATTCAAAGCATTCAAAGTCGAATCATTCAAATCGTCATTACACGCGATTACAAACGTTTTATTCTTAGAAACATTGAAAATCCTATGGTGGTCTTCTACTTTCTTCATCTTCCCTTGACTTTTTTTTGCCAAACCTTTTCATTCATGCGAGTTCTCTTAAGCTGAGGCCGGCTAACACTAGCAGTGGGGACTACTCATGTAGTAAAAGTCACATGTCTATTAGTGTTTCTAGAAGTCTGAGGTGATTGACTTTCTTTGTTGTGTGTAGGTTTAGTGGCCAATCTATACATCCCTGGTTTAACCACATTTGTGTTGTTAATGCTTTGTGATCGAATGTGTTTTGAGAGTGTTTTGTGGTAACCTATCCTTCCCATCCGTCTTGGGGGCAAACCCAGGTTTTGCAAATGTAGTATTAGAAAAAACATATGGTTTTCCTAAGACAGATGGTCTAGTCACTTTGTGCGCATTGGGTTGTCTTATAACAGGTTTCTTAACACTAGGTTCCACTATTTTCCCACCCATCTTAGCAACGAGTTTCTTTAACTCTGCTATCGTTATTTCCCTATCTTGTAACTGAGCTTTCAACTCTTTAATTTCCAAACTCTTTTCATTCATTTCTCTACACATTTGGGAAGTTTTTCTTGTAATTTATTATCATGTGGAAAACTTCCTATGTCTTTTTGCAAAGCAAGTTCAAGAGAATGACAATGTTTTTGAAGGAAATCAGTTTTGTGTTGAAGTAACTCAAAAGCCTTTTTATCAACATTTTCTTTACGTTTCGAAAGCTCAAGTTCAAGACGCTCATATTCTTTGATCTTATCAATATATTTGCATGAAACATCTGAATATTCATCGATATCAGCACAAGATTGAAGAGTAACGCACAAAATATCTTTGGAGAGACATTCTTCTAAGAGTAGATCATATTCGTTTGAAAAATCTGATTTGTCATTTTAAAGTTCATCAATTTTTTTTCAAGAGACTCAACGTATTTCAAATCATCAAACATTTCAGACCGAATCAAGTTTTCAAACTCAAGAACGTGTTCTTTTATTATCTTCGTGTTTGGTATTAAAAGTTCTTTCACAAGCACAGTTATGTCGTGAGGAATTTCTGTTTTCCACTTATCCTTTTGACGTTTTTCCCAATCGCTTTCAACAATTTATTGAACATTATCAATGTGGTGTTTAAGAAAACCAAGTGTTTTTCTACTTTTGCCTTAGAAGCATCAAGAGGCAAATAGTTAATATATTTAAAAACATTAGTTTTCCTCTTAGTGGCAAAAGCTTTCTTCATTGAATTCGTCTTTCTTTGCATTCTAAAAACAATTCCTCACGAGACTTCTGTTTTTGTGGAGTAAAAAGACCATAAAGACTGTTTTCATAAGCATAATTATATGATGTCACAAAATCTTTATTGATCGGTGATCTACTATCCTCAACCCAAAGGGACGTCTCGAGGCTAGCTACTAGGCAATCATGATCGGTCCATTCAGACTCATCAAGATATAAGTGAGGGTTAGCAGCTTGAGCTTGTTCGAGGTACTTAGGGGTGGTAAAGCTAGGTTGACCCTTGAAAAATGACCGAGGTGCTATCATTCTAACGGTTTGAATAGAGTCATGCGTTTTATAAACAACTTTTTTCAAAAAATCGACTTGTTCTTCGAGATCCTTACTTTTTTAGTATCTTTCTATGTCTATTTTTGAAATCTTGTTTTAATGTTTCAACCTCTTGTTTCTTTTCGTCAAGAATTTTAGCAGAATCGGTGGTATTCATAGAAAGCCTTTGTTCAAGTTCATTAATTTTTGTTGTGGCGAGGTACGTTTTTGACGTTCATCACTTAATAAGACATTAAATTGACGTTTTTCTTTAGTTAACAAAGCAAGAGCTTCGTTGTATTTATTTTCAAAATCGTCCTTTTTAACGTTGATGACACGACTTTTGTACTCCTCACGCTCTTTGGTCTTTTGAAGAAGCTCAGCCCTATAACTATCAATAGTCTCACTAGATTTTATAAGAGCGGCTTTGCATTCTTCAAAGTTTTGAGTGAGCGTTACGTTTGCCTTCTTTAATTGCTTTTGACTCTTTCTATTTTCATTGACATCTTTTTGTAAACTAGCAATTAAATTAGCAAGCGCGACACGCTCCTCATCATCATACTCATTTGCATGTTGATCATCCTCAAACTCATTATTGCACATGTCTGATGAATCGGGTGTGGTATTGCTATCAACCTTTTCCATCATACACGTGTCAGTTATTGTTGTTTGTAGATCACTATGCTCATGTGTATCACCAAACACATTATATTCATCATCATGGTGTACCTTATCAATTGGCTCGGTATCAAAGATAGGACCATTGTCATCTTCAGTGACGTTAGGGACCTCATGAATCTTTGCCATGTATGAATAATGTGCCTCGAGTTCTTGGTCGGAGAGTTCATCATCTGTGTCGTCAAGCGTTTCTCCTTCCTCAGCTGATAATCTGATCCCAGCTTCCATTTTCTTGCATAGCAGCATCTTTTCCTTATGATAACCATAATCTTTAAACCCTCTTTGGCTGTCTGCATTCCCTAGCCAAATGCCTATAACCTCGGCAGTTAAAGCATTGAATCCCAGTTTGTTGCACAGCTTGAGTACCAACAGTTTCTCTATTTCCAACAACAATAGCAACCCTCTGATTATCATACTTTGCAGGTTGTCGATCATACTTTAGAGGACTCTCATCACGTCTTCGTGTGTCATACCTTGGAGGACTCTGAGCATAGTTGTTCCTGGTGTTAGATGATGTTCTGAGGTTGTTGTTGGTAGGTTGTAGATTTTCCTGTATTGTTTCATAATAAAAGCCATTTGTTGCTTGAATTCCCTATCCTTTTGAGCAAGTTCTTCATCACTGTCTTCTTCGGATGATTGTTCAGGTGTGGGTGATGGTGCTCTTGCAACTTCTTTGCCTCGGGATCTTGTTGGAGCATGTGACTTAGAGACAGTGGATGATCGTGGTGATGATGATTGAGTGAAGTAGGTCTTTGGAACACGAGAACGATAATCTGGGTAATGTTGAGTGGTAGACACCAAAGCAAGTGGATTTGAAACCTTTGCAGCGCGTTTAGCTCAAAGTTCATTTGCTTCATTTTGAAATTGTTTCAAAACATCAAAGAGCATGTGATATGAAACTTCATCTAACTTTTTGTGTTGTTTCACCAAGGTGACAAACCGTGTCCACTCTGGTTGAAGTTGCTGTAGAAATTGGACATTGACTTGCATGGTGGAAACTTACAAGTTGTTTCGGGTCATGTCATTCATCATTTTGTAGACTCAGGAGTAATAAGAACCAATTGATTCCCCATCCTTTGATGTAAACTTGCCAAAGTCCCAAAACATCTTAGTTTTCATGTCTTGTTTGTTAAGTGATTCACCTTGTTGCAATATTTCAATAGCCGTCCACATTTCTTTAGCAGTAGAACATGCGTCAACCGTGGAATAAATATCATCTCCAATGCCACTGAGAATTAAGTAGATTTCTTCCTTTTCTGCATCAAAACAAGCACGATTCTCTGTGTGAGATCGTTTCTTTTTCATCACGTTCATAAGCTGGTTGTTCTTCAGTTGTGTATGTGGCTGGTTGTGCAGGAACGTTTATCCTTGCGAGTTTATAGGGTCCATAAAAAATGCATTGCCTTAAAGCATCACCGTTAGGTTTGTGTCAAGATAACATAGAAAACGGGATTGCCATTGATCATATCGACCCGACACAAGCATTGGTGGTCTCTCTTTGTTACCCGCCACCATTATGTTGTTGTTCGTCCACACGATATTCTGCAGTAGAATCCATTTCAATATTATTTGAAATGATGAAGTGAATATGGATCTTAAGTAGATGTGTTGATTGTTGTTGAAGTTGAAATTTCTAAAATTCTGATTTTTTTCAGTCCGACAATAAATTCCTCAGTCCGAAAAAATGGTAAGCTGAAAAAAAAATTTAATCTTCGTGTAAACTATGTTCCGGGACTAGTCTAGATATTGGCTAAGTCTAAAAAAATACTCAAACAAATCTTAACCAAACAGATCTCAATGTCCCATCGCAATATCCATCGGAATACCCATCACAGTGTCACCCATCGGAATACCCATCGCAATGTGTGATCGTAATATCAGATCGCAATGTGTTAGATCGCAAGTCTGATCGCAATGTTAGATCGCAAGTCTGATCGCAATGCTATATCGCAAGTCTGATCGCAATGTAGATCGCAAGTCTGATCGCAATGTAGATCGCAAGTCTGATCGCAATGTAGATCGCAAGTTTGATCGCAATGCTAGATCACAAGTCTGATCGCAATTCTAGATCGTAAGCCTGATCGCAATCCACGATCGCAATGTAGAAACCCCGAGGGCTTTTGTGATCGAAATATACGATCGTAATGTGTAAACCCCAAAGTGTTACGGTGAATAAGCAAGTACGAAACTTTATGTAAACAAGTGAAGATTTTTCACAACGATTCCGTGTTTGAATCCAAACCAAAGTAAACAAAATCTTACCACAAGTATGTAGATGATCTATAGTACGATTTAGGACACGAAAATTAACGAAAAACAAGAAAATACTTGAATTCGAGATGATTTTAGGAGTAAATCACACGAACCAAATAGTTTATCAACAACGAATCACAAAACTACCCCATGGTGAATGATACCAATTGTTGTCCCATCAATTTGTGATGATTAAACAAGAAAGAAAGGTAGAAAAATAGATGAATTCTAGAGAGAGAAAGTAGAGAGAATAATGGTTGGAACTTTTGGCGGATTAGATTAGTGAGAGAAAATGAAAGTGACCAACACCCTTCCTAACATGCTAGGAAGGGTATATATAGTCCACCCACATGCGGGATTGGTTATGGACTATATTCTAATGGGTCGGGCTTTCCTTTTGGGCTTTAGTTACTTATGAATGAACTTTAGCCTAAAGTAAAGCCCGTATAACACGACTAGTCTACTACCTATTACAACGTTCTAAAATACGATACATAATAAACATATGACCGAGCATTCTTGTTTGACTCAATATTTTTTAGGCTAACAAAACATTTTCTTAAAAATAAAGTTTATTAAAATATTTTGTCACATTTGATTAAATGTGAGTTTTAAGAAAGTATTAATCCTTGATCACTTAGTTAGGTTAATGACATTTTTATTCATACCTTGAGTGATTCATGCCGAATGCGATCTTGGAGATGTCGAGAGAAGTATACAAATGTATTCTTGAGTGATTACGAGTACCTTAACATTTTATATCATGTATTGCGAATTATACGTTTGTCATCAACAAAACACAAAGAGATTATATCGACAAAACATCGTAGTGTTTGCACTAACAATCTCCCCCTTTTTGATGATGACAAAAAAGTAAACCGAAACACATATTAAAATGTATAAGTTACTCGTTTACACTTACTTCTCCCCCTTTTGTCGAATCAAAAAGGTAGTCAACGTCTTTGAAGAAGAGAAGAATCAACGTCGAGAGAGCACACATCCAAAGTGGTAATCATCGATAACACGTCATTTGAAGAAGAGAAGAATTTACGTCACGAGAGCTTGCATCCGAAAGGTAGTCTTTATTTGTAGAAGAATAGGATCGACTTCGATAGAACATGCATCCAAAAAGCTAATCATCCATTGTAGTTGTCGTTTGAGAAGCGAGAATCCAAACCGTAGACCCATCATCTAAAGATATTGAGCTTGCGTCATCCTAGTGAAGTCTTCAATCAACATAGGTTAACCAACTTCATGCATAATAAAATGCTTATCTTCGAGATTCCAAAATTCATTACTTGCAAGAAGTTCGATGAATGCAATTTAAGTGAGTCAACGATCGCAAATGTAATGACTAGAAATCTTGCAAATGCTCCCCCTTGATATGAGCTCCCCCTTGCTTGAGGAACCAATAAGCAAGGGTAGTAACAAGCTACAAGAAGAGTTAGAAAAGTCGTACAAAACAAAGTAAGTAGACAAGAGCATATATGTATAGCAATGTCACCTAAGCGGAATTAGCTTTAAACATCTTAAGTACAAAGAGAGGGACTCAAGAGAAAGCTAAAACAATCTTGACTTCTACAAGTGTAAAAAATATGACAAGTTAATAAAAATAAGAGAGCTATTAGATAGAAAAGAGAACCCAACTTATTTTGGTGATACCAAAAAATAAATATAAAAAGGACTATAGAGAGAAAAGAAATGTCCAATTTATAAAAAGAGAAAATATTGTCGAGAGGGCATACTCCACTTTAATATCATTGCAAAAACACCAAACTAAGGAGAGTATGACATGGACAATAACACAATTTCACATAGTGGAAAAGAGAGAAAGAATGACTATGATGGAAAAAGAAAATGAGGACGATAAACAAGTCATTTGCACAAACTATGACAAGCATCGAAGAAAGAAGTATGCACGCGATGCTATCAATCCAAAAAATTAAAAATTAAAAATTCTAAGGAGAGGATTTTGACAAGATCAAATCACAATTGATGGAGTAGAGGTAGAGAAGAAACATCCATACCAATTGTAATGATAATATGTCAAAAGGTTAAAAGCTTAAAATTTTGGAATCGCCCAAGAAAATTCAAGATTTAACCAAGATCCTCTCAAAAGTTAAAAGTTTAGAATTGTTGGAATCACCCAATTCAATTGTAAATTTTAGCCGCAATCAATTCTCAACAACGAGAAAAACAAAATATCTCAAACCAAAGATATTTTTGACCTTAAAAATAATTCCTTTAGAAAGCTCCAAAAGCTTTAAGTCGGGAATCAAGGTACAAAAAAAATTAAAGAAAACCCAAAAGCGAGGATAAATCGACGCTTAAGAAAAATACTAGATATAAGACATTATAGGCAAGAATGCTTATGAATGTCGACACCAAAAAGATGACTCAATGATATAGAGAAAGAGATCAAATAAGCCAAAGAATAGAAAAAACCAAGATGGAAGGTGTTTAGCATACGATAAACTACATGCTCAAAGTTTCGTAGCTCTTCTCAATCATTGTGAATGTTCAAAGAAAAATTACATGACAAGCAAAGGGTGAGGCTCGACTCGACTTAGTTTAGAAACGATAGAAGAGAGAGACTCAACTTAGAGAGGCATGATTAAAATAAATCGAAAGAGACTCAACAAAGAAGTTAAGGATAACTTCACAAAGTAATTCAAGAATGCTATACCTTATTAGGTGATAGTGAAATCTCGAAAGAAAATAAGAGAAGAAACTCAAAAGAGAATAAAAGAAAGAATCTTCAAGAAAACTCATCAAAGAGAGAGATAGACCAAAACCGAACAAAAGGACTCACTGGTCGAGGTTCGTTAAATAGGTCCGCGGTTCATTATCAATAATGAGCCGCTAGGTTATTTGAGGAACCGTGGACAATGGGAGTCCAAAAACGATAATCGACTCAAAAGAAAATCACTTGGTCAAACAATTTAACATAAGATGCTAAATGGCTTGAAAGTCAATGCTTCGGATATGACTTTTAACAATTGCACTTGCAAGTTAAAATTACTTTGAATATTTCAAAAGAAATATTTAAGTTGTCAATCTTACTAAGAGAGGAATTTGATTTAAACCTAACCTTCCTTGACAACCGAGTGAGAAAATAAACAAGAAAAGAAAGATCACAAGGAAAACGAGATCCAAGACCCAAAGACAAATCATGTTGAAAAACATGAAAAGGAATACAAGAGAATAAAGATCATACAAAGATGTATGAAACACAAGCCTAAAACTTAAGCATAATTTTAATCTTAGTTACACTAGAATTCTAAGATTTGCTTAAATTGGATGTCTTAGCAATAAGCAATCCACATGCTTAAATGAAAGACAAGGTGGTGGCGAAATTTGGTGGAGAAGGCTTGGTGATAATCTTGTAATTCAACTCATCATAGATATAAGACATGACAAGATGTTGATATTGACAACAATGACAATATGTTCCATGATGCATGACATAATCATGTGATGGAGTAAGAACACAAAAGGGAAGTGGTGGAAAAAGAGAGTTTCCAAAATCAATATCCTTAGAAGGAGAAAAGATTTAATTTGGTGTGTTCTTTGGTGAATGTGGATTGAAAGAGATTTTAGAAAATAGTAGATAATCAAGGCTTTCATTTGTGAGATACATTTTGCTTTGGTGTGAAAGAGATTTCAAAATGCTTTGGGTTAAGAAGAGAAAGCACAAGATATTTTGGGAGTGACCAAAGGTTTGAAACAAGGATTCCAAAGGGCGATGGAACAATTGGAAAATTTTGGAAAATCCGTTTTTAAAGGTGTCTGCCCGCGGTTCCTTTTCTCCACCGGTGGTTCCATATCGATATGGAGCCGCAGTCTCTATAAAGAACTGCCCACAAAGGGTGTGTTTTGGAGGATAAGGGAATTTTTCCAATTCGGAAAATCCTAATGTTCTAGTCTAACTTATCATAAATTTATGCTAAAGAGCAATAAAAACTAGAACACACACAAAGGAAAAACACATAGGTTCAATTAGCACATAGGAAGAAGGCTAAGAAAAAACCTAATGGTTATAAAAGAAAAAGACTCCTAATGACATACAAAGTTCATCAAAGTAAACTATCATTAGTCATATTTATGAAGAGCCATTTAGCCAATTTAGAGAATAAGTATGACACTATCACTAGAGGTGCTTGATAGTGGTAAAAATACGCGTTTAGGAAAACAACGTATAATTGTGGCAAGTATTAAGTTGCACGTTTTAGGAAAAACGCGAAACCGAATAAATGCGGGTTCGTTCTCGAAGGAGGTGTGTGGATTAATGTGACAATATAAAATAATCAAGTTTGGATTAGTGACGTTTTAGGTTTAGAAGAGAAAAAAGTAAAGACGAGCTACGACTACGATTACACTACGACGTATTGACGTAAAACGATGACGTGATTACGTAAAATGTGACGAAATTTAAAATTAAACCTAAAAATTAATTAAAATATTAAACTAAGTCTAAAATAATATAAATGAGAATAAAAATCCAATAAATAAATTTTATAACCTTTTATTAATTAAATATTCAATTTTAAATGCTAATTAAAGCCCTAGAATTAAATATAATTAAGAAAAAGCCTAAAATATTATTTTATTAAACTAATAAATCACTTATATTATTTAAAGACTAAAAAGTATTTTTCCTAAATTTTTAAAACTATTTTTCTATTTTTAAAAGGCTAAAAACACTTTTTAAACTAAAATAATAATAAAAATAATAAAATAATGCTAAAAATAAATTTTATTTTTCTAAAAATCTTTTTTTAACTAAATTAACAAGGGAAAATGAAAAGTTTAAAAAAAACTAAAAAAATTGGCTAAAAACGAAAGTACCCCAAAGTACCCCATGGTGGAGTACTTCAGTGTTGTCCAAGATATCACCAGACAACAGGCTTGTCCAATTTCAGTGTTGTCCGATATCGGACAACACTAAAAAAAAATAAAAAAAATTGCAGCGTTCTCGGACAACAAAGAAAAACCTACTGTATGGTTTTTCGGCTCGTTTTGGGCTGTTTTTTGCTTGTTTTTCGATGTTTTTGGGCACAAACGGCACCCCCACAACAATTGAGTTGTGGGGAGTCAATCACAAACACAAAAACAAATAAACAAACATCAATTTCACCACAAATCCAACAAAAATCAGCAAAAATCACACATAAGCAGAAAATGGAGTTGTTGATGCAAAAATTGGCTAACAATGAGTATGAAGACCTATTTTAAGCTACCAAAATCCACGAAAACTCAACTACCATATTATGCACAATTAATCTACCCTAAAATCTAAGTACAAGCCAAGTTTAAAACCATAAAACCCACCGATAAACCCAATGAACCTGCTGGTGTACTCAGTAAGGCAGAATGTGGCTAGGCTGTGGTTGTGAGTATGCTGAGTAATGGCAGTGGGTGTTATGGGCAAAACCACACGACCACAAGACCTCCAAACCTAGATTCCAACTGGTTAACCCTAAATCTAACCTAAATTATGCTACGATGCCAACTAACGAACGCCAACAATCCAGAATAAACCTATGAGGCCTTCAGTTATCCTATGACAGAAAATCGAATTATCTTGCTGATTTTGAGACAAAACAATGGGCTACAGGCTTCCATCAACCACCAAAATTAGTTACCAAGCAGAAAAGTCCTAGACCTAATCTAAAGTATAGTTTAACGATCCAAAAATGAAGCAAAATTCCACTTTAAATCACCAAACACACCCACTGTTATAAGTGAGTGGTTTGGTGGTCTTATTGGCAAACAGTGAGTTTAATGCCGTCTAAGATCCATCAAAAGCATATAATGAATAGATGCCGGCTATCCTATGGCTGAATAAACCTAAATTACCACTAATGACCAAGTAATCAACACAAAAATCACGAGAACAAACCCATAGGGTTGCTGATATAAGCTGCAACAGAACTAAGGTTTTGTAGGCTATATTGGCCTAACAGGAAGCTAAGGTGCACTTTTTTTCCCACTACAACCTAACAAGAACCTAGTACAAGTTGCGGGACTCAATTCTAGCTTAAATTTATAGCTAATCCAAGCCCTCAAACACAATAATCAAGTCAAAAGCAACCTGCTGATTGAACTATATAGTTTTTATGTGTTTTCTAGCAACACTTAACCACCATGTTTTACTTAACACGTTGAAATCACTACTTAACTATCTCTAACAGATTAAACAAAAGATGTGCTAGTCACTTAGGCAGGTGTGTGTGTCACTCACAACCTTGAACAAGCAGCAACTAACACCCCTTTTAAAATAGAAAATTGAATGTATTTTTTTTCTTCTAAAACTGAACTATGTGTAAATCAACTCCAAATCTATTTCATATAAACCTAAACAAGCATAAAACATGATTTGATCGCCAAATAAACCAAGATCTTGCACACACAAGCAAACCACACCTAAATTCTTATACAGCCAACTTTTGACAAGGAGGTTCAACAATTACCTTTTTCTCAAACCTTGTTCAGGTTGAGATCACCACTGGATGCCAATCATCTTGTGTCCAAAGGCTGAATGAAGAGGCTAGGACTGTGATTAAGCCAGTGAGAAACAAGCACGGGTGGACTACTGCAGTCCAAACCCTCAAAAGAAAGAAAAAGAGGATAATATCTTTGTTACACCAAGATCCCGCACACACAAAACAAAAACAAAGGCCTCTCGTAGAAAATCTCTTTGTTAAGCTTATTTGTCAAGTAAGCATAACAAAGAGCTTTACTACAGTAATAACAATAGCAAAAACATATTAAGGTTTTAAAAAGCAGTCTTTTGAAAAACTAAACTTGACTTCAACTTTGTATCCAAACAACAAAATAACACGGATTCAGAATCTAGAATCAAGACTGATTTGTCACGTCACCTTGCTCTATAATTCTAAACCAGTGGGTCTCCAAAATAACTTTTATGCCAAGAATTTTGAACCAAAAACTACTTTGAATAAAACTAAACTAACTTTTACATAAAATATGAAAGAATTACACTAAAGAAAGCAGTAAAGGTGGAACACAACTTTTTGCAAATTTGAAAATCAAAACTCTAAATATTCATTAATTTTAAAAATAATACAAAAAGTTGGAACAAGGGATCACCAACAAACCTGGGTCTCCTTTTATAGATAAACAAGAAGATTCTAGAAAGAAATACAACTATCAAACCCTAGCAAAATGATTTACCAAGAATGCCCTCTTGTTTGAATCTGGTCTTTGGTCAAATGTTCACCATGTGATGCCTGCTGTCCTTGGATTAATCTTGGGCGTTAAAAAAAACTCTGTAGGGACCAAGTATATGCTGTGTTCGTTGGATCTTATGCCATAGGTTGGACCATAATGGTTTTGGGAGCAGGGGAGGGGACAAAAGGTAGAGGGGTCGTTTTCTGGGTGTATGGGTATGTCTGATGAGCTGTCACGGTCCAATCCCCACCATCAATTGATAATAACCCCATGTTTAGAGGTTAATTAGTTTTGAGGGGAGATAGGGTTTATGGGTGGTGATGATGATGATATGGGGATTTAGATCATGTTTTAACTTAATAAAACTTGTTTCCCCCGTATAAAAATGATTTGACCATTCTTTTGACTTAATAAATAAATAGGTTAAGTATATAGTGGGGTGTGGTGACGTGGCAGGGGTGAGGTGGCAGGGAAGGGGTGATGTGGTGGGTTGTGAGTGGCTTGTGCACTTTCCTTGTCTGGCAAAATTGGCCCCTCTATTCCCCATACTTTGTCACTTTATGTTTAACAACCAAAAAGTTAGAATCCCTTTATATCCAAGTTTTCTTTTTTCAACATTTGCCCCAAAAAAACTTTGGTAAAGTTATCATAAGGACCAAACTTGCATTTTGACCATATTCCAAGGACTTCTTTTGACAAGTCTTCAATCTTCAAGGATAGATCTTGTACAAATGAATAGTGGAGGGTCATTTGTGACAAGTCTTCAAAGATGAGGGACCAAAGTTGACAATATTCAAAACTTCAAGGGTATTTTTGGAAATTCATGATTCAGGTCCGGTTCTTTGTGCGGCTTCGTTTCCCGTGTTCGTTTTTGCTTGATTCTTGTGATCTTTTGTTGATTTCACGATATCCATACCTAAAATACACAATGAACAAACACAAGCATATTTGGGGTATTTTATGACATTTTTAAGCGTTTTAAGCCCGATTTAGACGATGAGACTATGTATAATTGCAGTCTCATCACTCCCCCATACTAAACCATTGCCGTGTCCCCACACAATGCTAGAATTAAGTATCGTAGCACTTCCAAAATTAATTTTATGATGACATTTATTGAAGACATAAATTTAAATAAACTACTACATGTGTTTTAGACATAATGTAATGTTTTCATCACGATAAAGTGACTTTTGGGATCATAGAACAAGAACACGTGAATGCTTCGTTTGAAATAATTTCGTCGTCCTCGATTTTCACCCAATTCCATGCTAAGCGTGTAACGAGATCATTGTTATTATAAGTTAGCAACACGATCATATCTCATGAGTGTTAATTACGAACCTAAACTCCCTTATTCCTACTTGGTATCTCTTATATTTTATTTTTGTCTTAATGATCACGAGGATACATCATTGACTTATGCGTGAATAGAGATTAAGTCTAAAAATAGAGTTTTAACGGTGTAACCAAAATCATTAAATTAATAATTCATCCTAATACACAACGATGTCAAAAAATTAAGTCAACAAGAAGAATCGATAAACACGGTTTTATAACGGTTTTGAACATGAGACTTATTACCAAGACTTTTATACGCCCCCTAACGGAAGGGCCTTATTATCATAGGTTTACCTCCATCTTTTATTCAACTCCGCCATGGAGCTTTTATTATGACTTCTTGCCTTGCCTTTTATTATCCACCTCATCGGTAGTTTTATTAGCCAAAGAAGTATATCCTCACGCTAAAGCGAATTTTGGATCTTTAAAGCTTCAAAGATTAAGGCTTGATTCACTTTCAATTTGGGCATAGATTTTTCGGCCTTGTGAGCTTCAAATTTTTGCTTAATTTAGGTGAGCACTTGAAATCTTATTATTAGGTGAAGCTTTCGATTATTCGGGTGCCAATACTTCAAAACCGTGACGCTGGCGATACCTTAATGTTTTCCCAATTTAATTACATGGAAGCTATTAAAACAAATTAGAAACCAACAATAGTGACTAAACCGCTAAATCAATATTTATTAACAATTTATTATCAAAAGCGTGGGGAGAATAAGCTAATAATTACTACACATGAGATCGTGACGATTACGAGACTTTTAATAACTCTATCATTTCTCGTCCTCATTTAAGAGACTTAGCCTAAAAAGTTAAGGAATCGAAGCTAAGTGCTCAACACGCACGGTCGAGTCAAAAATTACTCTTATTCTCACCATCGGAAAACCTACATCCGTGTCTTAAACACTTATGAAAAACAAGAAAAAATTCAAAATTTTGCCATTTTTAGCCTTATTTGCAACAAAACGATAACAAAACGATGAAATTTTAGATTGTGTGGTGACGTAATCAAGGTGAAGTATATACTCACCCCCCCCCCATACTAAAACTAAACATTGTCCTCAATGTTTCGAGTCTATGGGTGAAAACACCCCCATACTAGAGACGAAGTCGAATGCTTAATCTCGAGCATGGAAAGGGTAAAACGAATAACCTAAAAGCCGTTTATGAATTATGCTAATAATATAAACGTTAGAACATAAAAGGATATCATCGGATATTGGAATCTCCAAAGGCAACGATCGAAGCTCGGGTTATCCGTAAAACAAACACGAGAGGCTTCAATGATGATGATGAACCTAATAAATCACAATCACAAACAACCACGAAACAAAGGTTGGAAGAGCACAAGTCCCCTAGTTACACTATTAGAAAAACGATAATATTTACAAGGATAAGCATGAGAATCCCCCACGAGGCACCTTGTTTTTGGTAACCGAGTCAAAAGCTCGACTCGAATCCCCATAAATGTGATCATTTAGGGATAATCATGGTATGGTCATTTTTAGTGGGACTTACATGTAATCAAGGCCCAAAAGCAACCGATAATAAAGGCAAAGCCTTTATACCGGGGTCAAAGATCGTATCCTCACTTTTGGTGGAAAATGATAAAGGCAAAGCCGGAGGATACGTTTTGTAAGGAAGAAAACTCCTTACAACGTACTCGAAGTACGTGTAGTCATGAGAACCGAGAGGGTGGGTAGGAATACTTTGAGACGAAGGCAAATTTGAAAGAGAATCAATAAAAATAGGGGTCTCAAAGTCTCCTCCCGGTTCAAAGGCAAAGGCCTCATTAAAATCCTCATTCTCATCGAGAGGCGGTCCATCGGTGAACCCCTCGAGAATGGAGGCATCGCAAGTCAAAAGAGAAGGCTCATCCAAATGAGACTTAGGGAGGGTGACTAGCAAATCCGGCTCATCGAGTTTAGGATCCAAATAATCCTCACTCTCGATGTCCTCGAACGTCTCATCAAAGAGAGGATTTACGTCACCAAAAACGAACTCGTCATCAAATTCAAAAAGGGTATTCGAGTAGATTTTAAATTTGTCGACACCAACTTCCTCATCGAGTAGTGACTCGTCATCACTAGTGGAAAAATCATCATCGAAAAGCGGGTTCAAAAAAGTCAATGATTCTCTACCCGAAGTGTCATTGGGAGAGACATCATCACATGAAATCGTATCACACTCACTATCGTAATTTGCCTTGCTAGAATTTTTGTGGAAAAATTCATCGAGAGCAAAATCACTTAACTCCTCATCGGAGACAACCGTAGGCTCACTTTGGATTGGAATAGGGATCTCAACACTAGGATTAGTGCTAAGATTCTTCTCCCCCATACTTAGAGAGACATCGGGTTCCGTAGGGAGCATGAGAGTAATGGTTTCCCAAGACGAGTTGAGATTAAAAATGTCGCTATCGTCGTCGTCATCATAAATAGGAGGCGTGAGATCACATCTAGCTAGATGCTCCTCTCTTTCTAGTTCTTGTTTTTTTATGACGAATATCGATGCTTAAACCATTGTATTCTTGTAAAAGTTGTTTAATTCTAATCTCACACTCTCTTTTAAACTCGTCACTTATTTCTTCTTTACGATATCTCCTAATGCCGAGTTCATTAGTTAGATCATTTATTTCTTTATTGATTCGTCGTTTCTCCTCATCCATATCTTTGATGCTTTCTTCGATCACTTCGACGATTGAAAGTTCTTTTTTCTCCATAATTTGTTGAAAAAGCAATTTAATTTCTTTAAATCCCTTGTCGACGCGACTTGCACTGACATCATCATCGAAAAAAATTTGTGGAGGTGATTGGTCAAAACCGGAGAATTGGTTGTCGAAAGACGTATCATGGTTCATCGGTTGACAATCATACCCATAATGAGGTGCGTTTCCACAAGACTCACATGAATACGACGACGGATATTGCGCTGATTGGTTAAAGAAATTAGGATTCGGTTTGGGGTCATTATAATTCGTACAACTAAATCCGAAATCGTGCTCCAAACCGCAAAAATCACACGAATAAGACGAAGGCGGTTGTGGAGCTTGGTTATAGGATTGAAATCCGTAATCATGGTCATTTTGAGGAGAGTTGTATATATACCCCTCCCTTCATCCATAAATCTCGCAATTGAAGCAATTACCACCATCGGGCGGACCTCCACAATATGGACAAGAGTAATATCCATCGTTGGACATGACGAAACGCGAATGGTGTTACGAGAATTAAACACTAGAGGGTTAGAAAAAGAATTAATTGATAAGGGGTAAGAAGAATATTTTTTTTGTTTTTGATTGTTTTTTAATTTTTTTGGTTTTTGGTTGTATTACGTAGACTCAAATCTACAAATCTCTCCTCGAATCGATTTCTCGATTAAAGGAGCCTCAAAGAATGAAAACGATCACGTGGAGTGAATGCCTTCGATGACTTTAGAACGTTGGTGGAACACCAAAACGTTCAAGAGGGTTTAATCTTGAAAATAAGCAAATATAATAAACGTAGATAATACTTGGGCAGCAAACCCTCGATTAGCCCTCTTTCTCAAAACACGCACAAGCAAGCGGGGGAAACGAGGCGGCGCTAAACACTTAAGAGCCTTTTTCCCTTAGGTCGTGAAATACAACCGCCTTATACCCACCTTATAGTTTGTGTTAATTGAAATTAAGCCTCACGAAAGTATTTATCTATTTTGTCTTTAATTTTTTTTGCTTTAGATTCGAATACAATGATCGAGTGATGAAATCCCGAATCAAGGTTGCGTTTTCACGCTTTTGGAGTACTTGTATATTTATTGTTCTACGTAAGTACAATATAGTAATATATTCACAAAGAAAAACGAAAACGATAATGGATATCTACAATATAGTAAAGATTGGTTTGTGTTTAATTTAGGAAAATTAAACACGATTTATTTGGATACTATAATATAATAGAGAAAAATAACAAAAATGAGTATGTACGATATTCACGCTTTCCAAAAATTGAAAAGCAAAAACGCACTACTCACACAAACACGATAGTAATAATGGCAACACTAAAACACCTCCCCGGCAGCGGCGCCAAAATGATAGTGGTAAAAATACGCGTTTAGGAAAACAACGTATAATTGTGGCAAGTATTAAGTTGCACGTTTTAGGAAAAACGCGAAACCGAATAAATGCGGGTTCGTTCTCGAAGGAGGTGTGTGGATTAATGTGCCAATATAAAATAATAAAGTTTGGATTAGTGACGTTTTAGGTTTAGAAGAGAAAAAAGTAAAGACGAGCTACGACTACGATTACACTACGACGTATTGACGTAAAACGATGACGTAATTACGTAAAACGTGACGAAATTAAAAATTAAACCTAAAAATTAATTAAAATATTAAAATAAGTCTAAAATAATATAAATGAGAATAAAAATCCAATAAATAAATTTTATAACCTTTTATTAATTAAATATTCAATTTTAAATGCTAATTAAAGCCCTAAAATTAAATATAATTAAGAAAAAGCCCAAAATATTATTTTATTGAACTAATAAATCACTTATATTATTTAAAGACTAAAAAGTATTTTTCCTAAATTTTTAAAACTATTTTTCTATTTTTAAAAGGCTAAAAACACTTTTTAAACTAAAATAATAATAAAAATAATAAAATAATGCTAAAAATTATTTTTATTTTTCTAAAAATCTTTTTTTAACTAAATTAACAAGGTAAAAATGAAAAGTTTAAAAAAAACTAAAAAAATTGGCTAAAAACGAAAGTACCCCAAAGTACCCCATGGTGGAGTACTTCAGTGTTGTCCAAGATATCACCAGACAACAAGCTTGTCCAATTTCAGTGTTGTCCGATATCGGACAACACTAAAAAAAATAAAAAAAAATTGCAGCGTTCTCGGACAACAAAGAAAAACCTACTGTATGGTTTTTTCGGCTCGTTTTGGGCTGTTTTTTGCTTGTTTTTCGATGTTTTTGGGCACAAACGGCACCCCGACAACAATTGAGTTGTGGGGAGTCAATCACAAACACAAAAACAAATAAACAAACATCAATTCCACCACAAATCCAACAAAAATCAGCAAAAATCACACATAAGCAGAAAATGGAGTTGTTGATGCAAAAATTGGCTAACAATGAGTATGAAGACCTATTTTAAGCTACCATAATCCACGAAAACTCAACTACCATGTTATGCACAATTAATCTACCCTAAAATCTAAGTACAAGCCAAGTTTAAAACCATAAAACCCACCGATAAACCCAATGAACCTGCTGGTGTACTCAGTAAGGCAGAATGTGGCTAGGCTGTGGTTGTGAGTATGCTGAGTAATGGCAGTGGGTGTTAAGGGCAAAACCACACGACCACAAGACCTCCAAACCTAGATTCCAACTGGTTAACCCTAAATCTAACCTAAATTATGCTACTATGCCAACTAACGAACGCCAACAATCCAGAATAAACCTATGAGGCCTTCAGTTATCTTATGACAGAAAATCGAATTATCTTGCTGATTTTGAGACAAAACAATGGGCTACAGGCTTCCATCAACCACCAAAATTAGTTACCAAGCAGAAAAGTCCTAGACCTAATCTAAAGTATAGTTTAATGATCCAAAAATGAAGCAAAATTCCACTTTAAATCACCAAACACACCCACTGTTATAAGTGAGTGGTTTGGTGGTCTTATGGGCAAACAGTGAGTTTAATGTCGTCTAAGATCCATCAAAAGCATATAATGAATAGATGCCGGCTATCCTATGGCTGAATAAACCTAAATTACCACTAATGACCAAGTAATCAACACAAAAATCACGAGAACAAATCCCTAGGGTTGCTGATATAAGTTGCAACAGAACTAAGGTTTTGTGTGCTATATTGGCCTAACAAGAAGCTAAGGTGCACTTTTTTTACCACTACAACCTAACAAGAACCTAGTACAAGCTGCAGGACTCAATTCTAGCTTAAATTTATAGCTAATCCAAGCCCTCAAACACAATAATCAAGTCAAAAGCAACCTGCTGATTGAACTATATAGTTTTTATGTGTTTTCTAGCAACACTTAACCACCATGTTTTACTTAACACGTTAAAATCACTACTTAACTATCTCTAACAGATTAAACAAAAGATGTGCTAGTCACTTAGACAAGTGTGTGTGTCACTCACAACCTTGAACAAGCAGCAACTAACACCCCTTTTAAAACAGAAAATTGAATGTATTTTTTTTCTTCTGAAACTGAACTATGTGTAAATCAACTCCAAATCTATTTCATATAAACCTAAACAAGCATAAAACATGATTTGATCGCCAAATAAACCAAGATCTTGCACACTCAAGCAAACCACACCTAAATTCTTATACATCCAACTTTTGACAAGGAGGTTCAACAGTTACCTTTTTCTCAAACCTTGTTCTGGTTGAGATCACCACTGGATGCCAATCATCTTGTGTCCAAAGGCTGAATGAAGAGGCTAGGACTGTGATTAAGCCAGTGAGAAACAAGCACGGGTGGACTACTGCAGTCCAAACCCTCAAAAGAAAGAAAAAGAGGATAATATCTTTGTTACACCAAGATCCTGCACACACAAAACAAAAACAAAGGCCTCTTGTAGAAAATCTCTTTGTTAAGCTTATTTGTCAAGTAAGCATAACAAAGATCTTTACTACAGTAATAACAATAGCAAAAACAGATTAAGGTTTTAAAAAGCAGTCTTTTGAAAAACTAAACTTGACTTCAACTTTGTATCCAAACAACAAAATAACACGGATTCAGAATCTAGAATCAAGACTGATTTGTCACGTCACCTTGCTCTAGAATTCTAAACCAGCGGGTCTCCAAAATAACTTTTATGCCAAGAATTTTGAACCCAAAACTACTTTGAATAAAACTAAACTAACTTTTACATAAAATATGAAAGAATTACACTAAAGAAAGCAGAAAAGGTGGAACACAACTTTTTGCAAATTTGAAAATCAAAACTCTAAATTTTCATTAATTTTAAAAATAATACAAAAAGTTGGAACAAGGGATCACCAACAAACCTGGGTCTCCTTTTATAGATAAACAAGAAGATTCTAGAAAGAAATACAACTATCAAACCCTAGCAAAATGATTTACCAAGAATGCCCTCTTGTTTGAATCTGGTCTTTGGTCAAATGTTCACCATGTGATGCCTGCTGTCCTTGGATTAATCTTGGGCGTTAAAAAAAACTCCGTAGGGACCAAGTATATGTTGTGTTCGTTGGATCTTCTGCCATAGGTTGGACCATAATGGTTTTGGGAGCAGGGGAGGGGAAAAAAGGTAGAGGGGTCGTTTTCTGGGTGTATGGGTATGTCTGATGAGCTGTCACGGTCCAATCCCCACCATCAATTGATAATAACCCCATGTTTAGAGGTTAATTAGTTTTGAGGGAAGATAGGGTTTATGGGTGGTGATGATGATGATATGGGGATTTAGATCATGTTTTAACTTAATAAAACTTGTTTCCCCCGTATAAAAATGATTTGACCATTCTTTTGACTTAATAAATAAATAGGTTAAGTATATAGTGAGGTGTGGTGACGTGGCAGGGGTGAGGTGGCAGGGAAGGGGTGATGTGGTGGGTTGTGAGTGGCTGGTGCACTTTCCTTGTCTGGAAAAAATGTCCCCTCTATTACCCATACTTTGTCACTTTATGTTTAACAGCCAAAAAGTTGGAATCCCTTTATATCCAAGTTTTCTTTTTTCAACATTTGCCCCAAAAAAACTTTGGTAAAGTTATCATAAGGACCAAACTTGCATTTTGACCATATTCCAAGGACTTCTTTTGACAAGTCTTCAATCTTCAAGGATAGATCTTGTATAAATGAATAGTGGAGGGTCATTTGTGACAAGTCTTCAAAGATGAGGGACCAAAGTTGACAATATTCAAAACTTCAAGGGTATTTTTGGAAATTCATGATTCGGGTCCGGTTCTTTGTGCGGCTTCGTTTCCCGTGTTCGTTTTTGCTTGATTCTTGTGATCTTTTGTTGATTTCACAATATCCGTACCTAAAATACACAATGAACAAACACAAGCATATTTGGGGTATTTTATGACATTTTTAAGAGTTTTAAGCCCGATTTAGACGATGAGACTATGTATAATTGCAGTCTCATCAGTGCTCAATTAAGGCTAAGCACGACCGTTTTTACGAGCTATAAACTAACCCATCTTACCACATGGAAGTAATTCAACCGTTAGGTCAAATTAAGATTCTAGTGCATAAATTCTTTAGTAGTCATTCTCAAGTTAGACAAAATGTAATTCCTACATTTGTCTAATAAAGTGTAGCAAGGATGAAAGTGTATGACGACACAATGCACAACCTAATGAGGGTAAAGAATGCACCATTGCATATCTTGTCAAACAAGTCTAGTTAAGGTTAATTACCTTAGTGGAACTTGAGGCCAATAACTTTGAAGTGTATAAACAACGTTTACACAAAAAAAGGAACACTCTTGATTGGTCTTTCAGAAATGTCACATTTACAAATTGCATTGCAATGTAAATTACTTGAGTATTCGGATGAAACATACAAGTTGTCAAACCGACTCCATTGTGCATTTTAAGCAATTATTAAACAAAATATGTCTAATAATTTGAACAAGTAGATTCAATATACCATCATCAACACAAGTGTGAGTTATGATCCGATGTATATTATTAATAAACCACATTATGTCTACACTAAAAAACATGTCAATTTTGATAATGATACCAATCATAGTTTGAATAATGAATTGATATTTAATCGAAATCTTTCTTGATTCCCACAAACACTCTTTTAAGAGAAAATAGCTAAGATTTTCAAAGGGTGCTTAATGTTATAGTGAGAAATTAATCTACTTGAACTAATAACACAATGATCGAGTCAGACGACCCACATCAATAGATTTGACAAGCTCCCAAAGCTTTCAAACCTAAAAGTGTTAAAGAACATGCCAAGGTGTACAAAATGTTTAAGTAACAATTGTAAACCAAAAGATGTTAATCCTATATGCAATGCACACATAAGTAGGCAACTAAGTAACACTACTACCAATAGTAATGATCACTTATGAGTGTCCAAAGACAAAAGAAAAGTCACAAAAGCATTTGTCTTTGTTTTGAGTGTTAGATACACCAAAGTATACATAGCTTGATTTTATTTGAAAATATTTTTCGACCCATTTCAAAATTTAATTAAGTTCAACACTTTATAAATATATCAATTTACAAAGATATATCAACAAGAGATGTCCAACTTAATATAAAAGAGTAAAACACAAGTTTTACGAAAACCGACGCTCAATACTTTGGACAAAGTATGGAACTTAGAAAACATCCAAATTTAAAGTTTGAATAAAGGTTTGGAAGCATTTTTAATAGAAAGGAAATTCAATTACGCTCGAAATGACGGGTGGCACGACTTCTACGGACTTATGGTTGATTTTATATGATTTTTCAAAGTTTGCAAAAATCTGTGTCGGACTGACTGCGGTTCCTTATTGATAAGGAACCGCGTGGAACAGATAAAAAACCGCGGTCAGTAGGCAAAAATTGAGTTTTTGACCAAAATCATTTGGTAACATTTTGGAAGGACTTAGGACTCTAAAAAATCATTTTAGACACATAGAACTCGTATTTTAAAGTTAATTATGACACAAAAGATTTTTATACTTCCAAACAAGAAAAGATTTAATTCAAGCTATTATACAACATTTATTAAACACCAAAACTTGTAAGAATGAAACAACAAAACACATTTCATAAGTAATCACTCTTCATGAACAATTTGATACAAAGATCGTCTCTATTTTTAAAAACCGTTTTCATTTTTTAAAAACCATTTGTTTTGAAAAAGAGAGCAAAGATCGATCCAAGCTTTGAAGTACAATATATTTCAAAGATCTTAAATAACCATGCTCTGATACCAATTGTAGAAACTCGAAGGGGGGTTGAATAGTTTTTAGTTACTTTTCAAAACATTTCGCATAAACCCACTGTGCGCGGTTCTTTAAACATACCCGCGATTCCTTATCACTAACGAACCGCGTGTCCCTTTAAGGAACCGCCTTCAGTGGACGATGCCATTTGTTACATGTTAAACTTTAACAATCCTTTGTATAAAATTCTTTATCAAGCTTGACTAAGTATGAGATGTGTTTGTAATAGATAATAACTATAAGTAAGGAAACACACAAACACATCAAATCAAGAGTACACCAAGAAATAGTCTAAACACTAAGCACACACGTACTAAGCATAAGCTTTTCTGCAACTAGGATGTTTAGACTAAGTGATGTACACTTGACCATAATCTAAACATGAAGCACACACGTACTAAGCCTTAGCTTTTTCGCAACTTAGATGTTTAGATTATGAGATGCACACAACACACAACAACAAGTATGCAACTATAAATACATCTAAAAAGTTAAAGACATAAATGTAAATTAAAGTACCGACACGATAATTTATAGTGTTTCGGTCACGATGCTCCTCTTCGCCCTACTCCACTCCTCGACTACACCTTACTCGAGAGTTACTTCACTAGTCAACAAACTCCTTAAGGTGGAGAAACCATACACAACGTCGCTTATCCAATTTCCGACTCTAAGCTAAAAGTCGAGTCCTAATCTTAGGTAGGACCAATCTACACAACTTCGCCTACTTCACTATTTTCCGACACAAGGCTATATGTCGAGTCCTAATCTTAGGCAGGACCAATCTACACCCATCTACACCGATCTTCACACTAGTTATGTTTTATGGCCCAACATAACAAACCTTGTGTTTTATGGCCTAAACACATAAACCATATAGATCTAAGCACACAACATTTAGATCTATGACTCTAACACTATATCCAAGTATTAACAAACCTAGATCTACACAACTAACACCTAATCCAAGGATACCCATCACTTGGATCTTCTACCCTTACAAACACATCCAAGTGAACCCAACACTTGGATCTTCTACATATACATAGTAGGAAAACAATGACTTGATCTAGAAGGAGAGATCTTCATCATGTTATGAACCCAACACTTCATGGTAATGAAAGTGTTCTTCTTCACCTGAGAGGATGAGAGGATTGAAGGAGAGAATCACATCTTAAACAAGATTAATCTAAACTAACTAATCAAGGAGTTTAAAGATGTTTCTGAAGAAACTGTGCAAAAAGAGTTAAAAGAAAAGCTAGAAATGATCCACTATTTATAGGACAACAATGCAACGGCTATAAAGACCCGCGGTTCCTTAAGTACCCCCGCGGTTCCTTATCAATAAGGAACCGTGGGTTCCTTTAAGGAACCTCTAGCTTGGAGTCCGTGCATTTTTGTCCTTTAGTGGGGATATGCCATTTGGGGTAATTTATACCCTCAAAGGATATTCCTTTGGCATATAGAATATGCCAAATTCAAATTAAAGAATATTCTTTGGAATATGCCTTAGGAAATATTCTTTGGAATATTCTAAATTGAAATTTCCATTTTCTTTTTATTAAAACATTTTCTTAAAAATAAAGTTTATTAAAATCTTTTATCACATTTGATTAAATGTGAGTTTTAAGAAAATATTAATCCTTGATCATTTAGTAGGTTAATGACATGTTTATCCATACCTTGAGTGATTCATTCCGAATGAGATCTTGGAGATGTCGAGAGAAGTATACAAATGTATTCTTGAGTGATTACGAGTACCTTGACATTTTATATAATGCATTGCGAATTATACGTTTGTCATCAACAAAACACAAAGAGATTATATCGAAAAAACGTCGTAATGTTTGCACTAACAAAAATGAAATAAATCCTAATTAACGGCGAATGACAAACGAACCCTAGAAAGAAAAAGAACAAACCCTAAAAATCACGTCAAAACAAATAAAGAGGGGTCCAATGAGATCACCCAATATAATTAAGCAATAAAACTAGATGAATATCACTCCAACCCGGATTTAATCAAAGATTAAACCCTAGATTTAGCAACTACGTTGAATCTAATTTAATCACCTGGAAAATCAGAGTGGAGATCGATCAGTTGGATCGAACGTTATTATAAGGACAATGATAATTAAGGAATGAGAATCGAAAAAAAGAGATAGGGTTAATCGCCATGGAGAGTCACCCAAAAAGAAACCCGATAGGTTGTCTATTTCATAATATCTCTTGATATGTGGTTGTGGTGTGATTTTGGTTACGACATTATATATAACCAGAAGGTGTCTTGTCCACCAAGACTAAATAACTGCCATAAACATAAAATCTGTTTAATATTAAACCCGATTTGTATATCTTTTAATAACACAAAATATTCTGTAAATATACAGTTAAACTTGTTCGTAAAGTCTGAATATATTTCAGAATTATATTCTGTTCAAAAAATGGAAAGTGAAATCTGCAAAAAATGAGACCTGAATCTGCCTGCACCCAAGCCAGTTTTCGGAGTTGCATTCGTGTCCGCAGGTCGCGCGCCCACGCATAAGTTCAGTAGCTTCGAACCTATTTTTGGCCTAGAAATCTCACTTTTTGCACCCCCCCCCCCCCTTTCCCCGGCCCGCGTGCGCGCATTAGAGTAAAAACCCACAAATTATTTTGAAGGTATAAAGCATAATTTTCTTATGAACATGTATTCACTTCATGTTTTGGGCAATGTGGGATAAGTCCATTTTCTCCAATTTTGTGTTTCACGTGCCTCGCTTTGAGACACGATATCTCATTCATATTAACTCCATTTTGGACATATTCTAGCTCGTTGAGAAGCTCTCTTCGAGAATAACACAAAGCTACTAATTACTACAAATATATATAACCTATACATAAATTAAAATATTGCAAAACTTCGCAAAAAAACATTTTGCAAACTCAATTTTTCCAACAATCCCCCATATGAATGGAGATCGGTCGAAAACACACGAAATTTTCAGCAAAATTTATGCGGTTAAGTCCTGTATAGGATAGGTAAGTGTAACCATTTGAACCTTCCCTTGTGAGATGCACTTAGTCTCCTAGATCTGAGTAGACGCGATATCCTTGAACTCAGCCCCTGTTTACGTAGACGACAATACACACTCATACAAGACTCTCACTGACCTTGTCAAGCCCTCATAGTTGTGTTCGTTCTGGTCATGAACACTCACCTTAGATATTGCGCCCCCACAATTTCCTTTGAAGCGACTTCACTTCTCTCTTACATAGGCGATTTCATCTTGAACCATTAAAAACATATGTTTTACGATTTCATCTTGAATCATTATGCTTTATGATTTCATCTTGAATCATTAAGCCATGTGTTTAACCTCTCAACAAGTCACATTGTTAGAGGAATGGACTAGGAAAGTTATTGTATTAAGTAACTCCCCTACATTGACGTGACTTACCTCACATTTTTATGATTAGGTTGTCCTATTGAACCTAAATCTTAGGATCTTCAGTCAACTAGGTTAGGTTTTCCTTCATAGAAACTCAATCCTTTAAGGGCTTTAGTCCCATTCCTTTAAATGACTTACTACCTAACTCTCTGCTTAAGCCTTTCGTAAGCGAGTCCGTTATGTTATCCTTTGACTTCACATATTCAATTGAGATAACTCATGTTGAGAGTAGTTGTCGTACCGAATTATGTGGACGACGGATATGTCTAGACTTCCCATTATACATTATGCTATAAGCTCTGCCAATTGTTGACTGACTATCACAATGTAAACTAATGGTCGTTACCGGTTTAGGCGACCTGGGTATGTCCTCTACGAATTGACGTAACCATTCCGCCTCTTCTCCGTATTTATCTAACGCGATAAATTCTGATTCCATCATAGACTTAGCTATTACAGTTTTATTGGAAGACTTCTAAGATATAGCAGCCCCTCCTAGTGTAAACACGTATCCACTAGTCGATCTAGAATCTTTTATGTTAGATATCAAATTTGCACCAATGTATCCTTCGATAACAGTTGGATATCTAGCATAATTCAGTCCATAATCGCGATTGTATCTCAAGTAATGAAGTACCCTAGTCATAACTTTCCAATGTGCATCACTTGGATTACTAGTATATCTACTTAGCCTGCTAACAGCATATGCTAAGTCAGGTCGGGTACCTGTCATCAAATACATTAACATGCCAATAATTATTGAATACTCTAATTGGGCAACACATGCACCTCTATTTTTAGATAGATGCAAACTTGTGTCAATTGGAGTTCTATCTAGGCCGGAATCCCCTGTATTATGAGTATTACGAATTTTTTCCATGTAATGTGCTTCACTTAATGAAAGTCCAATATGAGCTCGTATGATCTTTATTCCAAGGATCACATCAGCCAAACCCATATCTTTCATGTCAAACTTTGATTTCAACATGTCTTTAGTAGACTTGATCATCTTATCATTACTGCCAACGATAAGCATATCATCAAAATAAAGACACAAGATTACATATCCACTATTTGTGTCTTTGACATAAACATACTTGTCGCATTCATTAATTTTGAATCCACTCTCTAACATGGCATGATCAACCTTTTGGATACCACTGTTTGGGAGCTTGCTTTAAGCCATACAATGACTTAACAAGCCTACACACTTTGCTCTCTTGTCCAGGAGCCATGAAACCCCCGGGTTGGTTCAGGTATATTTCTTCTTCTAAATATCCGTTTAGAAAATCCGTTTTCACGTGCATTTGGTGAATTTCCAAATTTCTTAATGCGGAAATAGCAATTATCATTCGAATAGAAGTTATTCGCGTAACAGGCGAATAAGTATCAAAGTAATCTAGACCTTCGCGTTGTCTAAACCCTTTGATCGCCAATCTTGATTTATACTTTTCAATGGTGCCATCAGCTTTCATCTTCTTCTTGAAGATCCATTTATAGCCTAGTGATTTACAACCATGAGGTAAATTAACGAGCTCCCAAGTATTATTTTGTAAAATAGAATCTATTTCACTTTTAATGGCTTCTTTCCATCGAGGCCCTTCCGAGGAATTTACCACTTCTCGGTAAGAAGTGGGTTCATTTTCTACCATAAAAGAGACAAGATCGGGTCCAAACGATTTCTCGATTCTCGACCTTTTGTTGCTTCTCGGCTCAACCTCTTCTTCCTTGGGTTGATCTTGTCTCTCATCTTGGAGATCATTATCATCTCGTTGTCTCTTATCTTAGACTACTTCATCATCTATTCTAGATGTGTTTCTAGTTTCCTTCTTTAAACAAGGAAATATGTTTTCAAAGAAGGAAACATCCCTTGATTCCATTACTGTGTTCTTTTGTATATCTGGATTTTTCAAATCATGTACAATGAAACGATAAGCACTGTTATTGATTAGCGGGTTGACCTTCCCGAGGAGGTTCCACCTAAGGTACAATCTCTTTTAAGAACTTGGAAAGGTTCAAAGTAGTGAGATAGAAGAACATCTTATGCTGCGAACTCTTAAAATTTTTCCCATTGAATTTTTCTGGTTTTTCAGCATGATTAGCAACTATGGGTGACTGATGGACCAGTTACATTCACGGTAGTAGTCGCACGAGTTTCAAGAGTACCGGTAGTCATCCTGAAAGATCAAACAAGATCAAAATCACAAACAGTTAGACAACTATTATAAATCTGTATACATGAAATTCAATCGTGATCTCTATATACTAGTATTAGATCTGCTTCAAAGAAACTCAATCTTGGTTTCAATGAATCAGGTTTATCAACTGAAAAAGCATAAAACTGTCAATTAAAATCTGTAAAGTAAAAACTGATTTCTAATGAAACTCAATCTTGGTTTCGACAGAAAACAATTTTTATAAAATCTGTTGATGATATTAACCCGATTTAATAAAAGGTTTCAATTCTGTTACACAGAGTCTGTTTTAAGATTGTAGGAAATGGTGTATACTTCTATTCAAGAAATCAAATTACAATAATAAAGTTAACAGAAACTTAAGAGAAAGAAAATAAATAACAGTAATGAAAAACAATAAAGACAAAGACGATGCGCGTGTTTAACTCGCTTCCCTTAATATAGACTCGTATTATGTTTCCCATGGTCAACGTCCAAAGCTGTTGTACAGCCGGACTTGACATACCTGCCTGAAAGATCACGAAAAGGATCGAGTGTTTCTGATCTAAGAACTACTGGAAAATCGTCTTGTAATGGAGCTAGAAAAGGCTGTGTTTTTTCTGATGCTAATACAATGAGACTATGGTCGTATTTATAACCAGAAGGTGTCTTGTCCATTAAGACTAAATAACTGTTATAAACATAAAAATCTGTTTGATATTAAACCCGATTTGTATATCTTTTAATAACATAAAATATTCAGTAAATATTCAGTTAAACTTGTTTGCAAAGTCTGAATATATTCTAGAAATATATTCTATTCAAAAAGAGGAAACTAAAATCTGCAAAAAATGAGACCCGAATCTGTCCGCATCCAAGCCCGTTTCGGAGCTGCATTTGTGTCCGCAGGTCGCGCGCCCATGCACAAGTTCAGTAGTTTTGAACCCATTTTTGGCCTAGAAATCTCACTTTCCGCAATCCTCTGCGCGCGCGTGGGCGTGGGAGTAAAAACCCACAAATTATTTCGAAGGTAGAAAGCATGAGTTTCTTATAAACATGAATTCAGTTCATGTTTTGGGCGACGTTGAATAATTCCATTTTTTCTAATTTTATGTTTCACGTGCCTCACTTTGAGACACGATATGTCATTCATACTAACTCTATTTTGGATATATTCTAGCTCGTTGCGAAGCTCTCTTCGAGGAGAACGCAAAACTACTAATTACTACGAATATATATAACATATACATAAATTAAATTAACCAACTGACTTAGCTCAGTTGTCCATCAAGGTTCCACTAAGTGATTTCCTTGGGGAGGTCTCCTGGAGGTCTTGGGTTCAAGACCTGCCAAGGGCCTTTCAGGCGAAGCGGATAAGGAATCTAACATAACTGGGCGGGGGTTCAAAAAAGACATTCTTCCGCTTGAATGTCATTACACGACTCGACCCACTAACCACTAACATTTTCCGTTCTAAAAAAATATACATAAATTAAATTATGTTCAAACTTTGCAAAAAACCATTTTGCAAACTAAATTTTTCCAACATAAATATATTTTTTAAATTATGCATTTTCTATTTAAGAACAATAATCTTAAAATGTAGAGGTCAGTACTTACTAGGGTTTACTTTGAAATTTTCGTATATCATATATTTGTATAAAATATTTATTTTTTTGCATATTCACTTTCTGATAATTAAAAGGCGGGCTATCAAAAGTTTGAGCTTAATATATGTTTCAAGCTATTTTTTAAGCTTGAGCTTGGGCTTGAGCTTAAACTTGATAAAAGCTTATCTTGATCAAGCCAAGATCGAGTTTGAGCTCAAGTTGCTTAAAAGCTTTGCTTGTAAGCTTTGCTTGATTACAACCCGTTATGATGTTCATTCTCGGACAGAAAGCAGGTTCAAAAAACTCCATATGAGAATTTACAAATTAAAGACAGGTTCACAAACGCAAACGAAGATGAAGGAAAGTTAATACCGGTTCATAAAAAATTGTTGGGTGTCGTAGGTGAAAATGAAGGATCAAAAGGAGTTAATTGTGTTTTTTTCGATCGATAATATTTGGTGGGGTCTTCACTTTAAAGTTAACGTGGTTCAAAAATAGGTTCACAAACAGTTTAAAATTGCAAAAGAAGATTAAAATAAAACTAAAACCAGTTCATAGAAGGGGTTCGCAATCTAATAACGAATCTTTTAGGGTTCGTAAAGCTAGTTGAAAAGGTGAACTGGCGAAATAATTGCAAAAGAAGGTTCAAAAAGTAAATCATCTTTTGACCAATGATTTTGAGCATAACTAATACTCTTTCCATTTTATAATTATAGTTCACCGATAAAAAACACACAGTTTAATAAAAATATATTTTTTTGTTTTTTTACTTTTTACATAACGACAATTTTACTTTTAATTAAGGACCCACTATGGTAGGTTTATATAAGAGTTTATAATCATAAAAAGGTTTATATTTCATTACAAGCATAGTGAACATTCATTTCATGTGTAGGTAAAATGAAAAAGTCTTAATTTTTGAACCTCTTTAAAAATTATCTCTACTACTTATAAAGGCTGTATAATTTTTTTCAAAAAACTCTTCATTTCTATAATAAGTAATTTCTCTCAACACTTTCTTAATTAAATTATCAACATATCCATAATAAGAAAGCCCCTTCAAAGACAGGAATAAAAAAAAGTTGTATGTCATAAATAAATTTACATTTTAAATGTCAACTGCACTTATATTTGGAAACTAAATATTATGTTTCATCTTTGCAACCCTAAAAAAACTCTACTTTGTAGTTCATGCAGCCTCAAAAGCTGTCGATGTTCTTCTCTTCATACATGGAAATAAAATTTCTGCCAATAAAAGATACCGATTCTACTGTGTTTCAAAATCATTCGGCTTCTTCAATACTCTTTCCACACTCCCTTCAGTTTCATTATCAATTTAAATTCAATTTCAGTATCAATTCACAATTAGTTTCAACACAACCAATTTGTCAATGATTAAAAGAAACACCCAAAAATACACACCAATGTGGTCTTTGATTCAGGCGCATTCATCAACCTAAGAGTGGATCTATGTCGGGTTTTTAATTTGAATCACATATACTGCATAAGTTGTATGTTTTTTTATGTTATCACTTTAATTTTGCGCCGACTCATTCATGTTGAATGACTTTTTTTTCTGCAGATTGTGGGTCTTAATAAGATTTCTTTCACCAGTCAAATGAGTAAGTATTTTTATTTTTTAGGTTCTCAATCTTCTTTTTCAACGACCATTGTATGAAAAGGGGTAATGAATCAAACAGGTGAATATAGATCTCTACTTGTTTTAGGTTGTCTTAGGGGTGTTTGGATTCCCTAAGACTAATGATCTACTAATCACATTTAGTTAAGATATTCTAAATAAATTGTTTCAAGCTACTTATTAAAACTGCTTATTAGCTTATTATAATTTAGTCTATTATAAGGTTGCTTATTAGCTTATTATAGGTTATTGTTACGAATAAGTTGATTTAAAGTAGATTCAGTTAAGGGGAAATGCATGATGATGATGTGTAGTTGATGAATAATATTATTGTACATATAATATTCGATTGATATGAATCATGTTATATTTTTTTATTATGAATTTCAAATGATAAGTCTGCAAATGATTATCTAATTGATGCGGTTGTTTTACAGATAGACCGATGGCCAAATAGCTCTTGCAGATGGATTTCAAATCAAAGGTATGTAACAAGAATTAACCTTTTTGTTTTCGTATTTTTGTTATAAACAATTATCCAGGATCCATGTTACTGATTTATCTCTTAATTCCAATCAAAAAGTTTATGCAAATTTAGTTATGATTTCCCTTGTTTGAAATAAGATTAAAACTTGAGTAATATTTTGATTGATCACCAGTTGTTTGATAAAATGAGAAAATGCTCTATATATATGCAACAAGGTAATGCGATGATACTTCATTTATGTATATATGCAACAACGTTATCGTCTATAATTTATCTTAATCAGCAAAGTGATAATGAGTGAATGATAATGGTGAGCGTGTGTAATTTATACTAAATTGTTGGCTGTTCCAAGATTTGGGCATCTGTATACGCCAACGAGAATATGCTTTGAAACACTTTCCTGATGATCTTCTGTTCACAGTAGTTAGCACCTAATAGTTGTTACTGAAATAAGTTATTTACATGTCTCAACATTCCATCTAACTTATTTATGTCTTATATGTCTTAAAGTTGTACGACATGGTGCCACCAATACTAACAAAATTTGGAATCTTAGTCATCTTATCTTGAAACTTATTAGTTGGACCTTGAAGGTAGATAAGCATGGTGATCAAATAAGTGTCAAAATTCTGTAATCTCCAAACTTATTTATTGAAATCACTAATAGTATTTACTAAGTACTCTCATTCTGTTATGTAGATTTTCGAATCTGATGAAAGGGCTTTATAGTATCACAAAGACGTTAGGTGGTCTATAGTTGTTCGTGTCAGTGATTAAAGATGAGGAACATATCTTAGAGAAAGCAATTGGGTGTTTCGAACTAACTCTAAGATGCATGTATTAATCCAAAACTTTATCTTTTATTATCATTTCTGATTTTCAGCTTCAAAATTACTATCTAACATCAGATTTTCCATGGAATTCATAGGACGCATATCAACAGATATCCGGTGAAAATTTTGACCAATGAGGTTCTAAGATCCTAAAAAGGGCAGCAGAAGCTCAAAGCCACCAACTACAAAAACATTATGAAAGTTTTCTTTAACTTTTTTAACTCCCTGGCGAGGAAGAGATTGATGAGGATAAACAAATTATGGCTTTACTTTATACCCAAAATATTACTACATGGTTTGGTAAATTATACCCCCATATTGTTTCATCCATTCCAGATAAAAAGTTTGACTTACACTCTATGTTTTTCATGCTTTATTGTGTCGAAAGTAGTTAGGATGGTCAATTCTATTGATTTTCCTAATGTCATGTCGATGATGTTTCACACGCTGAACTTCTTCAAAATTAAATCAGACAAGATTATGACACTGGGTAGGTATTTTGTTTGTACATTTCTAGAACTAACGAGCTTATAATGAAAATTTTAGTGAAGGTTGAAGATATATTTTTGCTTCTTTATATACTTAGTTTTTCTACCTCTAATTGTATAACTTAAAAGTAAGTTGCTTCTAAGGGTTATACCATTTATTTATTCGTCATTCTTTTAAATTACACATGTTTTACTAAGACCTATATGTTAATAGATGTTCTATTGACACATGTTCTTTCTACTGAGAATTACTCCTTTAGCTTAGAGTTTGGGTTATGCAACGGGGTGAGCACTTCTTAACATGTTCTCGTGACTTTTAAAAAATAATATTCAACCACTTGGTTTGACACAAAGACCTCGCATGTTATAGGGGCCATACATTTATATCATTTCATTGCATGACATCTTATACATAAAAAGTTACCTAAAACATTTATTTTCTAGCATGTTCTGTTAATTCTCTTATTTTCAATACTAAAATATAAATTGCTTATCCAAACTCCAAGAATAGTTTAGTGTGCAAAAAACCTTTGTATCCATGACTTTAAAAATGTTCACAATTCATGCTCGGGCTACTTAGGCGAATTATGAGTTTACTATAATATTCATTTTAAAAGCGAGCTTTTGAGCAACAAATTTTGTAGAATTTGCAAGTGGTCTTCTTAATCCCCCATTTAGCAATGCCCCATAATTGATTATATTATGCATACACTGATGAATGTGATGGTTAAGACTGTTCAACAATCACTGTTTAGATCAATCTTATTAAACATGTTGTCAGTTCTTGGTTGCAGAACGTTTTTCAATCCAATACTTAACATGCGCACTTACATACTCATGCAGGTATTGCAATTCACTTAAGTCATGAAAATGTATACAGTTATGTAGGTAACTTTAAGTACCACAGTTATTACCATGACATTTCTCACATAACATTTTACCTATACGTCATGTGTTTTGATAAATTAGGATGAAAATTATGTCAAGAAGATGTTTAACGAAAACATACATGTTTATAGAAAATAGGATGAATTAAAAACGCATGGGTTATAAGCAAATAAATAGTGACATTAGTAAACCAACTAAGCTAGCTTAGTTGGTCATCAAATGTAACTATGAGGAGGTGTTTTTAGATACGTTTTAAGTTCGAGTCTCACTAAAGATTGTCAAGGGCTTGAAACAAATATAAGCATAAGGGAGGTATTGAAATAAATATAAACATAATTGAGGTTTATCCCTTAAAAGAGAAGGTTTGATGCTTGCAGCTCAAATGAATATCATTGTGGGCTCGAATTACTAACTAAAAAATATTAAAAAAATAGCGACATTAGTCAATTTTTTGTAAATTAAATTTTATATTGAAAAGGCTGGAGTTAGTTACACCTATTATATGCGCACACTTGAAACGGTATTACAAAATTTGGTGATATATATATTTTTAAATCAAATATAACAAAAGTAGGTGTTTGTTTTTCTGAATCTTTTCACACATGGTCAAACTTCATGTTGAATTATGTAGAAGGACATCATGTGCAACAAGGTATTACTAAAATCAGTGAAAAAGTTTGCCGAAAGAGGAGTCTATACCTCAAATGTCGTGTATCAAGATATTTTAAGCGGCGAGTAAAATGCGTTATTAAATTTTATCTCATAAATAATAATTTATGTAATGTTTCATTAAATGTTTGATACATGTTTATTTGATATTTTATCTTAAGTTGAATTATCGCATGTTACGACATCTTACAATTACAGTCTGATCTTATATCGTTAATATCTTTTGTCACGCAAGTTCCGCCGCTATGCGCGGGTACTCGCCTAGTATCCATTTAATTCATTTGTTATATAAAGCATTTTATAACGTTGTAAAGATTTATATGATAGTGAATGTAGGTTTATAATGTCAAAAGGTTTAAAAATTAATGATATGTATAAACTTTTATTAAAGGTTTATTATAAGGGATGTAGTTTGCACATTCCATTATTTGATTAACATACTCAAAATGTTGTGTGTTGACATTTATACACATAAAATTTATGTTGAAATTTGTCCACTCTACTAAATAAAGTAAGGGTATAAAAACACACAAATAATCTGAGTATGTGTAGAGTATGCAAATAATTTCCCTTATTATAATAGATGCTCTAATTAATTAACAAAATTTTATTGTTTGTAATAAAAATTTATGTAAGAAAGATAATCTTGATTTAAATATTTTTATCCATTTTAAAAATAAACTAGAACGTGAAAATAAACTAAATAAAGTTGAGTATAAATTTGAGACGGAGAAAGTAAGTTTTAAGAAAGTTATTAAATTATGTCCAACTTGATGTGAAATAGGAAGAAAATATTATAGGTTGATTTTGAGGTTGAAAAGTAATTTGATACAGTAGAAAGGTTGAAAAGAAGAAGTTAAAAAAAAGGAGGGTTGAAAGAAAGGAAAGGAAGCAGTATTTTTTCAAATGGCGATGGTGATGGCGATGAAAAGTGAGACAGTGAAAAGAGCAGAGAAATTAGTGGAAGAGATGATGGGTGGTAACGACGCATCTCACGACGCTGCTCACGCGTTTCGTGTCCGTGATTTAGCTCTCTCACTTTCCCGTGAAGAACAACTTCCCGATTCATCACTCCAAATTGTATGTCACTTTTATTTTATTAATAATTATAATTTACATATTACGAGAAGGCAAACGGGCAACAAAAATACAACGTTTGTGGATTTAGGAGTCAAAACATTACTATTCATAACACGTTTTATTCTCGTAAGTAGCTCCACCGCCTCAGGTAACACGTGTTGATTTTCAACACATGCTTTCTCGTGTTTAGTCACGTTGCACGAGGCGGCTTTTATAGCAGCCTCACCCGCTGTAAAATCTCGACTGCCTAGCCCCACGAGAGGAGAAACCCTTGTCAAATTTTCATACTTGTCACATTCTACTAGTACTATATGTTTCAAACATAACCCACTAGGAATGTATTACTTATTTCTGTGGGAGTCCCGCCCGCCAATGTCAACTCTGGTTTTATCATAACTATTGGTTTACAAATACCCCCATTTTACAGCTGAATAGGTGCTCCCATAGGTTGTTTTAGCTTATCCTATTTGCGGAGGATCATTCATCATATCTATCTTACTACTATTGCTTGCAGGTTGAGCTTGCTGCACTACTCCATGATATAGGTGACTGCCTGCTTCTTGTCAACTTCACTTTTTTATTGCTCATTTAGGATTTAACAAAATTCAACTTCTATCCTTGAGGAAACAAAAGCATCATCAAATTTTATATTTGCTATTCATAATAATTCATGTCATGTGCAGGGGACTACAAGTACCTGAGGTACGCTCTCATTTTTATTTCAGTTTGATGCAAATCTGTTTTCACATATAAATATATTCATCAATGCGCCTCAGAAACATTTTTTGGTGCAAACGAGTATTTCGTCTTTAGTATTAGTTTGCCTTTTCCGAAACTAAAATCACCCTTTTATATCTAGAAAACATTTGTGGCTTCTTTCAACATCTATGATTTTACCTCTCATTCTTCATTATTTTTTTCTCCTAGAGTTATAGGCATTAATATTAGGTATTCATACTGTGTTGTTTAGTCAAAGTTCAGTGTTACAGCTTAATGGCGTCCTGTAGTGTCCCTGCAATACTTTATGGCAGTAATAGCATATGGTCTCATATATGTTGAACTGTCGTGTAATATTTCACTTCCTTCTGTCAATTGCTAATAACTTGTCCTATTCCGTGATGCAGGGATCCATCTGAGGAAAAAGTTGTAGAGGAGTTTCTTGCAAAAGAGGGTGTGGATATGGAAAAAAGCAGCAAGATTTTAGCTATTATCAAGGGAATGGGTAAGTTCGTTATAGTGAGATATAGCTAACACGCACACGCATAGTACACTGATCAACTATATTGCTTCTAGTTAATTTTGTGCATCAGTGCTATTGACAAGTTTAATTTGTTGCTTTCTTTGAATGTAAAGGTTTCAAGGAGGAAATAAATGGAGTTGCCAATGCCTCTCATACACCGGAGTTTGGAGTTGTGCAAGATGCTGACCGTCTAGATGCTATTGGTGCTATTGGTATAGTAACATCTGTTCTTTTTAGCTCTTAATTAATCACTTGCGCTTTTTGAAATTCCATGGTCATTCACGATAATGAGATGTTGTGATTGTGTATACATATTGAGCCAGCTTACATGTCTGAATGTGTGTAGAGGATTTTTTTGATTTATGTTACTGGGTAGATTATCATCAATGATATGTCTGAGCAATTATATATCTTCGTCTTCAGAAATTATACACTTTTTACTGTTTACTTGGCCCCAGAGAATAGTCTCAAATTACCATTTCTTTTTACTTCAAACATGGGTAAATGACATTTTAGTTAATTGCATCAAATCATGTGGCGATTTGCCTTAAGATCCTTTTAGTCCATTGGTTCCTTATTGGTGTATGTGTTGATTACTTTATCCTGAAGATACATTTAAATGTTTTTGGTTCCAGGGATTGCTCGTTGTTTTACCTTTGGTGGAAGTAGAAACAGAGTGCTTCATGATCCTAACATTCAGCCTCGGTCAGATTTGTCCAAGGACAAATACATGAACAAAGAACAGCAAACTACTGTGAATCACTTTCATGAGAAGCTTCTTAAGCTAAAGGATCTTATGAAAACAAAGGTGGTTATATTTTACCATCTGGTCATATTTTCACACTTATGTAATTAAATTTTTAACAAGTTCAAGTTCAAGTTCAGCAGTACTCTTTTTATATTGTTTTATAATTTGCATGTAACTTTTTTTGTTTCTTTGTGGAATTTCAGGCAGGGGAGAGAAGGGCTGAGAAAAGGCACAAGTTCATGGAGGAGTTCTTAACAGAATTCTATGAAGAATGGGAAGGGAAAGCTTGAAATAAGGTAGAGGCACTAGAACATGTCAATTATTGACATTGTTCAGACTACTACGAGGTATTAAGAAAATAGAGCTTCACTATAGGCTAAATAAACAAAAAATTAGGCCGACGAGAGATGCCTTCAACCTTAGAAAAACCTATAATAGCACTACCAAATCGTTTATTTATATGTAAGTTACAGAAAATGCATATCCTTCTTTTGCCTGTCTCTATCCATCTGCTTTCTTCATTTTGCGCAATACAATTTCGACTTATAAATATAAAATGGTTTAAAACAAAAAAATAATAGAAAAAGAATAAGTTTAAAAAAAAACACCACATAAACGCACCACATCTTCACTGGGAGCTCAATATTTAATATTCTGGTACATTTGGAGTTCAGACTCGTTACGCTTGAGAAGCTTCACTTTGAGCCCATGTTGCATATACATAGTGAGTGCAAGCTTTGGAACCACTGGATGATTTTCCACCACCGTCACTTTATAGCGATATAAGATTGATGCTGCTGCAAATTTCATCTGATAGTAGGCAAAGTCTTTCCCTAAGCACAACCTAGGCCCGCCATTAAATGCTGTGAACTTGTAGGCTGATTCACTCATGAAACGCCCATCCCTCAACCACCTCTCTGGCCTGAACTCTCTGCAGTCTTTCCCCCATATTGCCTCCATTCGTCCCATTGCATAGATTGCATAAATCACTTTTGTTCCTTTCTTTAGCACTGTCCCGTCTGGAAAGACATCATCTTCAACAACCTGTATTTCGAATTTCCGCAGGAAACAATTGTTAAGCCAAATCTTTGAACTGGTAGTCAAATCACTGTGACTCATTTTTTAGCGCCACGAGCCAAATTCTTTGTGCTATTTGGAGTTGGATGCTTAGCAGTAGAGGTGGAAGTACGGGGCAGGTTTTGTTGACCCGGAACTAGTTTTTAGGACCACGAGCCAAATTCTTTGTGCCATGATGGTAATAGGTCAAAATTACTGGTTATTGTTATAATCCAAAAATGGGTTGGGTCAGGTTTTGCTGACCCGGAACTATTTTTTCATTAATTTATTCACTTATTGAATAGATTAAAATTGCGAAAATATGATATCACTTACAATTTAGTTATTTTAAATGAGATGGGTGTGGGTAGTTTGTATGCAGTTGTGCTTTAAAAATATACTTTTGACGGCTTTTGACCTCATTTGACCTGTTCATTAGTAAATGGATTGAAACTGTTGCCTCAAACTACATTAACCCCCTGGACTGGTTACGTTAGAAGTGTCAGATACCACAATCAAATATGGTTATGATATTAAGTCTTACCTCCTTATGATCCACGGGCACAGAAGGGTATAATCTCAAGGATTCTGATAAAGCGGCATGCAGATAGTCCATCTTTTTCACCTCTTCTGGTCTAAAAACTAGATCCCCCTTTTCGTCGTCATCTTCCCTATTCTTCACGATCTGACATATCTCATTTAGGATCTTTTCTTCCACAGTTGGATTACGATCAAGAAGCCAGAAAAACCAACTTAACGCCACTGATGAAGTATCCCTTCCAGCTAGTATAAAGTTTACACATATATCACGTAAAAACTTATCTGAAAAAGGTTTTCCCTGTTCATCTTTGTGTCCCATAAAGATCGTCAACAGGTCAGACCTTTGTTTCTTGTCATCTGACGGCAATGAGATTTCTTTCTTCCTGGTTCGGATCACTTCATCTGCAAAACTATCTACTCCTTTTATTGAATGCTTCAGTTTCTTTTCAGATCCTATGTTCAGATGCCTCATGATCTTCCATACCATGGTTGGACTAACAAACCGTAGTATAGTTGCTTCTGTAGCTGCTTCAAAGGCCTGAGCAAATGGTATCTCAGGTAGCCCGGGACTTAAGCAACCGGGGTCCACACCAAAAGCTAGCATACAAACGTTATCGAACGTTAGTCTTAGGAGAATATCCTGTAGATCAATCTCAGCAGATTGTTCAACAGACTCCTTCAATACAGGCAACAGTCTTCCATGAACGAGCTCTAACAAAGACTCGGTAGTCATGTTTCTAAACTTGGCCGAATGAAACTCAATGCTAGCGGTCTTCCTCTGCTTCTGCCAGATGTCATCATCAGCATTAAAGATCCCAGTTCCAAGAAGATCTTGAAGACAATGCCTGAAATAAGGTCCTTTTGGATACGCTTGAAACCTGGATTTGAGAAGATGCTCAAGGTTGCGAGGATCAGCAGTAACAATACAGTTGAGATTGGTAAGCCAAGGACCCATAAAAGTAAAGGTCCCGTTTTGTCTAGAAAGAATTTCAGAAATCCATTCATACAAATCGACCCGAAGAGCAAGTAGTAAAGAAGGCAACATCCCAACAAATGGCCACACGGGTAGGCCTTTTCGTTTACGTTGCCTTAGAGAATTTATAGCCGCGAAAACCAAAACGGCTAAGAAAAGCTCTAGAATTTGAACATGGGGCAAGAAGCCGAACCTGAAGGCGGCGACCGGAGTGAAAGAAAGAGAAGAAGTAGACATGGTTTGGGTGGAGTTGAGAGTAGAAGGTGAAAGGTGATAGTCCATGGTAAAGATATGTGAAGAAAGAGGCAAGTCATGTATTATATGAGGGTGAAGAGGGGTAAGGTGTTGCTTGTTGTGCATGAGAATGTGATTTGGTGACCAGAAATGAAATTGAAAGGTGGTGTGAGTGTGAGTGTGAGTGAGTACAAGTGGTATGATAATTTAGGTGAATTTAGGGTAATCAACAAAATTGGTTTGTGTTTAGTTTTTTTTGGAATTAGTTGGTATGGAGGTTAACCTAAGTAACACAAGTCTCAACAAAGGCTAACAACCTCCATATCTGTATTATTAATTCAAAAGTATTTATTTAATTTAACAACAATTTGTTTGATAATCATCTACTATCTAGAATTCTAGATGCTTAACAGGTTTAATCTACTAGTATAACTGTTTTGAGATGGTTAGTAAGATGAGTCGTATGTCTTGGTTCGAAATGATTCTGGCTATCGCGTTGGGTCGAAATCATAACCGTTAATGAGAATCATGAGTACACACCTACGTTTCGATCATTTTAACTCACAAGTTTCATACATTAACACTTTTACATGTCGGTTTTAATTTGTCCAAAACATCCCAAAGTTATAAATACTTTACGTTTCGTATCATTATCAATCTATTTATAGTATTCGTTCAAGAGCTTGAACTTTGAACCATGCTAAGTTATAAATGGAAGTAATCTTAAATACTTGCTTCATCATTATTGGGTTACATCTAAAACTATATCTGGTTATACTTTTACATTACCAAAGTTAAATGCGAAAAAAAAAAAAACTAAATAGCCACGGGACTAGAGAATTCATGACCATTAATCAGAGATATCGTAATTTTAGAGATAAATTAACTTGAGCGCATTATTAATTAGTTTAGGGCTAATGACTTAAAAATGCATCTAACTTGACACTTTTTACCGTTTTATGTGTGTACCTGGTGACCTGCTTGACTGGTTAGCAGGTTGCCTTAACGACCGTTAAACTTTTTATTACAACGTTAGTTCTTTATATTAACGGCCATTAACATACACACTTAAAATTTGATTTTTTTTTAAAATAAAACGTAAAACATTAAAAAAAGTATATAACTTTGTACAAAAAATTTCTTTAGAAATATAATTTACGCACGTTTGAATAAAAATGTTTTAAATATTATTATTTTTAAACATGTTTTTGTTAACTTTTAAAATTTATATAAAACGTGTTTTACAAAAACAAAATCGAAATATTTGAAATTATTTTTTTACAAAATTTTAAACTTTTTTTATTTTTATTTTATAGAAATTGTGTGTATATATAACTTTTTTTATAAAAAAAATTTAACGAAATAATTTTTTTTTTACAAAAAATTTATTTTTCTTTTTAATCTTAAAATTCTCAAAGTAAAAAACCGCAGTTTTTTTACAAAAAGTTTTTTGAACCTTCGAAATTTTTTTTGCAGAAAAACATACTATTAGTTAAAAAAATTTAAAGTTTACAAAACTAAAAGTAGTGTTTTTTTCACAAAAATCGTACCTTTTTACAAAATTTAAGAACTTTTTTTCTTTTATATAAATTGTGTGCATATATTATTTTTTTTTAATTTTTTAACGAAATAACTTTTTTCGCAAAAAAGTTACTTTCTTTATTGAAAAGAATTACTTTTCTTTTAAAAACAATTTGTGAAAAGTATGACATTTGGTTTTGAAAACATTAAAATTCTAAAATAAAATAGCATGATTATCTGCAAACAAAAAAATAGAAGGTTTCAAAAACTTTTTTTCTAAAAGTACGGTTTTTTACTTTAAAAATTTTAAGATTACAAAAAGAAAAATAATTATTATTTTGTAAAAAAGTTTTCTAAATAAAATTATATATACACACAATTTATATAAAATAAAAAAATAAAAGTTCAAAATTTTGTAAAAAGGTACGATTGTTTTTGTAAAAAAAAGAATTTAAAAAATTTCAGTTTATTTTTGTAAAAAAGTATGACTTATACTTTTGAAAATTTTAAATTTAAAAAAAATATATTTTGATTTTCCGCAAAAAATTAAGATTTATAAAGTACGAAAAAGTTAAGTTATATATAAGATATTTTATATAAATTTTAAAAGTAACTAGCACATGTTTAAAAATAATAATTTTTTAAAATTTTCTATCTATACATGCGTAAATTTATTCTTATATTTTTATATAAAGTTACATGTTTTTTTAAGGTTTTACGTTTTATTTAAAAAAAATCAAATTTTAAGTGTTTATATTAATGGCCGTTAATATAAAGGACTAACGTTGTAATAAAAAAATTAACGATCGTTAAGGCAACCTGCTAACCAGTCAAGCAGGTCACCGAGTACACACAATGTACGAAATCACAAAATTTAATGATAATATATGAAAGAAAAAAAATGATTACACAGAACGGTAAAAAGTGTCAAGTTAGATACATTTTTAAGTCATTAGCCCATTAGTTTAGAACATAAATTGTGGTCCGGGAAACACCACGTTAAAACAAGGTCGCATCATTGTAGAAGCATCAAGCATGATATCGATGTTAAGTTAATAGCTAGCACTTGAGTATAGTTATTACAAAACTAGATTATACGAGTACGTTCTACCAAGTAAAACATAACCATTTGATACCTGTTACCAAACTTCCAAGAATAACATGCCCACTTCTTATTTTATTTTAGAGTTTCACCAGGCCGTTTTTATGGTGTAGAAAGTGAGTAAACGTTCAAGGCCAACAAATTTTAAGTGCCTAAAAAATATATGCCGCGTTAACATTTATGTACCTAATATCTTATAAACGATGATACTTTATGTATAACATTCTTTCTTGAAATGTCTCGTAAAGTAATTTGTACATGGTTCTGAAAATTTTCAAAAGTTCTAAAACGCTTCTGATTTTCACCGTAATAAATACTCTAGAACAAGCTATCCAAGTTACATGGGATGCAATTTTTTTTTTTTTTAACCATAATTATTGACACACTCGCCAACTAATTCACGAGGTTTGAATCTATCGTTACACAGACTCAAAACAGGTAAAGTCCTCCCTTTTCAAGAGGTTAGCGTGACCACTTTAAAGTTGTTTGCATCTAACAAAAATTGAACTTAAAACTTCACACACTTTAAAGTAATAACCACAAACTTTTTTTTTCACTAAACCACTTTTGAGTGTAACCTTTTTACGACTCTTTCCCTAACTACCGTTAAATATGTATATAATGTGATTTTAACCCTAAACCTTATGTGAAGAGGTCATGTGTTATCAAACGTGATAACCGGAAAAAAAAGAGAAATGATTTAAGAAAGGTATAATTGAAGGAAAGAAAATGTCTTTGAAATAAACGTAGTCATTTTTTATTGCAGTTGCAAAATGCAGTTAGATGTTTGGGCAGTATAAGCGATCAAGGAGTAGTTTCGTGATTTATTCTAAATATTTAATAACTTGATTTCTAATAATGAGGTCAATTTTTTATTTATTACTTTGTGCGATGTTCTATTATTTGCCTGTGTTATTGCTAAATCGGGGAGTTGAAAATAAGCATAAATCCGGAGATTCTCGAATAGGTTAATCTTTCAAACTGCTGCTGAATTCATGGGCATGCAAGAGCAACCTAGCGAACTGGACGAAATCAAGAAATAACCCTTCACGTGCGAAATTATAGAAACGTACGAGAATTCTTGCAATATTTCTAAAAAAAAAATTGGTTGATAACTTGAATGGTTGTCATCTTCATAGGTTAAGTTTATACGTGCAAATTAAACTCATACTAGTATGAAATTAGAAATTAAATGCAACTAGCATTTTCTAAAGAACAGTCATGATTAAAAACGGTTGGGAAAAAAGGGACTAATTAAGGTGATTTATCAATAAAATTAGTGAAAGAAAACAAAACTCTTTATTCAACACTAGCAGGGTACCCGCGCAATGTGGCGGCGGGTACCCGATAACTAATTTTATGATAAGCAAGTAATGTGTGGGTTTCAGTGGTGGTTGTCCCATTCGTAGCATTGTTGGGTTTTGGTGGTGGAGCGTTGACGTCGGTGGCTTCTACGTAGCAGCGGCGGTTAACTTGATTATGGTAAATGCTGAGAGTTCTTTAGAGCGAGAGAAAAGAGATTAATTTGTGTCTTTTAAATTCTTGTGTGTATTTTGCAACTAATGAAGGAGAAGAGTAACAAAGAACATGGAGATTTATATATGTCTGAGTTTTTATTTCCTATGTATGTTACATACTTGCATCTTAAATGGATTTGTTGTTACACTTTGGGTTGAAGACGTTTCTATAATGGACATTACATCTCTTAATTGAATTGAATAAATGTTGCTGTTACAAAGCCATAAAACTGTGTACTCAATTATTTAGTTGGTCAATTGGTTATTTTGACTTCTTTAATTAGAAATGTTTGGGGCTGAAAAGTTTAAGACTTCTAAATATAGAAAAGTCTTAAATCTTTTATAAAGTAGTAAGATTATTGAATGATTACAATTAGTTTTTCCGGCATGAAACACCTGAATTATAGTTTTCTATGGTCTCGTTAAGGCTTTGATTGTTCCTTGCTCAAAAATTTGAGCATATGGATGATTGCGTTTGGCATAAGACTAGTAGTAACGGTGATCGAAAAATGACGATGGTTATCCATGTCATTTTAACGTTAACTTAACTTTTATTTTCTCAAAAGTTAAATACATGACCAATTGAGTTACTGCCCCGAAGTATTAAACTAGCCGTAACAAGCCAACCATCACAAGAATCAATTAAAAAAAATGCTCATATACACAAACATATGTACACCATTCGGTTAGATAAATGGCCGAGTCTCTTGGCTTTTCCTAGGAGGGACGCGCCCTATAAGAAGAGAAGGGTTGTGTTTCATGATACGACACTCCGACAGGACGCCCTATGAAGTACATATTTAATCTATTAAAACCGTTAGACTAAACTTGTATCTAACATTCTAACAATCTACTTGTTTTGTTTTTTTCTTGTGTCTTTAATTCGTTATTAGGTGGTTACATGGATATAAACTTGAGTAGCTTTTGCTATATCACCTACTTTTAGTTTGCCAACATCATCTCATTCTACTTTAGATCACTTTTACCAGTGTACAACCTCGGATGTAATTAGGCTTCCAACCATCGGTGATGAGCAATCAAAAGACACATTGTTGCTCCTTTCTTATTACATATGTGCATCGCCAACTGGTTAGCAATTGTTTTGAGAGTACAATTTGGTGGCTGCAACCAAACATATAACAAGGAAAAATGAGACACGCAGTGTTTTGTATACTATGTATCAATCAATATATGTGTTTAACTCGCCTATGTTCATGCATGTGGTTCGATTAGTGCTAACTAATACTGTACAAGGTTAATTTATTGGTTGGGCGTATCACGCAATCCCAGTAATGATGACACTCGTGAATACGACTAGTCTAACATCCTATAATAGAAACTTGCTTGTTTATATACTTTTTGTCGTCAAAGAGATTTTACTCGGTTCGTACCACTTACGAAAAATTTATAAATCGAGACTTTGTGAAGTAGAATCGGGATCAAAAATCTTATTATAATGTACTTTTTTTAATAGTAAATGTATTAGAAGATTGACACGTTGTTTTTTAAATTAGACAAAATGGAACCTGTAAATTTGTATTCTTTTAGTTTGTCATTCGAGAAAAAGTAAAAATTGGATCATAGTAGATCCTAGGGTCCTATGATCAAGATCAGAACTTAGGCATGCAAAGATCTTATGTAAGATCTGAATCGTTTTTACTTTGCAGTATCGTAAAATCGTAAGATCCTTATATTAGGCTTTGGGTATTCCAACACCATCATGTTAGTATCCGGACACCAGTCGACACCTCCAATGATTTGAAAGTAAAAAAAACAGTGAAAGGTCGTTGATACAAAGGTTTTTGCTAGGTTCAATTTTCTCTCGATATCCTCTCGAATTGATCTCAGTTAAAAGTGGAATGATTTGTTCTTGGTGACAAAAAGTGGATTTGGTTTTCTATTCTACTAAACAGATAAATGAATAAAATGGTAATGAAATAAACTTAAAACAGGCAACAAACAAATAAAAAGCAAAACTTGAATCAATACTTGGAAAAATACCCTATGCGGAATGTAAGCCTTATGCGGAATGTTTGGCTATTCGGAAAGTATAGCTCTATTCGGAAAGTTGGGCTCTATGCGGAATATCAGGGCTTATGCGGAAAATTTGCTATGCGGAAAAACATTGCCTATTCGGAACATTTGGTACCATGCGGAATAAAAGGGATCTATGCGGAAAATATGGGCCAATCGGAAAGTAAAGCCTATGCGGAATATAGGAGCTATTCGGAAAGTATGGCACTATTCGGAATATGTGAAAAGTTCCGAATAAGAAAACAATAAAAAGCCTATTCGGAAAAATGTTCCGAATAAGGAAACTGAGAAATGGCTATGCGGAATATCCAGAATATTCCGAGTAATGAAACGAAAACACCCCTATTCGGAATATTTGAAAATGTTCCGAATAAAGGAAACACAAAATGATCAATTCGGAAAGTAAAGGCTATTCGGAATGATCTGGGAGATGAAGAACAGTAGCAGACGACCCAAAACAGGGAACACGAAATTTTAATCAAAATCGAACTAAATACTCAAAAACGTTTTACCAAACTAACCAATAATCATTAACATACCATAAGAAACAAATCCCACCAATAAAAACACTAAATCAACAACTTTTTAGAATCAAACTAGAATCAAAAGAAACTTAGAAACTTGCAATAAAAATGATGAAGAACAAGATGAATAGAAAGATGGAATGGATTGATTAATGGAAGAGTAACAAGGTTAATGATCAATGATTACAAGATTGAAGGAAAAAGAAAAATGAAAAATCATCAAACACCCTAGTGGTGTTTGTGATGAAAACCACGAACCAAAGGAACTGGGGAAAAGAAAAAAATGAACTAACTCCCTAATTGTGTGAAGGGAAAGACTATTTATACTCCTAGTGGTTGGTTGGTGAGTGGGCTTTCTCCCTTTCTTCTTGTCTTCTCGTCTTTTCAGAAAAGTTGACGTTTTCGATTCTGATTCGGGATTTGTCGTCGATTAAATCCAACTCGTCTTTTAATTTCTTCGTTAAATAGACTTGAGTTTCTTCGACTTATGAAAATCTTCCATCTTTAGTCCTTTTCTTCGATAAATCTTCGAATAGGCCTAGTGACTTCAAATCTTTTGCACCTCTTGGACAATAGACTTCGTCTTGAGTCTTTTTCCTTGGTAAATCCCGTGCAATCCCATGTTTTCTTTAATATTCATCCGGTTAGCTCTGAAAACACAATAAACACAAAAACCACGCATAATTCCAAACAAATGATATTAAATACGTGTTTTGGTCTTGTTTTAGCCCGAATTAAGTGGTAAAAGGATGGGTGTTTACACACCTATCAAATCCCCTACACTTAACCATTGCCATGCCCTCATGCAATGCTTAGTGATAAAGCAATTTTACCTTTTTCTCATAATTAATCAACCTTGGCCTTATTTAAACTCTACTAAACAACAATTAAAATGCTAAGAGAAATTAAAACTTAAAAATAAACAAAAGGATGGAAACAACTTGTAAAGAAATCAAGGACTTACATTAGGACTTTGGTGTTGCGAAGATTTATCACCCTCAAGTTTCACGTTCCCCAAACTAAGCTTAAAAACGAGATCATTGTTATTATAAGTTAGTAAATCAAACACTTACACACATGGCTTAATTAAATACTTAAACTCCCTTATTCCTAAGTGTATCTCTTATATTTTATTTTTGTCTTAGAATGATCATGAAGATGCATTTTTGGACTTATTTCGATAGTTTTTTAAGGCTGAAAGCAAAGTAGGACGATTTGATCAATAGTTAGCTAAAGGACAAAATCTCTTAAAACTGCTTCTCGGGATATCAAAAAGTTCATATCTTGGCATAACTTGGTTCACGATTTGAGACCTTTCTCGGGCCGATATTTGGCATGTACTTCATACTTCATATCTTCGAGAGACGTTCTTGAGATAATGGTCTTCTCATCATAATAGAGTTTCTTCACTTGGAGACTTTTGAGGGGTACTCCAACTTTGTTGACCACGACTTCATGATTATTTTTTCAATCTCTAATTGGGATTTTGAGATACAACGATCCGCCTCCTTTTCGGACTTGGATCTATTTATCCTCATACCTTGTTAGGGTCTTTTCGGATAGACTTCTCCATGATCTTTATGGGAGTTGATTGCTTTTCGTCGTGAGTCTTGATCCTTCATATTGACTTTAGGAATAATGCTTTTCACATCACTTTGGATCTTCAGCAATAAAATTGAATCCTCATGCCTTGTTAGGGCCTTTTCGGACTCGCCAATCTTCGCACCCCGCTTCATAAGTTATGCCTTGGCTATGAACTCTTATCATTACCGAGCAACTTTTAAACGATCTTGGGCTAGAAGCTAAGTAACTTTTCAAATCGTAAGACCTTACTTATTGCAGATAAATTATTAGCAAGTGATGGGAGAATAGGCAAATAATTACACCAAGTGAGCTTGCGCAAGAATACCGACTTATAATTGACTCTATCATTTCTCGTCCTCCACAATTTAAAATCTCAAGTAATGAGACTCGTGGACACTTAGCCTAATAAACCAATTAAGGTCTATATGGTTAAGGATACTAGCTAGAATAAACTTGGATAAGTCTATTCGGGTTGAGTCAAAATAAACGCAACGGGCCTAATAGATCAAAGATTCCTAAACTAGCTACACCACTTTATTAATATTTTTGACTTTATTGCGGGATATATACATATGAAAGCAACGATAAAAATTTAAAAAAATACAACTAAATGGCCAAAGTTAATAAAAAATTTGAAAAATGTTGAAAAATAGGATTTTCTGGTTAAATGAAGGCATTTTCATGGAAAAGTCCACTTAAAACTTCGATAGAAGTCTCCCCTACACTTAAGATAAACATTGTCCTCAATGTTTAAGCATGTGGGAAAAGTCTCCCCTACACTTATGACATTGTGCACGTTGGTTAACTCGAGTTAAGGAAGAGACGACTAAAGTGATCAATTTCAAATGTGAGTATGAAGAAAATTGAATCACGATAGTTGAGAGATAGAACCGGATTTCGGATAACACGGGAACACGGTTCTTCAAAGATGTCCAAGATTGCAGTAATCCCTGTAATCACATCACCACACAAACACAAACGACCAAAATAGGTCCTCCCCTACACTTAGGGGGTTAAAGGGATAGATACTCGGGCTGCCTCCCGAGGAGCGCTTGTTTTTGATAACCGAGTCACGAGCCTGACTCGACCCAAAATTAGTTCATGGGGAACGTGGTGAGGGATGGAATCACCTCGTGAGAGGTGTCCTCACCAAAGTACAACTTCACTCGCTGGCCATTCACCTTAAAATTTGGTCCATTAGGTTGAGCGAGCTCGAGAGTACCATATGGAAAAATTTGGGCAATGGTGAATGGGCCGGACCAACGAGATTTGAGCTTTCCCGAGAAGATTTTCAACCGAGAGTTAAAAAGTAAGACTTTGTCTCCAACGTGGAACTCTCGGTTTTTGATCTTGGAGTCGTGAATGAGCTTAGTTCTTTCCTTATAGATCAAAGAATTTTCATAAGCCTCATTCCGAAGTTCATTCAGCTCATTGAGTTGGATCTTGCGTAGGTCACCGACTTTGTTTATATCAAAATTAGCCCACTTCAAGGCCCAATAAGCCTTGTGCTCCAACTCAATGGGGAGGTGGCACGCTTTCCCGTACACAAGACGATAAGGCGTACAGCCGATCGGGGTCTTGTAAGCAGTACGGAAAGCCCACAAAGCATCATCGAGTTTATCAGCCCATGCGGCACGATGCTCTCCCACAGTTCTTTCAAGAATTCGCTTCAGCCCTCGGTTTGATATTTCAGCCTGGCCATTAGTTTGTGGGTGATAGGCTGTGGAAAGACGATGGTTGACGCCGTACTTAGCCATGACTCTAGCAAATTGGTCATTGCAGAAATGAGTCCCACGATCACTAATAATGGCACGAGGCACACCGAATCTAGCGAATAGAGCTTTCAAAAAGTTACAAACCACCCTTGCGTCATTAGTAGGTAAAGCTTTGGCTTCAACCCACTTTGAAACGTAGTCAACGGCTACAAGGATGTATTTGTTTCCTTTAGAAGAAGGGAATGGCCCCATAAAGTCGATACCCCAAACATCAAAAATTTCACACTCTTGAATGAAATTCTGAGGCATCTCGTCTTTATGTGTGATTTTGCCTTGCTTTTGGCAAACATCACATCGTTTGACCATATCGTGAGCGTCACGGTATATGGAGGGCCAATAAAATCCCGAATCAAACACTTTCTTAGCGGTGTAGTTGGGACCAAAGTGACCACCGGTGGGTCCTTTGTGGCAAGCATCAAGGATGTCCGACGTTGCCGGTCCATCAACACATCGACGGATAATCAGGTCGGCACATTGTTTGAATAGGTAAGGGTCGTCCCAAAAGTAAGTCTTGATGTCGGTGAAAAACTTCTTCTTTTGCTGGGACGTCAACCCTTCCTTGAGAATTCCACCCGCCAAGTAGTTTGCAAAGTCCGCAAACCACGGGGTTTCATTCGGCTTTGAGTTTATAGACATTAAGGTCTCCAAGGGAAAAGAATCATTGATTTCTTTGGTCGGATGATCCCCTTGGTATGGATCCTCAAGTCTGCTAAGATGGTCCGCGGCTAGGTTTTCTGCTCCTTTTTTATCGCGGATTTCGATTTTAAATTCCTGGAGCAGCAAAACCCAGCGAAGAAGTCTTGGTTTGGAATCTTGCTTTGTCAACAAGTACTTCAACGCGGAATGATCGGTGTACACAATGGTGGTAGAAAGGACAAGATAGGGGCGGAATTTTTCAAAAGCATAGACAACAGCTAAAAGCTCTTTTTCGGTTGTCGTATAATGCAATTGTGCCCCAGTCATTGTCTTGCTAGCGTAATGGATCGGTTGTAAGTGTTTGTTCACTCTTTGTCCAAGAACCGCTCCAATAGCAAAATCGCTAGCATCGCACATCAACTTAAAGGGCAGCTCCCAATTAGGGGTAACCAAGACGGGTGCCTTAGTTAGCTTATCCTTAAGCGAGTTGAAGGCTTCAAGGCACTCTTTGGAGAAGATAAAAGGAGTATCTTTTTCCAAGAGGTGGGTCATCGGGCGAGCGATTTGAGAAAAATCTTTAATGAATCGACGATAGAAGCCCGCATGACCCAAGAAACTTCTCACACCCTTCACAGTTGAAGGTGGAGGCAACTTAGCGATTACATCGACTTTAGCACGGTCAACTTCAAGACCGGCTTTCGAGATCTTATGTCCAAGCACGACGCCTTCTTTTACCATGAAATGGCATTTTTCCCAATTTAGAACTAGGCGAGTGTCTTCGCACCTCTTTAGCATACGTTCTAAATTGGCAAGGCAAGCAGAGAAGGAATCTCCGAAGACCGAGAAATCATCCATGAAGACTTCCATGGTTTGTTCAACCATGTCATGGAAGATAGCTAACATACACCTTTGGAAAGTCCCGGGCGCATTACATAAGCCAAAAGGCATTCTTTTGTAAGCGAAAGTGCCATAGGGACAAGTGAATGTAGTCTTCTCTTGATCTTGGGGATCGATGGGTATTTGAAAATAACCCGAGAAACCATCAAGAAAGCAGTAATATTCATTACCAGCTAGTCATTCAAGCATTTGGTCCATAAAAGGTAGAGGGAAATGATCCTTTCTCGTGGCATCATTGAGTTTGCGGTAGTCTATACAAACTCTCCACCCAGTAACGAGACGAGTGGGAATCAACTCGTTGTGTTCATTGGGAACAACGGTTATTCCGCCCTTCTTGGGCACACAATGGATTGGACTAACCCACGGGGAATCCGAAATAGGGTAAATCATACCCGCATCAAGAAGTTTGATAACCTCTGTTTTGATGACTTCATGTATTTTTGGATTCACCCTTCGTTGGCTTTGAATAGTGGGTTTATAGTCGTCCTCCATGAGAATTTTGTGTGTGCAGAAGTGAGGATCAATTCCACGAATATCCGAGATTTTCCACGCAATAGCTTTCTTGTGAGCTTTCAACACAGCAACGAGGCGAGTCTTCTCTTCATCTTTCAAATCCGTTGCAATAATGACGGGTGACTTCTTGTTGTCGTCAAGGAACACGTACTCGAGATGTGGCGGCAACTCCTTAAGTTCCAAATCCAGAGGATTTTCGACGGGAGGCGTTTTCAAGGTCGGAGTATCGATAGCAATGACCGTGGGAGATGGAGGCGAAGGATTTTCTTCGGTGAGAAGATTGTCAAAGAAACTCATGTCTTCATCCCCCTCGGTGGGAGAATCATTAGTAGCTAAATTCACATCTCCCATGGTATCTTCAAGATTGTTCCAGAATAAATCACTATCTCCAAATAGAGACAACGATGAATCAATAGAGGACACGGTCTCAACATTGGGAAGAGAGATAGGAATACTTTTGCAAGCATCATTAAAGTGTTCTTCACAAGCCTCATCGAGAACGTCAATACAATTAACACTCTCATATGAATAAGGCTGTTTAGACAACTTTCCCATGTTGAAGACTACTTTGTCGTCACCCACTCTCATGATAAGCTCACCGGCTTCAACATCGATGAGAGTGCGACCGGTCCTTAAGAATGGACGACCAACAATAAGTGGCACACGGGGGTCCGTCTCGTAGTCGACGACAACAAAATCCGCAGGAAAGGTGAATTTGTCGACTCCTACAATAACGTCTTCGGCTATCCCCACTGGATAAGCAACCGTACGGTTGGCCAATTCCAAAGTCATTTTAGTGGGGACTAGCTCTGGGAGAGATAATTGCTTCCAAACACTTAGAGGCATGAGATTACTACTGGCACCTAGATCGGCTAGGGCCATGCAATTCTCTACTCCCGTGAAATTGCAAGGGATAAGAAAACGACCCGGATCACCAAGCTTGGTTGGCAATTTCCTTAAGAGCACTGCAGAGCAGTTCTCGTTAAGTTGGGTGTTGGCAATATCGAGGAGCTTTTCCTTGTCGCTCAAAAGATCTTTAAACATTTTAGCATACTTGGGCATGTGAGCGAGAGCCTCAGCGAAGGAGATATTGAAATTCAGTTGTTTGAACATTTTAAGGAAATTCGAAACCTGAATATCATCCTTGCTCTTTTGCTTCTCTTTCCTCAACCTAGATGGATAAGGTATATTGGAAGAAGAGGAAGGCTTTGGGAGAATAGGATCACTCACAACCACGGGTGGAGGAGGGGTAGAATGAAGAGGTGGAGAAATTGGGGAAGGAGAAGGATGAGGAATAGGAGCAAGCGACTCGTTCTCCTTAGTCACAACCATCGGTGGGGGTATAGGAAGCTCGGGTTCCTTGGTACCTTTACCACTTCGAGTGGTGATTGCTTTCATCTCCCCTCTTGGGTTCGCAACGGTGTTACTCGGAAGAGTACCCTGTTAGAAATACGTTTTAACGTATATTAGAAGTATCGGTCACTCCACAATATGTTTTATGTTGTAATAGCTCGTAGTTAGTAATTAGTTATTATTTGCTTATTAACTTAAGTAAGAACCGGTCCATGGGCTTGTCATGGACCGGCCCAAGTCCACTTATGACTTGGAACTATAAATACCCCTTTCCACTAAGGAAAGGGGTTGGTTGTTGTCATTTCTTTGTTTCCACTTAATAAAATTCACATAGTTTCTCTCACTTTCTCTCTCTAACTTTCTCTCTCTAGAAATCAACAAACCCCTTCATAGATTCATTGATTATCAATATTCTACATTTGGTATCAAGAGCTATGGGGTGATTTAAGGTGGTGATTTGTGTGGTTTTTTAGTTTTTGATTGTATTAGTGTTCTTTAAGAAAAATCATCTTGATTCTTGGTGTTTTTGGTATTTTTGTGATTGGGATTAGTGGATACGTATTAGTTGTTACTTATTTTAGTCGAAAGCACAAAACTTTTTGGGTTATTTGGTCAAAATCTGGGCTTAATCTTACTTTTTACTGTTCGACTGTTCATCGGAGGAGGTTTCTGTTCATTCAGCAGAAGTTCCGGATCAAGGAGTTCCGGATCAAGAAGTTCCGGATCAAGGAGTTCCGGATCAAGAAGTTCCGGATCAAGGAGTTCCGGATCAAGAAGTTCCGAATCAAGAAACTTACGAACCAAGAAGTTCCGGATCAAGAAACTTCCGAACCAAGAAGTTCCGGATCAAGAAACTTCCGAACCAAGAACTTCCGAGTCAAGAAGTTCCGGATCAAGCCAAAGTTCCGAACCAAGAACTTCCGAGTCAAGAAGTTCCGGATCAAGCCAAAGTTCCGGATCAAGAACTTCCGAACCAAGAAGTTCCGGATCAACCCAAAAGTTCCGAATCAAGGTAATCTTCCGAATCAACAAAAAAGTTCCGAATCAAGGTAATCTTCCGAATCAAACTTCCGAATCAACAAAAAGTTCCGAATCAAGGGTTATTTTGCTTGTTTTTTCGACGATTTTTTTAGAGGATTTAATCTTGGTTTCTTACAACAAAAACACAACACAATTCACAAGCTTTACTTCACTGCTCGATCAACCGATAATCTCTGTTTCTTTGAAGAAAAACAAAATGAATCCAAATTCAGTAATGCCTCAGATGACATCTCTTACGGATATATCGATCATAACGGGAACTGATAGCCGTCCACCGATGCTCATTAAAGAGGTGTTTGAGGCATGGCAAGGTCGAATGATGCAATATCTAAAGGGAAAACCGACATACGGAAGACTTATGGTCAAATCGATTTTGAATGGTCCACTCGACTATGGTACCATTACGGTTGATAACGTGACTAGACCACGAGAATTTGAAGAACTTACTCCAGCTCAACAACTTGTTGCAGATGCAGATGAAAAAGCTCTTCAAACAATTCTCCAAGCTCTTCCTCATGACATCTATAGGATGGTGAGTCAGTATACGGTGGCAAAGGATCTATGGGAACGTCTTAAGGTGTTGCTACAAGGCACGTCTCTCACCAAACAAGAAAGGGAGTGTCAACTGTATGATTTGTTTGATAGATTCACCTACAACCCAGGGGAAACACTTCACGATTATTACTTCAGATTCACCACACTCATGAATGATCTGAATGTATACAATCTTGTGATCGCACCATTCCAGGTTAACACCAAATTCTTGAATACTCTACCTCAAGCTGAATGGGGTGAGTACATTACTGATGTCAAGTTAACCAGGGATCTGCATAAGTGCAATTTGGATCAAATATATGCCTTCCTTCAGCAGCATGAGAAGCATGTGATTATGCACCGTTCTCCTCGAGGTATGTACCCAGATTCCTTAGCTTTGATGGCGAATCAACCAAGCTTGTCTCACAACAACACACCTTATATCTTGGGACATCAAGCTTATCATCAATCACCTTACATGACACCAGCCTTTCCCCAATACTCGATTCTACCACAACCACCCACCTCACATCAGCAACAATATCGGTTCAATGCACCCTCACCACAGTATGCTTCACAACTTCATCCAGCAAATGTTGCACCTTATGCAGCATATCCGACAAGCTACCCTGATCAAATGAGTATTCCTTCTACTGATTATGCAGCTTATCCAGATCAAGCACTTTATTGTGATGATGAGGAAGTCCCAGTTCCTGTATTCCAACAAGGAGCTGACCCAGTTGAAGTGCTAACTACTATGTCTGCTTATCTCACAAGAACTTTAAGCAAACGAGGATTCAGAAGATCAGCTCCTACCAACAATCAGTTGAGGAATTCATCTAATTCTCGCCAACAAGCTACAATTGAGAATGGCAGGGTAATGGTTCAGCCAATTCAACCATATCAGGGGAGAACTTCCACATCAACCAATGTTCGCACCGCCAATCCTGCTCCTGCTCCAATGGTCAACAATCCTCCACGGGCTAATACAGGCAAGTTGAGAATGATCACATGCTACAATTGCAAGGAAGAGGGTCATATGTCCAGGGATTGTAAGAAACCCAAGAGGAGAAGGGATGGACAGTGGTTTGCAGAAAAGATCTATCTGGTAAATGCTCAGGCGCAAGGAAGGGAACTTGATGAAGAGGAGCTTGCATTTCTTGCTGACCCAGGGATTGCTGAACAAGACGTTGTCACTACGCAGAATGCAGCTTACCAAGCCGATGATCTTGATGCGTATGATTCCGACTGTGATGACTTTCAAACTGCAAAGGCTGCTTTCATGGCAACTTTTTCCAGCTTAGGGCCAGATAAGAAATCTGAGGTACTTATTAATAACACCGATAATGCCACTGATGCTAGTATTCAACCACATCGAGTTGAGCAAGAGAGTGCTGATTCGAATGAATCTTCGGTGGTGAGTCTTTCAAATGAGGAGACAAACAATGATAGCAATATCAATGTGAGTTCCCAGACTTTGAGTGAATCACAACCGGGACCCAGTTCGCATACGCCTACTCCTGCTCAACAAGATTTGGTCATGGTTCCTGCTACACTACTTAGCCAAATGAATGCTGCACTCTTAGAAACCTTAGCTAAGAATAAGAATTTGTCTGAAGAGCTTGCCTTAAGCAATGAGAAAGTACAAACTTTGGAATTAGTGCCTTCGTCTAGTGTTCTCACAAATCTCGAATATGATCACTTTAGAAACAAACAAATGGGTCACTTGCAAGAAATCGAAAACTTAAGAGCAAATCTGTCTAGTGAACTTAGAGAAAAGGAGTTAGTGGTCACTAATTTTCAAAAACTTCAAACTGATTTTGAATTACTCGAATCTAAGAAGACTGAAATGGAGATTAATGCTACTAATAAGATTAGAAGTCTAGACTACTTGCTGTTAAGACAATACGCTGCTTCACAACTAGTTCACTTATTTGATGCTTCGTTTAAAGAGTTTAACTTATCACGTCTAAAAGGCCTTCCCCCTAATCCACGATATGCAAAACAAGCTTTAAGACATAGTCCTAGACTTTATAATGCAACTCAATTAGGATTGGCTTTAGACCCGATTGTTTTTCCCAATGATCGAACAAGTAAGGTTCTAGTTGATGAGGATCGGTCATACAATTCAGCAAAATATCCCGATTGTGATTATTTTAAAATGAATAAGGAGCTTGCTAAAACTGATTTTAGAGTTCGCTTCCATATGGACAAAGATCTTATTACAGCACCAACCTACATGATAGAGGAAGAAAGCCCTAGTACATTTCCTACACTTGTCAACATGGAAGGTCCTAAGGAAATTCCAAAGAATCTTCCACCTGTTAGCACTGTATGGTTAAACTTGCAAGAGATTAACCGATACTTTACTAACTTTGACAAGGTCATCTTGGAATGTACGACTTCAAATGGCTTAAATGCCGGAGAATGGGCTTTCGAACACATGAACGAGGTGTTTAAAACTGAGATCAATCCGTTTGTCGAAAGTCTAAAAAGAAGTTTTGCATCTCTTAAGGAAAATCTTCAGTTTGAAATTGGTGAAGTTCAAAAAGTGTTTTATGAAATGGACACCGCTTACGAACTGCAACTAATTGAAAAGGAAAAGATTTCAACCGAATATGACCGATTCTTGTCCGAAGTAATCTCGTGTGATGTGCTTACTATTGTAAATGTTAAATATTCGAATGAGCTTACATCCGCTATGATGAATTGTGATGCTGTGAATATTTGTGAGGATATTTGTGATGATGTTTGTGATATTTCTGTAAATGTTGCTAAAACTGTAAATGAGGTAGATAATCATTCTTGTCACGAATCTAACGCTGAGTTTTTAAACCTACAAGATTCTTATAATTTACTTTCTCAACGCTTTAATCAACTAGAACAACCTTGTATATCTTTAGAATTAAAACAACAAGCTCAAAATGAAAATCTTTTGATATCAAATGTTTGTGAAAACGGTGTTGAGACAAGTGACAAGATGATTGCAATTGTTAAGACATTAGAGGAAGAAATCATGAGATTGAAGAGAGAGATATCATCAAAGGAAACATTAAGAATGGAACTAGAGGCCGCAGAGTCTAAAAACCAAGTCTTAGAAATTAGACTATCAACTGTTCTAGGGGAGATGGATCGGACCAGGCAGGGACTATCCGCTCTTTATGGTTCACTAGAAGAACGCTTCGCTTTTAATGCGGCACAGCAACAATATTATGTTGAACAACTGAACCAAAAGTGCGAAGAAATCTCTGACTTGAACATCCTGCTCATAGACAAAAATATGGTTTTGGCTGAGTTAAAGGAGACACTTCTTCTCACCCGACAAGAAGTTGTTGATAACTTAGCTACCGACTCTGCACCGTCCACTAGTGCTCCAACAACCAAGAAAGTAGTGCTTTATAAGAATCCGCTTCATAAGAGAAACCAGCTTACCTATGATGATTATATGAGGAATGCCATTAAGCATGTCGATCTTCTTAGGGATATTGTAGACGATCTTTATGCCTTAGATCCCTTAAGTAGCGACTATTATTCGGCTCATGAATATGTTAAGCGAGTTCAATATTGCTTGGCTTACTTGCAATACATAGGTACACCAGGTTCTGCACTACTTAACAATAGGCCCATTGCTGTCACTCCATTTAATAAGACTCCAGGAGCGAAACCGTCATTGGCACAATCAAGTAAGACACCTTTAAAATCTGTTGCTAATGTTCCCAATTTGCCTTCTACAGGATTAAAAGCGACTACTAAGGCTAAAGGATCGCCACTCAAGAAAGATAAGATCAAGCCCGCCACTAGTAGTGCCACAAAGAAGAAAGTAGAAGTCCACAATAGGAATGCTAGTTCCGTTTTAAATAAAACGAATCATGTTAAGACTAAAAGCTCTGCGCCTGTGCAGCAGCCTAAACCATTCGTGAATTCTGATTTAAATTGTTGGAATTGTAATGAATGTATGTTTTCCCAGCGTCATGATTTGTGTCTGATTGATCACGTTAATGAAATGAATGCTATTAAGAATGGTCTTGAATGGAAGCCAACGGGTAGAACTCGTGCCCAAGTTGGCTGGCAATGGCGTCCCACTGGTAGGACCTTTACACTCGATGGCAAAATGTGCCCTTTAACTAGGAATGCATCCATTGAGGTTAGGTCTGAGCGTCCTTTAGTTAGGAACACTCGCACTCAAGTAAGGAAACAGCGCCCTTTAATTAGGTCAGCCCACACTATAGTGCCTATCAGTGTAGAAATACCTCAGGATTTGAGCCAATTAGAATCTACACCACCAATTAAGAAGAAGAAGGCTAGGAAATCTAAGAAACCTAGAGTTAGCAAATCTAAGATTATTAAATCTGTACCTGCTAATAACAAGGAACACTCAGATTCCGATACCTCTACATTGTCTTTGTGTGGTGATATTTTCAGGTGGTCCAAATCATCCTGTGGTATTTGGACTCCGGTTGTTCAAAACATATGACCGGAAATCGCTCGATGCTCCGAAATTTCGTCAGCAAGTTTCTTGGTACGGTTAAATTTGGGAATGATCATATAGCAAAGATTATGGGGTATGGTGAATATCAGATTGGAAACGTGACGATTTCTAGGGTATACTATGTTGAAGGTCTTGGTCATAACTTATTCTCAGTAGGACAATTTTGTGATTCCAACCTTGAGGTTGCTTTTCGACAACACACTTGTTTCATCCGCAACTTGGAAGGAAAAGATTTGTTGAAGGGATCTCGTGGTGCAAATCTTTACACTTTGTCCTTACAAGACATGATGGCCGCTTCTCCAGTATGTCTTCTCTCTAAAGCTTCTAAGACCAAGTCATGGTTATGGCATCGCAGATTATCTCATCTTAATTTTGATGCTATTAATCATCTGGCTAAAAACGAGTTAGTTCGTGGTCTTCCCAAGCTTAAATTTCACAAGGATCATTTATGTTCCGCGTGTTCAAGGGGGAAAAGCACCAAGAAATCTTACAAACCCAAAGCTGAAGACACTAATCAAGAAAAACTTCATCTTTTGCATATGGATCTTTGTGGACCGATGAGAACTGAAAGTGTGAGCGGTAAGAAATTCATTCTCGTCATTGTGGATGATTTCTCAAGGTTTACATGGGTTAGATTTCTACGTACAAAGGATGAAGCTCCGAAAGCTATCATTACTTTTCTGAAATTCATTCAGGTACGTTTGAATACCACTGTCCGCCGTATTCGTACAGACAATGGTACAGAGTTCGTCAACCAGACTCTTCGTGGTTATTATGAAGGAGTTGGTATATCACATGAAACATCCGCTGCACGCACTCCACAACAAAACGGTGTCGTTGAAAGACGAAATCGCACACTTATGGAAGCTGCTAGGACCATGCTTATTTATGCGAACGCTCCATTGTTCTTGTGGGCAGAGGCTATTTCTACTGCATGTTTCACCCAAAACCGTTCTATCATTCGGAAACGCCATGGAAAAACACCTTATGAGCTTCTACATGACCGCAAACCCGATGTTTCATTTTTCCATGTGTTTGGTGCTCTGTGTTATCCAAACATCAATAGTGAGAACTTGGGTAAGCTTCAACCAAAAGCCGACATAGGTATTTTCATTGGTTACTCACCGTCCAAAAGAGCATACCGAATCTATAACCGTCGTCTTGGCAAGATTGTAGAAACTATGGACGCAGATTTCGACGAGCTGACAGCAATGGCTTCTGAGCAACACAGCTCTGAACCTGCGCTTCATGAGATGGGACCCGGTGCTATAAGTTCCGGATTAGTTCCCAACAATCCTACTTCTACATCATTTTTACCACCATCAAGGCCCGAGTGGGATAAACTGTTTCAACCGTTGTTTGATGAATTCTTCGATCCCCCGACTGATGAAGTTCCAGTACCTGTAGTAATTGCTCCAATACCTGAAGTGGTTGCTCAAGTTAATGAATCTTTATCTAATGCATCTACAATTCACATTGAACCGGATGCACCTTCACCAAGTGATTCTCAAACTACACCTGAATCATCACCCCTACTTGTGCCTAATGATGTGGAAGAGGATTCTACTGATCACGACTTGGAATATGCTCACTTGCAAGAGCTTCCTTTCTTTGGTGTAGCGATCCCTGAAAACCCTTCAGCCGCGTCTACCTCAGAAGAAGCTCCATCTATTGTTCACTCCAGACCACCTAGGATTGAAAACCATAGCACTAAATGGACAAAAGATCACCCAATTAGGAATGTTATTGGAGATCTAGATCGACCAGTCTCTACACGCCATCAACTACAAGAGAGTGCACTATATTGTTACTTTGATGCATTTCTCTCTGAAGTTGAACTCAAAAATTGGCAGCAGGCTATGACCCAATCATCTTGGATTGAAGCTATGCAGGAGGAACTCAATGAATTCAAACGACTAGAAGTATGGGAATTGGTTCCTCGCCCTGACAAAGTTAACATCCTTACTTTGTTATGGGTTTATAAGGTTAAACTTGATGAGATGGGTTCGGTATTGAAGAATAAAGCAAGATTGGTCGCTAGAGGATATAAACAAGCCTTGGGTATAGACTTTGAGGAATCTTTTGCTCCTGTGGCTAGATTGGAGGCGATTAGACTATTCCTTGCGTTTGCTGCTCATATGAACATGATCGTCTATCAAATGGATGTTAAGACGGCATTTTTGAACGGTGAACTAAGGGAAGAAGTTTATGTTAGTCAACCGGATGGGTTCGTCAGTACGGAGTCTCCTAACCATGTGTACAAGCTTAAGAAGGCTCTCTATGGGTTGAAACAAGCTCCACGCGCGTGGTATGATCTCCTGTCAACATATCTCATGTCGGAAGGCTTCTCCAAAGGCAAAGTGGACCCCACTCTATTCACTCTCAAGGAAGGCAACGACATGCTTCTGGTACAAATTTATGTTGATGATATAATTTTTGCTGCCACTAACATAGAATTGTCTAAACAATTTGAGAAGATAATGTCCACACGCTTTCAGATGTCGATGATGGGAAAAATTTCATTTTTCTTAGGATTACAGATTTCTCAGAATCCCAGAGGCATCTTTATTAATCAATCCAAATATGCTCTAGAATCTCTTAAGAAATATAACTTTGAGAATTGTGACCCCGTAGACACTCCAATGATGGAGAAATCCAAGTTAGATGAAGATAGGGATGGGATTATTGTCGATCCGAAACTTTACCGTGGAATGATCGGCACCCTTCTCTATCTGACTGCTAGCAGGCCTGATTTGCAATTTGCTGTATGCATGTGTGCCCGGTATCAGGCTCGGCCTACCGAAAAGCACCTACATGTTGTGAAAAGGATCTTTCGGTATCTAAAAGGAACACTTCATCGTGGTCTATGGTATCCGAAAGATTCCTCGATTGCTTTAATATCATACGCAGATGCCGATCATGCTGGATGTCAAGATACGAGGCGTAGCACTTCTGGATCTGTGCAACTCCTTGGAGATAGATTGATCAGTTGGTCTTCAAAAAGGCAGAAAAGCGCTGCAATATCAAGCACGGAGGCTGAATACATCGCCATGTCCGGTTGTTGTGCTCAAGTCCTTTGGATGAGATCACAATTAACTGACTACGGTCTTGGATTTAACAAAATCCCGATGTATTGTGACAACAAGAGCGCCATTGCCCTTTGCTGCAACTATGTTCAACACTCCCGGGCCAAGCACATAGACATTCGCTACCATTTCATCAAGGAGCAGGTGGAGAACGGAGTGATCGAGCTGTATTTTGTCACTACTGAATACCAGCTGGCGGATATGTTCACCAAAGCCTTAGATCGAGGACGAATCGAGTTTTTGATCGACAAGCTTGGCATGAAATCATTCACTCCAGCGACTCTCAAAGAGTTGGCAGAAGAATCAGCTGAATAGTCGTGGTAAACTATTCAGAGTATCCTTTGGTTGTGATCATGTATATTATCGTAAATATATAAACCACAAAAAGAAAATACAAAAATAGAAAACCAACAAAAACCATAAAAAATATAAAACCTAGAAAAACCATAAAAAGTATAAAATCAAGAAAAACCAAAAATATTTTTCGTTTTAAATCGGGCATGTCTTTTAGTACGGTAATATTTACGGCCTTAGAAATGTCGATCAATATTGACACGGTGCCATAAATAGAGTCCGTATAAAAGTTGTACATTTTTAAAACATGCCCATAATGGCTTGTAGTTATTTCAGACTGCAACCCGGTTTTCATATTAAAGTCACGTATTTCCTTGGAAAACGTTGGCTCAGAACGGGAATTAATTTTCTCGGGCGTGATTTACAAGCCAAATCATGCAAAGGGATCAAGTTTACTTTATAACTTGGTCTAACACGAATTTGTGTACGTCTCAGTGCATTAATTTGTTAAAATAAGAGAAATCTTATTATAACCACGAATCAAAATTTTTCAAGAGATAAATTGGAAATGCTTTCATCATTATTTGACTCTTTAAACAATGACTACAGCTCTTTAAATAGAAAACGGGTCATTGTTTAAGGGGGAGAAAATAGTAAAATCATCTTCGTCATTAAAATTGATCTTCAAAAGTGATTGCGAAAATTAAGGGCTCCATGGTAATTGAGTGGTTTTGCTTTAGAATATGACTTGTGCTCGTTCTAAGTAATAGGCATTGTTTTTAGATATTGGAGATATGCTTATAGATGTGTGCTAAGTTGTGTGTACGTTAAACAGGAGTTAAGTGAAATGGAAACATTAGAAACAAAAAGGAAAAGTATAGATACTAGAGGGACTAAAAGTGTGATTTATTGAAACTTGTCAAAATTTTTTGACCTAAGTCAAATAACACATCTACCCGCCCCTCACTACTATTCCTTTCACTGTTAATCTTCATTTGCCGCCATTGTTGAAAAAACAAACTCACACAAGCTCTACAATCTCTCGTTTAATTCATCTTGATCCTGTTCATTCGCTAAATAAAGGTAAATAACATCAATTATTCATATCTAATTCGCTTAAATCATACAAATCCAACTGGTTAATCTAGTTAAATCTAGTTAGGGTTCGTTCGCCCCAATTAGGCTAAATTGATTAGGGATTTTTGATGGGTTTTGTTCGGATTAGTAAGATATGATGCTTTATGTGCCTTAGTTTGCCTTAGAAACTCACAAACGCGCTAGATCAAACATCTGAGTTTAGTTGGCAAAAGTTCCGGATGAACATGGCTCAAAACTTCCGAATGAAGGATTTCTTCTGAAAAACTTCCGAATGAGGAAGTTCCGAATGAAGAACTTCCGAATGAAGGAAGTTCCGAATGAAGAACTTCCGAATGAAGGAAGTTCCGAATGAAGAACTTCCGAATGAAGGAAGTTCCGAATGAAGAACTTCCGAATGAAGGAAGTTCCGAATGAAGAACTTCCGGATGAAGGAAGTTCCGATTGAAAGAACTTCCGAATGAAGGAAGTTCCGAATGAAGAACTTCCGGATGAAGGAAGTTCCGAATGAAGAACTTCCGGATGAAGGAAGTTCCGAATGAAGAACTTCCGGATGAAGGAAGTTCCGAATGAAAGAACTTCCGGATGAAGGAAGTTCCGAATGAAGAACTTCCGGATGAAGGAAGTTCCAAATGAAGAACTTCCGGATGAAGAAGTTCCGAATGAGGAGAAGTTCCGAATGAGGAAAAGTTCCGGATGAAGATGTTCCGAATAAGGAAAAGTTCCGGATGAAGAGATTGATTATTCTTGTTTGCATGCTATCTATGTACTTGTTGTCTTATCTTATGAAATGTGTTATGCTTAGAAGTAAGAATGATATATATCTATCTGTTTTTGTGCATCAACCTTTCATGTCTTATCTTAAGCAGATAAAATGACTAATCCAACAGTACAAGCTATCCAAGAATCTAGAGAAGCCGATATTGCTAAAGCTCGAACCCTTAAGTTTATACCCAACAACTATAGGCTGAAGCAAGTTTCCAAATCCACTCACCATGGTTTTAAGGTCGCCATAGCCATTCTTGATAACTCTCATTTCAAGAACGCCCTTAGGAGTACAGCCTCGGTGCCTTATGAGTATATGTTTGAATTTTGGGCTACCAAGGATTTCACTTCGAACAAGATCACCTTCACCATCGACAACAAGCAGCAGACACTCACAGTTTCAGACTTCCGTAAGATTCTTGGTATACGGGATACACCCAAGGGCATGTCTTTCTCAAGGGATCCTACTAAAGATGAACTCGCGGAGTTATTTGACGCACTTGGATGTCCGGAAATACGAGTTGCGTCTGAGTTTACTACTGCTAAGGTAGGACAACCCTGGAGAGCTTTGATGGGTATTCTCAGTAAATGCCTTACACCAAAAACGAGTGGCCATGATGCTTTGCGTAGTCCGATAATGAACCTCTTCTATGGCATGTACAAAGCTGCAAATTCAGACTATGCTTTGTTGATATGGGAAGAATTCACCTTTCAACTCTTCCACAACAAGAAGCTGAAGACAAACTTCTTTCCTTATCCCCGGTTTATTAAGCTGATCATAAATTATTTTATGAAGCTTGATGCTACTATTGATAGGCGTGCAGGAGGTCGCTATCACACCGAAGAAGCTGATGATACTGTAGATCTGAGGCATGAAGGACCGTCTATTGGTGTGATTCCGGGTCCTGTTCCTGATTACCTTCTATCTGATAAAATCAAAGGTTCTGCAGATTACAAGCTACTACAATTAGAAATCCAGAGGCTGAAAGCAAACCTTCAAACTGGAGAAGACTCATCCACAACGGTTAAGAGTAAAGGTAAACGCAAACAACCAGCTGCGTTACCTGAACCCGAACCCAAGAAGAAGAAGACAGAGGGTAAGAAGGGAAAGGGTAAGGATTTGATGCGTCTACGTGATGAAGAAGATATTGTTGATCCTACTCTTGATAAATCCGAGCAACAATTGATGAAGATTGCTATTAAAAGGAGTAGGAAAGATACAGGCGGTAGTGGTTCAGGTGCGAGGGTAGATATCGAGGATGAGTACGAGGAACCGCATGATGTTGATGAGTTTGGGTCACCGGAACACTATTCCACTTCGAAGGAGCCATCAATCCCTATTTCAGCAAGTGTGGAAAAGGAACCTGTTGCTCCTACGATCATGGTGACAACTCAACCCTTAACAACTCAACCTCCACCCATACAACCTTTACCAACCCGACCGGCTTCAACACCATTTCTTCCACCACCCATAATCCCCATCCCTAGTACAGCAGTAACAACCGAGCCCCTCCGGTCAACCCAAAGCAGCTCTGCAACATCTGCAATGGCTGCATTAGTGATGGCTGAGATGTTTGATACTAACAAACGCGAAATGGATGAACTTCGCCAAGAGTTGCAAAGACGAGCTCAGAGGGAAGAAGAATCAAGGAAAGCTCAAGAAGAGTTGATTGCCAAGTTCGCTGCAGACATGGAAGCTACACGTAAAGCTCATGCAGAGGAACTTGCTCAGGTTAAGCAGGCTGAGGCTGATAAGCATGCTGCACGTATTACCAGACTTCAAGCGATGAGGGATAAATATAAGGAACAAAAAGAAGCACTTGAAGCATCTGTGAAAGAAAGAGTGCAAGAATCCGTTGAATCCTTAATGCCTAAACTTCGCGATGAGTTGAAGACACTTGCTGCTGACAACTTGATGGTCAAATCATCCAACCCTTCAGAAGCCGCCTATAAGATTGCTTATGACCTGACGGATTTTGAATTGAAGAAGATCCTTAAGGCTCGTATGGTGGAACTTGGGTCGTATGATAAGTCGAGGATTCAACGGGCTCTATATAAATCCCTGAATGATGCTATCATGGAGGATGATAAATTATTCAAGACGTTTGGAAGTGTGGTACCATATCACATCTTACCTGAGGAAGAAAGGGAAGAGAGTGAAGAAGAGGGTACGGGGGAAGAAGAGGAAGAAGAAGAAGAAGAAGGAGAAAAGGATAAAGACGATGACGAGGGTGGTGATGATGATGAGGATGATAAGGATGATGACGAGGATGAGGATGATGATGATGGCGATGATGGTGGTGATGAGAATCAGGAGAGTGCTAAGGGTAGTAACGGGGATGACAATCAGGATGATGATGGGGGTGAACAACCGAAAAAGGGAGACAAGGTTACCAGCTCCAAGAAGACTGCTACTAAGTCTGGAACCAAGTCCACAAAAGATGCAGCACAGAAGGACAAATCGACATCCTCGGAATCACGAAGAACGAAGTGGCGCCACGATGTGAATGCCACTACAGCGTCTTCGGTTCCTGGTATCTCTATCGCTGTATCTGTACCTATTACCACTAACCCCATTAGTTCTGCTGTTGTTCCTCCTGTGATTGCAGAATCAGTGACGGAACCCGAAGCTGCACAACACTCTCCAGTTCAAGACACTGCTGAAATGCCTGAAACTGAACCAGTAGATGTTTGCACTTCCACTCCACTACAACAAGCACAACAATCTACGGTTCCTGAACCAAGCATTCGTGCCTGGGAAGACACGTTGGAGATAGACGAGTCTGCACCACCACAAGCTTGGATCACGGCAGCAACACAATATGATCCGATCACAGATGCTGACAAAGATGTGATGTATCTCCGTATCCGAAGTCCGATTGACTTATGTGCATTTCTTGCTCATGAGTATAAGACTTTGGTTACTCCATCCTTGGTGAAGAAAGCACTGAAAGATAAGAGACTGCGTGCCAAAACCCGATTACCCCGAATGGAGCTCGAGTACTATGCCGATGAGATCCTGAAGGCTTTGAAAACCGTTCAACGGCCAGGACTTCATGAATCAGAAAGAGATCCACCTCCAATGGATCCTGCTCAAGATAATCAGATTACTCTTGACTTCTTCGTCACCAATGATCTTGAGTATCTTATGAAGGGGTCATCAAAGTATGCAACATCCCTGACTTTGCTGAAAGCTGCCAACTGGGGGACAATACCCTTCATCGAGGAAAAGGTAAATCGACTCTGGGTCCCAAAAATGAATCGTAATTATGATATGTATGCTGTCATAGGTGCATCTCATTGGGACGAACGAGTCCGAAGGGCGTACAGGGGTTGCTGCTTGGTCAATTCTGGAAGCAATGTTAGATCCGACATCCGTATCTCCAGCATCTTAGGAATGAAAACTGAAGCCAAGAACGGCTACTATCATGTGACGGAGATTCGCTTGAAAAGGGAGGATGACAGGGAATACAAAATCCAGCAAGGAGATTTTTCCATCATTCGCCTTGAGGATATCGAAGATATGCTGCTTCTGATGACCCGAGATCAACTTACTCACATTCCTCGTGAAGACCTGATTGCTTTGAATACAGCACTTCGTATGTTCACACGAAGCGTTGTCATTAAGTCACGAGTTGAGGATCTTCAGTTGGGAGTCGAAAGCTATCAGAGGAGGCTCAATTTAACCCGTCCTGTGAATCAAGTGCTACCTCAACATGTAGAAAGATGTCCATATACCGGAATTTCTGTCCCGAATTACGGCATTTTCTACTTGAACAGTCGAGGTTTGATGAAGTTTATGAGGGTGGGGGAGCTCCACAAGTATAGCGATGGCACTCTTATACAAGTCAGAGATAAGTTGGAGCATCTGAACTCGGGTGGGACTTTGCAAGAGATGACGGAGGATTGGCATCCGGGTTACCGGCAGATGGCAAAGTATGTGATCAAAAAGGTCGATCAAAAGCTCCGTGAACGTCGATTGATGAGGAGCTTGGAAAGATTCGTGGGTGGAAGACCGTATTTAGTGCACCACAAGCTACTGCAACGATCCATCTGATGGGTCGTACATCTCAGGTCACTTTATATTGGTTTTCAATTGTGAATATGTAAATTTGTGAATAACGTGCTTGTATGGCTTGCTGTAGTGTTAAGGTATGATAATTTTTCAAGAATTTCTCACGAGATTCTAAATCTTTCAAAATATGTCATACCAAAGCACTACAACTATCCCTTATTAACTTAAGGGGGAGCAATAACTTGTTCTATGGCCAAAACATCGATTTCATTTTTACCCAAAGACCGGTTAATCCATTCAATATCCCAAATATTAATGGTTAACATTTTGGATAAGGGGAGAAAATGAGATTAAGGAGACGTAAGTGATACTTGGCCAAAAGATGAAAAAGACTTAAAGATTATCCAACTTAATATATGTAAAGCACGTGTTAAGGGGGAGCGTTTTTGATGAACAAAACACCTAAGGTACAAAACTTTTGATTTCAATATCACAAGTACTTTAGGTGATTTTCAATCATTTTTCATGGTGGCAATTCCTTCCCAAAACACGCTTAATTCACGACGGATGTGGTGACAAAAGGGTGGTAGGAATAGGTTTAGTCCAATGATTCATCAGAGCCGATGGAATCTTCCCAAGGACAATTCCCTAGATAGAATTAGAAGTCCTAGGAAAGATGGAGAAAGAATGTGAACGTAGCTGAATGCCGACCAAGTACTTAAGCTAGCACTGGAACAATCACAACAAGGTGCTAGTGATGACGTATTGGTAAGCATTGAAGGGGTTGAAGAATGAAAAAGAAATGTAAAGATAAAGGGTGTAAAGAAAGAAGCCCTCCTTACAACTTTAGGCAGAAACCGGGTCAATACATATGCTATTGAGGTCATTTTTGTTAATGATTCTCGGTATTGAAGAAAGACATCATGGACCCAGTGATGCAATGCACAACCCTTCCCCAGCTAACTCAAATATCTCTCAAAAGGTATTTGTTTTAATCACACGGAGATCAACACGTTATCTATTGGCTTATTCACTCCGAATAAACTGGTATTGAAAAGGTGGCACTCCTCTCCAGCCATCGCTCACTAAATCAAAACGCACAATCGAGTCTAGAGCCAAGAGATCATCAAAAGTCTCATTAGGACACTTTCCATTTATTCCTTGCTTTCTCACACACTGTGAAAAGTAAGAGATTTTCATGAGTCCTACGCAATATTCTTGTAATATTGCCAGAACATCCGAGTAATACGTAAGTATTACAATGAAGATGGAAATCCTGCTTGAGCCAACATCAAACAAGCTCATGGTAGGTTACACGTGCGGTTCTTTTAGAACCAATCTTGTGAAAAACTGGAAGGTAACAGTGGTTTAATTCTTAATTGAACTTAAACTCGTTCCAGGCCTCTTCGCATTATCATATGATCTTGCCAGAACACTCAGAGTGACTCTTTATTGACCACAGTGACGAGTGGAAATCCTTCTAGTGTCAACATCAAACAGCACTTGGTAGGTAACGTGCAAGATTCTTTATGAATCGAGCTCGTGACAACTGGAAAGCAACGATGGTGAAAATCTTAATTGAAATTCACTTGTTCCAGGTTTCATGAATTGACGGCTTTTAATCACAAGGATAATTTATCCAAGTGATTCACTCTTTATGTTCGCAGTCAGCTTTGGACGGTCGAATAAAGAGAACGGGTTTACCCGCGAAATCCTGTCAGGAAGTTACTTAATTGAAACTATCCGTCACGGGTACGATATCTAATATCGTCCAACGGTCTTCACCGACCGGAGGTAAAATGCTACCGAATTAGAATAAAATGTTCAAAGCCATTTTATTCGTGTCGTTGCTGTGTACCTGCTAAAGACGGTGGCGTTGCTGAGTACCTGTTGAAGACGGTGGCGTTGCTGTGTACCAGTGAAGACGGTGGTGTTGCGGTGTACCTGTAAAAGTCGTTCCCACAGGCTTATGTCTTTTGCAACAAAAATTCAAGAAAGTACAAGATGAAGTCTTCCGCTGTATCAAACTCTGAAGCTTTCAAGAATCCAACAAAAAGACGTAAGTGTGTGGAACATGAAGTCACGAGGAGGCAAAGTTCACAAGAAAGGCAAAGATCGCACGTGAAAGGCCAAAGAACAATGCTCTCAAGTCAAAGCCAAAAAGATCAAATCAACATATTCACAACAAAAGAAAGAAAAGAAGAAAAGACTACGAGCTAAAGAACGAAGACTTAGTATAGTATGCTAGGTTTAGAACTTTGTAACGTGGAGTGACCTCCCTTAGGGGGAGATTGTTAGAAATACGTTTTAACGTATATTAGAAGTATCGGTCACTCCACAATATGTTTTATGTTGTAATAGCTCGTAGTTAGTAATTAGTTATTATTTGCTTATTAACTTAAGTAAGAACCGGTCCATGGGCTTGTCATGGACCGGCCCAAGTCCACTTATGACTTGGAACTATAAATACCCCTTTCCACTAAGGAAAGGGGTTGGTTGTTGTCATTTCTTTGTTTCCACTTAATAAAATTCACATAGTTTCTCTCACTTTCTCTCTCTAACTTTCTTTCTCTAGAAATCAACAAACCCCTTCATAGATTCATTGATTATCAATATTCTACATACCCGAAGAAGAGGGTTGACTACTTTTGAATAAACTAGCCATCATGTTCCTCAGATCATTAGTCTGGCTATCCAACGTGTTTCTCATGTCAGCTCGCAAATCATTTCCTTGCTTGACCAAGTCTGCCTTCAAATTGCGCACTTCCTCTTGAAGATTGCCCACTATCACATCATTGGTCCTCATGTAGGTTGCAACCTCTTGGTGTAGTGCAGTGGTGGCTTGGTTGGGAGGAGCATTGTATGCAGGTGGTTGGTAAGCAGGTTGTTGGTAGACTTGATTGTTTCTTTGAGGTGGTTGTTGTTGCTTGTGAGGAGGGATGTAAGGTTGTCAAGATTGTTGTTGTTGTTGAGGAGGGCGGTTAAGGTTTTGTTGTTGGTTTGGGTTGGTAGGAGGGAAACCAGGTGGTGAAAGATAGTTGTTGCTGCGATAGCTAAGCAAGTGACGGTCACCTTGAGGTCGGGCTTGATAAGCAGGTTGTTGGTAGGTGCCATATGCCGCATTCACATTCTCAGCAGGGTAATCTTGGGTGGCGGTACAAGTTGTGTAAGAGTGGGGACCACCGCATATCTCACAAGGTTGGCTGACAGCGTTCACTTGAGCGTTTTTGGCGTTGTTGCTGTTGTTGTTGCTGACGGTATGTGTGACAAGCGATTCAAGAAGCGTGGTGATTTTGTCTAATCGCTTGTCGCTGTCATTAGTGCTAGCACTAGCAACATTGGTCCTAACACTCTTGGTTTGCACACGAGATTTATTCTCAATGATATCCCAAGCAGCATTGGAAGTCTTAGCCAATAAATTACCCCCTGAGGCACTATTCAGTGAATCTTGGTCACTCATGCTTAAACCATTGTAAAAAGTATTAATTTGATGTACTTTGGTAAAACCATGTTGTGGGCATTTTCTTAAAAGATCTTTAAAACGATCCCAAGATTCACTGAATGACTCATCGTACTTTTGTTCAAAGTTTATAATCTCATTCCGCAAAGCGGTAGTACGAGAGGGTGGAAAAAAGTAATTGATGAACTTTGTTTCCAAATCCGTCCACGAGAGAATACTCTGTGGCGGTTCCTTAGCAAGCCAATGCCGGGCTTGTCCCTCTAAAGAAAAGGGAAAAAGTTGTAACCTTATAACCTCCTGTGGAACCCCATTGAACTTGACCGTATTGGTGAGTTGTAGAAATCTCTTGATGTGGTCGTGTGGATCATCAATGGTTCGTCCCAAGAATGGCTGAGCGGAGACCATCTGGATAAAGCCTGACTTTAGCTCGAAATTGTTGGCGGCAATTGGTGGTATAACAATTGGATCCGTGTTGCCATCGACATGAGCTTGCAGCAGTTCAATCATTGGGCGATTATCCGGAAGGGGCTCATTGTTGTTGTTATTCATGTTGTTGAAAGGCGGGTTGTTGTTGTTATTATTGTTGTTCGGAGGTGGTATGTTATTGTTGTTTTGTACACCAGCCATGTCTAAGTTATCGAGAGGCTCGGGCTCTTGATAAGACGTGGATCGAGTGCGCATACACCTGCAAAAGAACGAACAAAGAAAAACAAAGCAAAAATATTTTTGGTTTTTATTTTTTTTACTTTTTAGGATTTTTGAAAATTTTATATTTTTTAGTGTTTTTGAAAATTTTTAGGAAAAAGTAACGTTCACGGGGAACGGATCCCAAAATCCAAATTCTCACAAAAAACTTTTGATCTTAACGAGAGGAGCCGGCAGCGGCGCCATTTGATACAAAGGTTTTTGCTAGGTTCAATTTTCTCTCGATATCCTCTCGAATTGATCTCAGTTAAAAGTGGAATGATTTGTTCTTGGTGACAAAAAGTGGATTTGGTTTTCTATTCTACTAAACAGATAAATGAATAAAATGGTAATGAAATAAACTTAAAACAGGCAACAAACAAATAAAAAGCAAAACTTGAATCAATACTTGGAAAAATACCCTATGCGGAATGTAAGCCTTATGCGGAATGTTTGGCTATTCGGAAAGTATAGCTCTATTCGGAAAGTTGAGCTCTATGCGGAATATCAGGGCTTATGCGGAAAATTTGCTATGCGGAAAAACATTGCCTATTCGGAACATTTGGTACCATGCGGAATAAAAGGGATCTATGCGGAAAATATGGGCCAATCGGAAAGTAAAGCCTATGCGGAATATAGGAGCTATTCGGAAAGTATGGCACTATTCGGAATATGTGAAAAGTTCCGAATAAGAAAACAATAAAAAGCCTATTCGGAAAAATGTTCCGAATAAGGAAACTGAGAAATGGCTATGCGGAATATCTAGAATATTCCGAGTAATGAAACGAAAACACCCCTATTCGGAATATTTGAAAATGTTCCGAATAAAGGAAACACAAAATGATCAATTCGGAAAGTAAAGGCTATTCGGAATGATCTGGGAGATGAAGAACAGTAGCAGACGACCCAAAACAGGGAACACGAAATTTTAATCAAAATCAAACTAAATACTCAAAAAGGTTTTACCAAACTAACCAATAATCATTAACATACCATAAGAAACAAATCCCACCAATAAAAACACTAAATCAACAACTTTTTAGAATCAAACTAGAATCAAAAGAAACTTAGAAACTTGCAATAAAAATGATGAAGAACAAGATGAATAGAAAGATGGAATGGATTGATTAATGGAAGAGTAACAAGGTTAATGATCAATGATTACAAGATTGAAGGAAAAAGAAAAATGAAAAATCATCAAACACCCTAGTGGTGTTTGTGATGAAAACCACGAACCAAAGGAACTGGGGAAAAGAAAAAAATGAACTAACTCCCTAATTGTGTGAAGGGAAAGACTATTTATACTCCTAGTGGTTGGTTGGTGAGTGGGCTTTCTCCCTTTCTTCTTGTCTTCTCGTCTTTTCAGAAAAGTTGATGTTTTCGATTCTGATTCGGGATTTGTCGTCGATTAAATCCAACTCGTCTTTTAATTTCTTCGTTAAATAGACTTGAGTTTCTTCGACTTATGAAAATCTTCCATCTTTAGTCCTTTTCTTCGATAAATCTTCGAATAGGCCTAGTGACTTCAAATCTTTTGCACCTCTTGGACAATAGACTTCGTCTTGAGTCTTTTTCCTTGGTAAATCCCGTGCAATCCCATGTTTTCTTTAATATTCATCCGGTTAGCTCTGAAAACACAATAAACACAAAAACCACGCATAATTCCAAACAAATGATATTAAATACGTGTTTTGGTCTTGTTTTAGCCCGAATTAAGTGGTAAAAGGATGGGTGTTTACACACCTATCAGTCGTTTTCTTATCAGTTTCACAATTTCCTCTGCACTTTTATTAACACTCTCTCTCACATATATAATTTTACTTATCAAAAAAAAACTTTTTGTGTATTCTTAATAACCACCATGGCAATTGCTACCAGCGCAGATCCTAGCGGCTAATCCTCCGCTACCGATCTTATCGAATAGTCATCACCATTAACCTCACAAGGTAACCACCATCGTTAATCACCTATATGCATTTCACCACCAGATCTAACCGCTTTACTAGCGGATCTAACCGGTTACCACCGGATCTAACCGGTTTATAACCGGTTAGATGTAACATGGTGAGAGTGATTGGCCGGAGTTAGTGGTTAGCTGAAATTATTTACCAGAATCACACACATATAAAACATTCAAATGAACAACCAAGTTTATGCTGATGCACTAGATTTAGAAGTGATGGTGGCACAAATGATAATATTTGTAGAATCTGTGAATGAAGAACAAAGAAAAAGATGAAAATAAGAAATAGTGATAAAAAAGAAGAAAGAGAAAATGGTAACAGTTTGGTTTTTAAATGTGAAAGTCTGAGTGTGTGAGTGTTCTGACAACTTTGTATTGGAATACACAAATAAAAATGAGGCGGTGTCTAAACCACACGACCCTTATATTAAGATGGAGATTATAACAACCATAGCCAAAACTATTAGTCCGTATGAAGTGACTCGTGTTAAAAAACACCCCGGCCAAAATGTTTCCGTCAATTCAAAGTGAACTCTACTTTTTGTCACTTTTTAAAAATAGAAAAGCATGTTATGTCGAATGTGAATGAATATTCATTATTCTGTGTCTAATTATATATAAGCCTTTGTATTATTGCCATTTATTGCTAAATTCTTTGCTAGCTGGTCTATTATATATAAAGATTCAATCCCTATAATAAATAGGCAGTATTTATGATTATTTGCTTTCAGCGTTTTTTCTTCAGTACAGACTTCATACGAAATTATTATTATTCCAGCATACAAAAGGTTTGCAGTTTCACATATCATTACTATAGCAGCATCTAAAGAGATGTTGGAGTTACATCAATTTACTTGATTTCAGTCATACCCAGCCAAGAATATCAACCAACCATCTTATATTCAACAAATACATTATATCAATGGGTCTTTTCATATTCGTGAGTTACAAAACATCAATATGTATATATATGTATCTCATACACGAAACGGGACCAAGACGACCAAGATACGTAAATAATAAAGAAAATATCAAAAAACAAATCTTCTTCAACAATCACAAATTCAGAAAATATTCTAATTTCATCGCCACCATCCCATGATCCCCATCTCATATCTCAATACACCTTCAAGAAAACAAAAAAAAAATCAAATGAATCAGATTCATCTTTGTTTTTGTTAACCAACATCTTTATAAATATTCAACACGAATATATCATCGATATGTGAGAAAATATATCCATCAAAGTCAAACAAGATCTCAAATATTATTTCACCGTATCCAAAAAATATTGAACGATTTTAGATCGTGTATTTTTATTATCGAATATAAAAGAATAATCTTGAACAAGAGTGCTTTGATTATTCTTTGGTTCGATTCAACAAAAAGAAAATCAATCAACCTACCCGAGACCTTGGATATGAAGATCTAGAAGCTTACTTGAGATCCTTTCGAATGACCTTGAAGACGCTTGCTCTAAAAGGTAATTGTAAAGGTGTTGTGTTTGTAGATTTAGCAAAAAGAGAATAAGTTATGTGGGCTTTCGATTAATATTGGGATAGGATTTGAGAAAGACATAGTTGAAAAATAGAGGCACATGTTTAGGGTTAAGTTAAAGTGTAGTGATAGGCAGGGACAATAAAGATGAGACTAGGATGAATGTGTGTGGCTGTGTTTTATCATGAAAAAGAGATTGTTAGGGTTTGTAATGGAGTAAGAGTTTGGCTTTAGTCAAAATTTGGACTGTTATTGTTGTGTAGTTGGGCCTAACAAATTATTTGGGTTGCAATATTAGCTGTTTTATTTTATATAGTTGGTTGATATTTGGTTCAATGCAAGTCTGTTGTCCCTAATAATATGATGATGGATTAAGATATGAGATGGAAATGATATGAGTTTTAGAGAGAGAAAGTAGTGAGAGAAAGTAGAGAGAAGGAGAGGATTAAATTGTAGAATTTTAGATTAAGAAAGATTAGAGTACAAATGATCATCCCACCCTCCTAACATGCTAGGAAGGTAGTATATATAGTCCACCCACATGCGGGCTTTGATGGGCTATATATTGGGCCGGGCTTGTCGTTTGGACTTTAATTAGTTTAAATCCAAGCCCGTAAACCACGACTAATAAACTACCTATTACAACGTGTTAATGCAAGTAATGCCTAAAAACATTATTAGTGTTAACTAATCTTTCTTAGTTTTGATCACAACAAACCATACAACACATTTAGTGTAAAACACAAAATGAATTATTTAACTAACACTATCATCAAGGTAATAATCATATCACTAACCTTTCTTAATCATACTTAGTGATCACCAAAATGATTATCCTTAAAACTCACTTTTGTTAATAAGACAAAAGACTTTTTAATAAACTTTCTTTTTTAGAAAATGTTTTATTAAAATGGAAAATGAAAATTTGAAAATGGCATATTCCAAATGTTGTTAGAATATCCTTTGAAGGGTTCAAATACCTCAGATATTCCCACCCCACTAAAAGACAAAAAACGGAGCGGAGTCTAGTGGCGGTACCTTAAGTACCTACGCGGTACCTTAGCGATATGGTACCGCGGGGTGAGATAAGGTACCGCGCACAGTAGCCGTTATAGATCCGTTGTAACTTTGTCTCCTTTAAATAGTGGGTCAAATCTCATTTTCCAGCAAGCCTCTTGGACGTTTTTCTCAGCCCTCTTTCTATTTTCTATAGCATAATCATTAGTAAATGATCACTTAAATTGTTAAGGATGTTTACATATGATTAACCTCTTGATCCCCTCCTTTACCATGTCCAATGAGAAGATCACTCACTCACTAGTGTAGTGATAAAGATGAATCTATGAGCTAGTCATATTCATCATGATACCCTTTTTTGTTTTAGGTCAATCCAATGTATTTATGAATACTTGGACTAGTTGTGTTCATCCAAGTTATTTGTGGATACTTGGATTTGTTGTGTACATCCATTGCATATGTGTTTGCTTGGATTTGTGTTGTGTAAATCCAAGCTACATGTGTGTACTGGGATAAGTCTAGTTGAGTTGTAATAGATTTGATTAGGAGTTCTCACTAAACTATAAAGTGATGTGGTTGTGTCTTGTGAGTTCTCACTAAACTTTAAAGTGATTAGTAGTTGTGTTGTGTGAAGTTCTCACTTAGCTTCAAAGTGAAGAGTCGTGAAGATTGGTTCTAGCTTTCGATTAGAACTCGACATCTAGCCTTGTGTCGTAAAATGGTGAAGTAGGCAACGTCGTGAAGATTGGTTCTACCTTAAGATTAGAACCCGACATCTAGCCTTGTGTCGTTAAATTGTGAAGTAGGCAACGTCGTGTAGATTGGTCCTAGCTAAAGATTAGGTCTCGACATTTAGCTTAGTGTCGGAAAATAATGTAAGCAACAATGTAAGGTTTTCTCCGCCGAGAAGGGAGCTTGTGGATATAGTGGAAATCTCGAGTAGGTGTACTCGAGGAGTGGAGTAGAAACGAGGATAGAGCCTCGTTGTCGAACCACTATAAATCTTGGTGTCTTCCCACTAGGTTGTTTCCTTCCTTGCTCTTTACTTATTTCATTATCATTATACTTGCTTATTATCCTTGCTAGTGCATTTCAATTGAACTTAATCATTATGCAACTTAGCCTCAAGTAATAGATAGTTTTGATACAAACCAAATTGAAAGTAATTTTAATTTGGTCACCAATCGAAGAGAAACTATTCAACCCCCCCCCCCCCCCTTCTAGTTTCTACAATTGGTATCAGAGCGATGGTCACTCAAGATCTTTGAAGTATATTGTACTTTGAAACTTGGATCGATCCATTGTCTCCTCAAATTAGAAGGTCTAGTTGTACTAAAGTTTCTCTTTGGTCAAAAGTATGTTTTCTTTGAAAATGGGTCTTTTAATTGATAATATTACATCCCACTTAAGATTAGTAGCCTTTATGCATTTTAGATATACTCTTGAAATGTATCTACTAGTTTGCATCTTGCTTTGTGTAGGTACTCATGAAGATCAATCAATTAATTGGTTATGGATTGAGTTACTTGCACTTTTAGAAGAATCATCTTCATTGATCTTTGACATCTTTGAAGGATGATACCAAGATGATTGGGAATGATACTAGTCCTTGAAGACTTAGTACTCATCATAGTCATTGATTGGGCATAGCACTTATTCCTTCATGGATTGCTCTTTGTGGCCAAGGTACGCTTTCGTTCTTCCACACGCCCTTTGATCATTCTTTTTATCATTACTTGACTATGTGCTTGTTCTAGGCATCCTTGCCTTGACATTTATTTGTGGTTTGTGTTTCTTTTCTTTTATCCTCTCAAACCTTCATTGCTTGGATACTTGACTCACTATGGTGATGTAGAGTGAGTTAGTAGAAGCTTAAAGTATCAAGCATGATTTCCATGGTTTGCACCCATACGGTTAGTAGGCCCTTTGTGGGAGAGAAAGTGAATTAATACCTTGATCATATTTTAGCTTAGACTAAGACTATTATTGAAAGTGATCTTAGTCTATACTTGAATAATTGCTTTGTGCTTATTCATTACCAAAGCCGTTTATCGTTTCGCCGGAAAGGCACGTCTTAAACCACTATATATGACACAAGCTCTTCGTTACAACTACTTGAAGATTGTCATTAATCCCTTGAGCATTGATCCTAGTCTTGATTCACTTCTCTTGACTTCTCTCCACTTAGTCGTTTTGCTACGAGTAGTCGTTTGTCCGTTTCGGTTCTTTTCGATCTTGATTTAACTCGTAATCCTTCATTAAGGCATATTGCTTAGTGTTATGATGATCCAATGATATTCTAAAAGGCTCATGATTTAATTTTAAGTATTTTAGAAAAACTGGATTTTCAAAATTTGGCGTTTTTCAGAGATAGAAACTTGCCTCTACAGGCGGTTCCTTATCTCCGCGCTCAAACCCGCGGTTCCTTATCGATAAGGTACAACGGGCAGTAACTTTTGTCAGAGCGCCAGTTTGAGTTTTTTATTCTTTTTCAAACCAAACTCTCTCTCTCCCAAAAACACACAGCCGACGGGTTTTACCTTTTCCACCATTGTTGAAGCTTCCAAAACCTTCAATCACTCAAATTAATTGATTCCAAGTTGTGGGTTTCACTCATCCTTCATCTAACATCAATTAATTGTAAGTATTTTCTTTCAATTTCATCTATTTTGTTCTAGGGTTCATCCTTTCATAATTGGGGATTTTTTAAATTGAAATTGAACTAAAACCTTAATAGGAATGTGGGTTGACATGGTAATCTTACTATGATTCCTTAGGTTGATATTCATCAAGATTTCACTAAAACCCACTTGTAGAACAAATCCGAATTTAGGCTAAATGATTTTGGTTGAATGATGGATTTGAGATGAACCCATGAACAAGTAGGTAATGACATTGTTAATGCTTACCTAAAAACATTGTTTTAAAAAACCAATGTTCTAATCCATTGTTGATCTAACATAGATCATGTGTTCTTGGTTAATAATGGAATAGACACATTATGAACATGAAAATGATATGGATTCAATCCTATGTTTATCAAGAAATTGATATAACACATTTTCATCTTTCGTTTTCCTTTTAATTCTCATATGAGTGATTGGAAAGATTGTTTTTCGTGTTTAGGTACTTGTCATGTCTTCAAGTTATCAAAAAGATCACGAACGAACACGAGCATACATGCCCTCTTACCCTCTTTTGATTCACTCTCACAAAAACTCGTCTAAGTCTCTTGAACATCGTTGTTTGCATGAAGGACGCATCGTTTGTTCCTCTCTCGCAAATGAGTTTATTCGTGCCATGTTTAAGTCTATTGGGTTTGATTGTCTTTTTGATATTAATGAGCCCATTTTTCCTTCGTTCCTAATTGAGTTATTTAGCTCATTCACATTGATAAGCATCAATAATGGTTTGTCTATACGATTTTCCATTATGGGGAAAATCATTATTTACACTCTTGAAGAATTTGGTGATATTCTTGGAGTGCCATCTAATGGTCAATGTCGATTCACCGATGCTTGGAGTATTAACTCTTTAGAATCGGCCCCTATTGATGCTCATTATGTGACTATGCTTCCTTCATCTTCGGACATCATTCATGTCATCTCTAAACCTCGTGAACATCCTATTCTTGGTAAATCTCAAAGATCTGTTCGAAATCTCTCCCTTTGGGAATTACTTACTAGCGATCATAATGATTTCATGATCCCTTGGGCCGAAATCATTAGGGAAAATGCAATGTGTCTAGATGGGAATCGGGACTTAATACCCGCTTGTCTTGCACATATGTTGCATTGTGTTGCTACAACAACTCCTTACAATCTCGCATTTTTCATAGCTAGAAGAATCGGATCTGTTCTTCTTGAGTCTGAGTCAAGTCTTCCCTACGGAATGCTTCTCTCTCGTCTTCTTAGAAGAGTCCTCATTGACTGTCCATCTCTTCTCTCGTCACCTTATCACTGCGTTGATCGTGTCATGTCTCCCATTCAAGGGAACATTTCACCCGAGATCAATGTGAACTCGAGTCAAGTCGAAAACACCTCTCAAGAAGAGTCTTTTAGCAATTCTCCTTCCAATTTCTTTAACTTCATGACCTCTTCTATCTCAACTTCTTCATTCCATGAAATTGATTCCGATTATCAATTTTATCTCAATCATCTTCTTCGAGAACGCCTCAGAAGTGAATCAAGGAATTAGATATTTTGCTCATGATAACTTGCAACACTCATCCAGGATGATTTCATGTCTTTCTTATCTTCATTTGGTTATGTATTAACGCATGCTTGGATTACTTTTTTGTTAATCCTTAATGATTGCTTATGCTAAAATGTTTGTGTTTTACATAGCTTTGTGCTTGCCATATGATAGTTAGCTTATTAGATTATGATCTGTAGTTAACTTTGGCTTGTGAAACTTTTGGGAAAAATCTGGGTTTATCAAAAACTGGGATGGGAAATTTTTGAAAACCTTCTGGTCGCGGTTCCATATCGACCCGCGGTTCCTTATCGATAAGGTACCGCCGGTCCTAGATAAGGAACCGCCGGTCACTGTGCACGACAGCATCTTTGCTTTACACTGTTTTCTTAATTTTGTGTAAACCTTGCATGATTTTCAGTAATAAACTGCACATTTCCTAAACTAGGTTACCTAAATTCATTATTCACCTAAAATGATTTTAACCCATTACTAGTTTGGATCATCCCCTCACCCATTTAAACCCTCCTTGTTTGCCATGTTCTTCACACATCAAACATACTTCCCTAAACCTTAAACCACCCTAAACAACCATGGTGTGTACCAAAACCTCAAACACTTCCAAGACCTCCACCCCAAGGAAAACACTCAAAATAAGGGTTAAGGTAGCTAAGCCTAACTCCTCACCTTTCCTCACACCTAAGAATGAGAATGCTCCTATCCTCATTTCTTCAACACCTTCCCCACCTCTTGCACCATGCAAGACTTCTTCCACCCATGGTACTAACCACTCTCTTGGTTCTACCTCCTCTTCATTCAACTCTAGAATGAATGAGCTTTCTTCACCCTTCACTCCAAGTGCACCCTTGGAAGTGACCACACAACCTCAACCAATCCAAAGCATTCCTTTTGGGAATGACTTTGAAGACACTTTGGTGACTTCACCATTTACCCCTAACAACTCACCCATTTCACCAACCTTGGAGGATTTACCTCCACACTCACCCATTTCCCTTTTGGGGAACATGCCTCCACTTTCACCCACATCACCCTTGGAGAACTTGCCTCCTCCACCTCCACCTAACTCAAACATCCCAATTTTGGGTGTCCCTCTTTCCCTCCTCTTGGGTGATCCTTACTTTCGGTTTCAACAAACTCATGGTCCTAGATGTCCATGTTGTCTCTACAACCACTTCCTCATCCAAAACCTAAGGATGGATATGTATGGACTACATAGGGGTTTGCAAGACTTCTTGCTTACCTTGTTCTCCATGCCTCCTCCTAGGAGATGAATGATGGAGTTTTCATAATAAGAGTTTTCAACAACAAGCCAAAGAAAACTACTTATCTAGATTTTATGATAAGCTAGCTATGTATTAGTTAGTTTTATTTATTTTTGTACTTGTTTCCTCATTGATGAATGTTTTATGTTGTTGTCTTATGGATTTAGCTTTGTGTGATTCTATCCTATTGTGCACACTAATCAACTTTAATTTGAAATTAAAATTGAACCTAAATCTATCACAACCCCTAAACTTGACTAAAATTGGTTCAAAATGATATCTAAATTATTTTGTCACCCTTTATCAAGACATTCTTTGTGAGTGTGTTGCTTTATGCAACCCTAGCATATTTTGGTTCTAATAGAGGTAAAATTCCAAGATTTGCAACTTTTTGAAAAAGTCTTAGTTTTTCCCAAAACCCAGGAAAAACATAGTTTAAAGTCCTCTGGACGCGGTTCCTTAAAGACACGCGGTTCCTTAGTGATATGGAACCGCCGGCCCCTATAAGGTACCGCGGCCAGAAAGTGACTTTTGACGAATTTTTGGTCAAAACCTTTAAAAACCCCATTCCCAGTCAAGATTCCTTGTTTACTCATATTCACTAAACATTCCTTGACACTACACATTTTGTATTGAAATTCTTACCTTGATTACATTTTACTTATACCCCAACCTTGAGATTTCATTCTCACACCTTCCCAACCTTGAGAATTCATTCTCACATAACCTTAAGATATCATTCTCACACTCTCACAATGCCAAACTCCTACATTCCTAACCTTGACATTTCTTTGTCACAACCCCTCTCACCCAAAGCTTCTTCATCCAAGCTTTCAAAGAAACCGAAAATCTCGGTTCGACCCGTTTGGGTTAAGAAGAATGAACCATCTTCGTCCAAACCACCCAAAAACCCTACCTTCTCTCCAATCAAGTATTGGAATGAGACTTACACCATAAACCCCATCACCGGAGCAAAAGAACATGTTCCACCACCACCACAATCCTTCAATACCCCCCAACTCAATGACCTTTCAACCTTCCCAAACCTCACAAGGCATTGTGAAAACATTCCCAAACCCTTTACCCCACCACCACCAAACCCTAAGTTTGATGCCATACCCCCATCAAACGATTTTGTGTTGCATCATGGATCCTCGTGTGATTGTTGCCGATTTCAACAAATTGAACTTGCTCATGTGTATGAGAAGTTAAATTTTCTTAAATTCCTCCTCACTCGACCTCCTATTCAAGCTTTTGTTCCGGTGGACAAAACTTCGAATGATGCATCGTCGTCTTTTTAGTTTTATTTTATTTTTAGCAATCTTGGAAAATATCACTATTAGACTAGCTTATGCTTAGTGGTTTATTTTCCATATTTATTGCTTTTAGATACTCATACTATGTGTATGGCCATCTTCTTTGTTGTATTTTTTTTGTAACCTTTGTGTTATTTGTGTGCTATCTAATTAGTTCTACTTTGAGTTGATCTTGGTTAATTTTTTACAATTGCTTATGGGTGATTCCATCAATTCTAAAGCTTTAACCCATTGACAAGCTTATCATCTTCATTGGATTGAAGTTTGATTTTGTCAATTACCTCTTTGGACATACTTAGCAAAATACTTGCTTCTAATTTGAGATTTCTTCTCTTTCTCCCTCTCAAGTTACTTAGTAGGTAGTGATCATATATACATTGGTTTTTCTTTCCTTTCTACTAACCTTTGTGTAGCATGTCACCTTAGCTCACAAACTTGGTGCCCCAAGCAAGGGGGAGCTACTAGCAAAGTTCGATGCTCTTCAAAGACTTATGCTAACCTTTTTGCTACGACAAAGGGGGAGAAATGATAGTGATAAACTAGTTAATAATTCCATAGTTTGTGTTTCTACGTAAATGAGTTTATCGTTTGTCGTAATCAAAAAGGGGGAGATTGTTAATGCAAGTAATGCCTAAAACATTATTAGTGTTAACTAATCTTTCTTAGTTTTGATCACAACAAACCATACAACACATTTAGTGTAAAACACAAAATGAATTATTTAACTAACACTATCATCAAGGTAATAATCATATCACTAACCTTTCTTAATCATACTTAGTGATCACCAAAATGATTATCCTTAAAACTCACTTTTGTTAATAAGACAAAAGACTTTTTAATAAACTTTCTTTTTTAGAAAATGTTTTATTAAAATGGAAAATGAAAATTTGAACATGGCATATTCCAAATGTTGTTAGAAGATCCTTTGAAGGGTTCAAATACCTCAGATATTCCCACCCCACTAAAAGACAAAAAACGGAGCGGAGTCTAGTGGCGGTACCTTAAGTATCTACGCGGTACCTTAGCGATATGGTACCGCGGGGTAAGATAAGGTACCGCGCACAGTAGCCGTTATAGATCCGTTGTAACTTTGTCTCCTTTAAATAGTGGGTCAAATCTCATTTTCCAGCAAGCCTCTTGGACGTTTTTCTCAGCCCTCTTTCTATTTTCTATAGCATAATCATTAGTAAATGATCACTTAAATTGTTAAGGATGTTTACATATGATTATCCTCTTGATCCCCTCCTTTACCATGTTCAATGAGAAGATCACTCACTCACTAGTGTAGTGATAAAGATGAATCTATGAGCTAGTCATATTCATCATGATACCCTTTTTTGTTTTAGGTCAATCCAATGTATTTATGAATACTTGGACTAGTTGTGTTCATCCAAGTTATTTGTGGATACTTGGATTTGTTGTGTACATCCATTGCATATGTGTTTGCTTGGATTTGTGTTGTGTAAATCCAAGCTACATGTGTGTACTTGGATAAGTCTAGTTGAGTTGTAATAGATTTGATTAGGAGTTCTCACTAAACTATAAAGTGATGTGGTTGTGTCTTGTGAGTTCTCACTAAACTTTAAAGTGATTAGTAGTTGTGTTGTGTGAAGTTCTCACTTAGCTTCAAAGTGAAGAGTCGTGAAGATTGGTTCTAGCTTTCGATTAGAACTCGACATCTAGCCTTGTGTCGTAAAATGGTGAAGTAGGCAACGTCGTGAAGATTGGTTCTACCTTAAGATTAGAACCCGACATCTAGCCTTGTGTCGTTAAATTGTGAAGTAGGAAACGTCTTGTAGATTGGTCCTAGCTAAAGATTAGGTCTCGACATTTAGCTTAGTGTTGGAAAATAATGTAAGCAACGATGTAAGGTTTTCTCCGCCGAGAAGGGAGCTTGTGGATATAGTGGAAATCTCGAGTAGGTGTACTCGAGGAGTGGAGTAGAAACGAGGATAGAGCCTCGTTGTCGAACCACTATAAATCTTGGTGTCTTCGCACTAGGTTGTTTCCTTCCTTGCTCTTTACTTATTTCATTATCATTATACTTGCTTATTATCCTTGCTAGTGCATTTCAATTGAACCTAATCATTATGCAACTTAGCCTCAAGTAAAAGATAGTTTTGATACAAACCAAATTGAAAGTAATTTTAATTTGGTCACCAATCGAAGAGAAACTATTCAACCCCCCCCCCCCCCTTCTAGTTTCTACACAACGTTCTAATAAATATTACAATAGAAACCTATGACCGAACATTCTTGTTTGACTCAATATTTTGAGGCTAACAATCTCCCCCAATGTGAGGTCATTCCTCTTTGATATTTGGATTCCAATGGAGATTTATGAATTTCGTCATAAATGAGTCTTGAACGTGTAACAGTAGTTTTGTTCCTTCATGCTGTGATCTTTGAGCCTTTGTCATTGTCTTTCGACTTAGTCTTGTATCTTGAGATCTTCAAATCATTCTTGACTTGTCTTTGCCATCTTGCGATCTTGTGTCTTTATCCACATGCTCACACTATTAATTGTTGAATAAGTCTTTGGGCATGAACATGTGGTTTTGAATCTTTGACTTTGCTGAGTACACCGTGTCACCACCTTCTTGAGACAAAACATAGACACGGACTGAATGGCTTTGACATTCGTCCTAAATCGGTAGCGTTTTACCTCCGACCGGTGAAGACCGTTATACGATATTAAATACCGTACCTGTAATCAGGTAGATTCAATTAAGAATCTCCTTGACAGGGTTTCGCGGTTGTACTAGCCGTTCTCTTTACTCGACCGTCTCAAAGCAAGACTGCGAACGTAAAGAGTGAATCAATTCAAATTCCTAGAACAAGTTTTATTCATTAAGAACCTTACCGGTGTTGCTTTCCAGTTGACACAAGTTTGATTCATAAGAATCTCACAAGTCACCTACCGTAGCGCTGTTTGATGTTGACGCTAGAAGGATTTCCATTCGTCACTGTGAATATTAATGAATATCACTCTGAATGTTCTGGCAAGACCATAAAGATATTGCGTAGAAACCTAAAACTAGTTTGAATCAATTCAGAATCAAACCACTGTTGCTTTTCAGTTTTACATATGTTCAATTCATAAAGAATCTTACACATGACCTACTGTAGTGCTGTTTGATGTTAACACTGGAAGGATTTCCACTCATCATTGTGAATATTAAGTAGTGTCACTCTGAGTGTTCTAGCAATATCCCAAGGATATAGCGTAGGACTCTCTTTATCTTCATCTGTGTGTCCTAACGAGATTTGATTGATCTCTTGGCTCTAGACTCGATTTGTGCACTTTTAGTGGTCGGAGGCTGGAGCAGATTCCACCTATTCAATATCAACTATCTCGGAGTGAGAAAGTCAATAGAAGTCGTGTTGATCTCCGTGACAATAAAACAAACTTCTTTTGAGAGAAGCCTGAGTATCTAGGAAAGGGTTGTGCTTCACATCACTGGGTCCATGATGAGTTTGTCTTCATGATGAGTTGACCCGATTTCTGCCTAAGTTGTATGGAGGGCTTCTTTCTATACACCCTTTATCCTTACATTTCTTTTTCATTCTTCAACCCCTTCAATGCTTACCAAGACATCATTAATAGCACCTTGTTGTGATTGTTCCAGTGTTATCATCAGTACTTAGTCGGCATTCAGCTACTTTCACATTCTACTCCACCTTTCCTAAGAACTTCTAGTAATCTATTGGATTGTCCCTGGGAAGATCCCTCCGGTTCTGGTTGGATCGTAGGACTTAAACCTAACCACCCTTTTGACACCAATAACGTCGTGAATTAAAGATGTTGAGGGTATTTGATAGTAACCATGAGTGCTTGAGTCTTTAGATCACATTTTAATCACATTTTCTCCCCTATCTCTAATATATAAAATCGTTTGATATTAGAGATACCAAATTTGATTAAAATATATTTTGAAAAATGGTCTTGAAAGTATTCGGGAGAAAGATGTGTCAAACTTAGCATGATTTTTTTTAACGCTCCCCCTCAAAAATTGATCCAATGGAATTGTTATTACGAGGATTTGATCCACATTAAACTTTTGAGGATAGGAGTTGTTGAACACACAATTTTTGTAAGATTTTGAATATCATTGAGAAATTCTTGAAAAAATTGTGTTTAACGCTTTTTGAAAAATCAATTCTTTTTGTCGAAAAGGTTTTTCTAAAGCATAAACTTGAATTCATACACTTTGAATGTCTTGACGAATCCACTCAAGTATAAGAAGATTTAACTTCTTTTGCTAAGGGTAAGAGCACAAAAGCGTACACTCCCCCGTGAATTTAGATCCGGGTTGCAATCTGAAAGTGATTACAAGCCATCGTGTTGAGCTCAAAACGTTAAGCTCAACCCAAGATAGATTGCTCTACCTGTTGTTGGAAATATTGTCCAAAATAGACAATTTCCTTTTGGAAAGATAGAAATGACATGTTTTGAAAAATATTTACAACTTTCATTCGAGCTTTATGTACACACCCGTGTCGTTATTGAGCGACATTTCTAGGTACGTTCATATTATCGATACTGAAAGACATGTCGAGAAGAATATTTTTGGATTATCAAAGATTTTTAATTTTGTATTTTTCTTTTTCATTAATATTTACAGGTAGATGTTTGATAGATGAATCAAGCAGGCTTCTTTGCCAGAACCTCCAGTTCTGCTGGAGTCAAACATCTCATACCAATTTGCCTAACAAGATATGCAAACCTCTCTTTCGAAAGAGCTTTTGTAAATAAGTCAGCTAATTGGTAATCAGTTCCAACAAAGTATAATTCAACAATACCCTTTTCAACTTGTTCCTTAATGAAGTGATATCTGACATCAATGTGCTTTGTGCGGGAATGCTGTACCGGATTGCAGGAGATGGCTATGGCTGACTTTGAGTCACAGTACATAGGTACTTTATCAAAATGGAAGCCATAATACGTGAGTTGTGTTCTCATCCAAAGAACTTGAGCACAACACGCAGATAGAGACACATACTCCGCTTCGGCTGATGAAAGTGACGTGCAATCCTGCTTCTTGGAAGACCATCCCACAAGCTTATCTTGACCTAGAAATTGTGCACCACCAGAAGTACTTTTACGTGTATCAAGACACTCTACATGATTAGATTCTGAATAGGCCGTTAGAAAGAAACCGGTTTTCCTCGGATACCAGAGTCCCATGTGAATGGTATTCTTAAGGTACCGAAAGATCCGTTTAACCTCCTTGAGGTGCTTTTCAGTGGGTCGTGCTTGATATCGTGCACAATAGCATGTAGCATGATGTATATCAGGTCTGCTTGCTGTCAAGTACATGAGGGACCCGATCATGGAACGATATCTCATTTGATCTATGGGTAATCCCTCCAAGTCAGCATCTAGGGATGTGGTTGATAATGGTGTCCCAACAGGGTCACATGAAGTCATACCATGCTTTGTGATTATCTCTTGACAATACTTAGCTTGGTTAATGAAGATACCACTTGGGGATTGGTAAACGTGAATTCCTAGAAAGAATTTTAGTTCGCCCATCATAGACATTTCAAATCTGTTGTGCATTACTTTTTCAAACCATTTTGAAAGTTTGGGTTTGTAGACCCGAAAATAATGTCATCAACATAAATTTGCACAAGTAAAATGTCATCCCCATATTTATAAGTAAACAAAGTTAAATCAATAGAACCTTTTGAGAAACCTTTGGAGACCAGAAATTTCGAGAGCTCGTCGTACCACACCCTTGGAGCTTGCTTGAGTCCATAAAGCGCTTTGTGGAGACGATACACCTTGTCAGGATAATGAGGATTGACGATTCCTTCTGGCTGCGTGACATAGACTTCTTCCTTCAAAGGACCGTTAAGAAACGTCGTCTTTACGTCCATTTGATAAACGATGAATCCCTTATGTGCAACATAAGCAAGGAAAATACTGACCGCTTCCATTCGAGCTACTGGTGCAAATGATTCTTCAAAATCAATACCCTCTTTCTGTCCATACCCTTTAGCCACTAGCCTAGATTTATTCTTGATGATCGTGTTCTCTTCATCCATCTTGTTTTTCCAGATCCATCGAAGATTTAATGGTGTTACATCGTATGGTCTGTCAACAAGTTCCCAGACTTTAAGTCTTTCAAATTGTTGAAGTTCATCCGTCATCGATTCAATCCAAGCATGATCAGCTAATGCTTCTTTGATGTTTTTCGGTTCAGCTGAACTCACGGCGAGTGCGAACATACAAACATCGGCATCGGTGTTAAGCTGTCGTCTTGTGCGAACGGGCTGTGAAGGGTTTCCAATGACATGAACCAAAGGATGATCTCAGGTCCAATGATGTGTTGAAGGATGTCGTTGGTAGAACGTATTTTGACGGATCAACATGGCGAGTAGAAGACTCTCCAGTTTCGTGTACTGGTGTACCGAATGGGTTGATAAATACGTCTTCGTCAGATAATGCATTGTCTGCTTGATTTATGTGCTCTGGAGCAATGACATTAGTTGTGGATGTTGTAGGATTGATTGTTGTAGTGATATTCTGAGGAGGTAAATCTGCAGCAACCCGTGTTGAAGTAGATGAAGTTGTATCCGGTTGTTGACGATGATCTGTATCATCATTCTTATCATGAGTGTCAGCGGAAGACTTCGATACAACTTGTTTCTCCCCCGTAAAATATTCATCATACATTGGTCCATATAACATTTCCAACTCTTCAATTGTCGTGTCGACTGTCATATCAGCTCTAGGAACATGTTCTGGAACCAGCGTTGAACTTGACGGTTCATTGCTGTAGTCTTGAGTTCCGAGTTCCGTGCGGTTGTGAACGGAAGTCGTTTGTCGTTGTGGATCGGGACTTAAACTGTTTTGTTCAAGTGCCATTTCTTGCAATTCATCAAATCGAATGTGAATAGTCTCGACAATCAATTTTGTTCTCTTGTTGTACACTCTATACCCCTTAGACTGAGTTGCATATCCCACAAGAATACATGCATCACCTTTCTCTTTCATTTTATCCAAATTCTCACCATCTCAAATAATGTAACAAGTACATCCAAAAACATGAAGGTGTTTGAGTGAAGGTTTTCGATCATGAATTATGTGATATGGTGTCTTTTCGTGTCTTGGGATAACTAAGGAGCGGTTTTATGTGTAGCATGCGGTTGACACGGCTTCGGCCTAAAAGTATAGTGGAAGTTTTGAAGCGGATAATAATGTTCGAGCAGCTTCAACCAAAGTACGGTTTCGTCTTTCAACAACGCCGTTTTGTTCGGGTGTTCGAGCAATAGATGTTTCATGTTCAATCCCTTCGGTTTCAAATACTTCCTCAGTGTTGAATTCAAAAATTATGTACCTTTGTCAGTACGAACCACTTTAACTTGAGCTTGAAGACCAAGTTGTATCAATTTAAGGAAGCTGATGAGAACGTCGGGTGTTTCATCCTTGGACCTCAAGAAGTGAGTCCATGTGTACCTTGAGTAATCATTGACAATTACCAGAATATATTTCTTTCCATTGATACTATGAACATGCATGGGACCACACAGATCCATGTGAAGAAGATCTAACCGTCCTTTAGAGCTTGGTGTAATCTTTGTTTTGAAGCTACTTCGTTTAGCTTTACAAAGTTCACAAGAAGAACAAAGATGATCTTTGATGAATTTCAAGCTTGGAAGGCCTCTTACAATATCTTTCTTGGAAAGCAAGTTAATGGTATCAAAGTTGAGATGAGAAAGACGTTGATGCCATAACCATGCCTGAGTCGTTGAAGCTTTAGCCATGTGTGAGACCCCCAAAATCTGACATGGAACAACTAGGCAACGAGGGGGTAACACGTCATGGTACAAGAAACAATGAATTACAGTTGACACAAAGCTGACGTAATAAAAGCATATATATCACATCATAAATGATCAGAGTTTTAAACATAGGTCCCAGAGTTTTATATGCGGAAGGATATATTATTTCATCATGATTTATAACATAAAGTTGCCCAAAAGATATAATAAATTTCTGACAGTTTATGCTAAAACCAGTCTTTTAAAAGCATCACAGAAATCTCCAAGCTGCGATAATATCCTGCGGGCTCCCATCCAAGCAAAGCTAAGTAATAATACCTGAGATTAAACATGTAAGATCGTCAACACAAAGTTGAGTGAAATTCATAGGTTTAGCAATAAAGGTGTGGAACACAAGCATTCATTTGTAAAACAAGTAAATAGAGAAAATGGTTATGATCATTAACCATAGTCTGAAACCAATATTATTGCTATTTAGTTCATGAACCGAAGCTTAACTCAAAGTAAGTTCCTCTAGGGAGTATTCAGCCTAAATACTCAAGTATAAACAAATGTAAGTGCGTCAAGGTAATCGGGACGGGGATTGTCAATCCTGATGGATCCACCCACAACATTCGCGCTTAGCGCAAAGCATACGGGACAATTAACGGTTCATGATCAAGAGAGGAAACTTAAGGCTATTAACTATAAGCAATAATATCTATGAAAACGGTTGGAAAGCATACAAGTCTGAATAGCATACAAGTTCTGGATAGTATACAGTTTTAAATGGATGTGTTCCACCATGTAAAATCTCACCCCGCATTTAGAAACATTGTTCAAGTAAAAAGGGGCTATGAACTCACCTTTAGTAAGTAATCACAAGGTAAAAGGGGCTGAGAAAAAAGAAGTCTTCACGGACCTATGCAATGGTGACGCGTAATAAGAATGCGTTCAATGAAGCAATAACGTTTTAGAAGTGGTGGGACATAGTATGACTAGGTAACTTGCGTGCGATGGCGAGACCTAAGCTTAAGTTAAAATTTTGACCCAACACCTTGAACTTACTGTAATAACCTAATATTAACCTTGTATGATGGTCCAAGCATTTATGTGTGGGTTCCGAACACGTTTAAGACTCGGTTTGAAAAACCAAAACAAGGGACTGCATTCAGTTTTCTAAAAAAGGCTGTGAAGATTTGGTCATATCTAAAAATCTATAATAGTACAGGAGGTGAAATTTCTTGACATGTATAGGTATTTCTCTTACCTTTAAAAATTGGGAAAGAACAGACCTAGAACTATTTTCAATCAACGGGAAATGCACTTTTAGTGACAGACTATCAAAACAGAAAGTTGTAAACGTCTTTCGTACCTTACGGTAGATTAAGCATAAATCCCAATCGGTAAAAGATTTTGACACGAAACCAAAAAGAGAAGTTTTATTATATTTGTGGCTACTGTAAAAAGTCATAAAATCATAAATTAATCCTTTTTACCCAAGTCAATTTACCCATGTTTTAAGCATAACATTCAGATTTGACCTAGTTTAGTAAAACGACCGTTTCGGACTCATCCGGACACTTCCCGTTTCCATCCAACTCAACACATACTAATCACATCAGTGGGTATCCATTTTTCAAATAAAAACAAGGTCATATGTTTAAGAAAAATTTGCCATGACCTGTTTGTTTCTATGGTGATTTCCATACTACAAAAACAACTCCATTTAGCTACCTAACCTCAATCAAGCAACACTTAGGCTATACCAAATCGCCACGCAAGTGTCCTAAGTCCTAATATGCCCTAAGTATCTATAATCTCAGTGGGTTTCACCCAAGGAATTCAAAATTCATGAATAAAAAGAATCAAAGTACTAGTAACATCAAAACTAAAATGCTAGGAGTGACTATACCTTCATAACAAGTAGGAATTAATTCAATCACGCAAATTAAACAATTCCTCCTCCTTGATCCTTAGAAATTTCGTGGCCCTTAGCCACGTGTTAAGTCAATCACGGTACTCAGCAACTGAGTAGAAACAATGTAGTGAGACGATCACCGACGATATGGATGCCCGGGGAAAACACGAAAACCGCAACCTATCACAATAAGGCGCGCGTTAAGACTCGAACTCAATATCGATATATATACCAAATATAACATGACTCAAATGTTTTCAAAGTATACACGTTTCAAAACCATTGACGTGAATCAAATGAATTCATACTACCCATTATTCCAATACTACACGTTAAAACACTTGAACACTTGAAAATGACCCGTCATACGACGCCAAGTCAACGCAAGTCAAACTATCCTTTACCCTTATTTGGACCAGTAGCTAAGTCATTTATATAATGACTAAGCACTTGAGTAAGTCACCATGTCCGATGGTGAACACTCAAACTCACGCAACACAAGCATTGAACTACGTGTCCAAAATAAAAATCAGCAAGTACACCCCGAATGTACACACCGATCTACCATATCTAGACTTGTCCGTTTTACATGAAAATTGGTGTCAAGGTCACTTATAACCTGTATAAGACCTCACCAAAATTTGAGCCAAAGTTCACACTTTAAAATCCATCAGCTCGACGCTTTACTCGACTCCAAATTTTAGGACAGATTTGTCCACTTGTTTTGTAACACCGTTTGGACCACTTTAAAAATACTATCTCGACAATCCGTCTTTTGAAACTACTACTAGACTCATCAAACTCAGTTTGTAAACTTTGAAAATCAGTAGTATCAACTATCTAACCAAGCCTAAAGTCCCCGAGAGTCGACCCAAAATCAGCCACAATTTCGGATTGCGCCGACTTGCGTCTCCCGGTACACGAAAACTAAAACTAGCATAACTTTTGACTCGTAATGAGTTAGAAGCTCTATCTTATACCGAAACGAGCGTCTCGGAAAACTCTTTAACAGACCTTAAACCCACGAAACATACTGTTTAAGGCTGCTGTCTCAAATTAGCTTTTTAGAAAACATGACAAATCTATTTTTCACTCAAAACCAATCATTCCCATACCCCTAGGATCACTATACTATCATTCCTATCAACCAAACACTCCTAAAAACACTTGTATGAAAAATCTAACAAAAATCAAAGATTAAAAACAAGACTTTTAAGGATCAAAACAAGATAATCTTACCAAAAACAACAAATGCATGATGATTAGAACATCATACAACCATGAAATCATAAGTTTATGAAAACTTGATGCATGTAGGATATTTTTGGATCAAAAGATGCACAAAGAGATTTTAAGAATGGGCCTAATTCTTGTTTTGATTAGTTCATGGTGGATCATGATGATCTTGGTGGTTTTGTGGTGAAAACCCACGGCAAAAAGGAAAGAGGTGGGGAGGATTTGGTTATTTTTTTAAAAAAAATGAATGTGTAAGTGTGTTAGTGGAAGAAAAAAAAACTTTATATAGTGCTAGTTAAGTGGAGGGGCTAATATTGCCAACTTTGAAACTTGTGGACTTAAAACAATTAATAGTTTTAAAGGGTAGAAAATAGTTATTGGCAAATATTGAAAATATTTACGGGGCTCGGGTTTCGTAAAAATACTTTTCAAAAGTTACAGTGCATCGTAAAAATGATTATATGATTTCCCGACACGAATTAATACGTAATTAAAACGAAATCGTCGAAAATATTAATTATCGAAACAATCGATAAATAAATGTAAACTTTTGGGCATCCATCGGTATCGCGATCACTAGGAATTCTCGTTGTACATTGATTTTGAATAAACTCGTAGTAAAACGCACACAGGTGATTTTAAATCAAAAACTTTGATTTAAATAAATATGAAAAAAATAAAATAAAAATTTTATAATTCCATACAAAGTATTTATCGATGATCAAAAAAATACTTAAAAGTATAATTTAAAAATCTCAGGATTTACATATAAAGTATTCAAGAAAATGTAATACATTGGAAAATTCAAGAAGCACGAATAAAAAGGATAAAATAATGTTGGGAAAGTACGGGTTCTCACAGTCTTCCCCCCTAAAGGAACTCTGGTCCCTAGAGTTCTCCTGAAAACAGTAGAAGATGCGAGCAAGGGGAGGTACAAAGTGTAGAACAATTTTCATTGCTTCCCAGGTAATTTCTGCACCAAGACGAACCTTAACGGTTAGAATTCACTTTGCTTCAGTTTTCTTAACTCCTTTTTGAATAAGATTCAAAGTCGGATTAGGATAACGATCTTTCCATACGGAGATACATCGAGAGATAGAGTTGTTGGTAATACGTGCGATAAACTAACAAGACTGGACACAAGAATCGCTTAAACAGGCAAAGTGCGATAAAATGAACCAAGATTGTAAATCAACAAGAGGTTGCAAGTCGCGCAACTGTAAAACGTGACAATCTTAAAATGTAAGAATCTAGTCACAAGCAAAATAGAAGGGAAAATGAATAACATACTATCATTTAAGATACAAGCTGTCAAAATCAGTTGTCTAGGATTTTGGTATTACTTTAAAACTTAGTTTTAAATATTTTCTTTATTAAAAGAAAATTTTACCAGGTGTAGTGATTAAAAATCAAACTCTATATAAAATGAGTGTGTAAGTTGTCAAATCTTTTTCTTGATCAGGATTTTCGAAGCAAAAGTAGAACAATTCAAAATAGTTATCCTGATCGGCTTAAGAGCTTTTCGGGTGACTACATAAAATTATCGTTAAAAACTCAGGTTTATCGTTACCATTAGGAAAAAAAATCAGATTTTCCAAGTTATTTAGAATAATCGTTAGAAATTATAAATATTTTAATAATTTCATTATATTGACAGTAAAGTACGATAAAATCAATTACTTTAAAAGATACAACTTGACACTGTTTAAATATAAGTTATAAATTGACCCAAGTGGATGTACAGATTCGATATTAAACTTGAAATGGGTATTTTGACAATTTAAACATTTGGTAAAATGTATAAAACGTTCTCAAAAATTAATAATAATTTTAGAAATTCAAGAAAGTGTTTAAGATATCAAACGATAAACACATAACAGTTTCTGGTTTTCAAAAGGTGACAAGACAGCAACGAATGTGAATCATATAAAGGTCAACAATCTGTATGCGAGCAATATACAAAGGAATAAGACGGAACTCGTATCAATTCTTAACAAACGTGGTAGAATAGTCACGTCAGTAATAAAAATAATAAGAAACAATGATTATAGCAAGATTAATTCACGAGTGCGGTTGGCGTCACCAATAACGGCTTATTAAGTTCTCGGTGGTCGAAATACGATCGAAAGGGAAAAGCCACACAACGAATTTTCGAATCAAAGAAAATTCTTAAGAAGTCAATTGAGAGAAGTTCCAGTAAGATGAACAACATTAGCAATGAAAGGCGAAATCAACACATGATTCACACGAATGAAATTTCAAGACGATAGTATCTTAACACATATCATGGCAATTACACGTAATCATCGTTCACGTCCAGTCATAAATCACTAATCGCGTCCAGAGACGTTTCGAAGGTCTACCAAAATAGATAGAGATGGTCAATCGATATAGGAGCATAACAACGTTGAAACTTTTAAGTCGGGTATCAATGGTAAGAATTTAGGCAAATGGTAACGAAAATTGTATCATGAGGATGATGAGGATGATGAGGTAACAAGTAAAGCAAGGATCGTTGAGTAAAGAAATCTGTGCTTGAGGCATGTATTTTGTTCAAGAAAAGATAAGGGTTCATAGGTGTATGTCGCGAACTGTTGTTACTCGCACAAGAAGTAAAAGTTTTCAAAACTTATATTTATCTAACTTTTTAAGAAGCATAATTAAAAAGTTGATTCTTGGTTAAATATTTTAGGTGACTACTATTTGGCCTTGCATGGCTCCTAAATTAGGCATAGGTGATCAAGCCATGCATAATTTAGGACTAGCAATGCGATGCTCAGCTTCGTCAACCAATATTACATATCATATGATTTAAAATATGCATATAATGCCATTTGTAAAAACAGAAATCAAAATAGTTTATGAAACTATTTGCTAATAAGTTACTGGCTAACTGTTTTAAATCGACAATTCGTATAGTTACAAGGGTTCTTTATAAGACCGTATTAGAACAGTTTGTGAAAATACATTGTAAAATTAATATAAGTTAATTTTATAAGATAACATTCAATTATTTAAGAAAGCCCAAAAGAAACCTTTTTTAAAATGATTCGTAAACCAGACCAGTTTGAGTTGTATGGTAACATGACAATAGTTTATAAAGTAGCGAGTGGGTTACAAGAGGAAAGTAAGAAGTAGTTCAATACAACCAATAAAATGGTTACAAGGTGATTAGGTTTCAAGAGGTTTAGCCGAAATCGTCAAGAGACACGTGTCAAGATGATAACAAACGATATGAAAGCAAGATCTTCAAATCTCGATCCAATTCAGTGGTACGATCGAAGTAATGAAAGAAAATAGAATGACAAATAAGTCATAAACAAAAGAAAGGAATAAGGAATCTGTATGTGCACATCGTAATTTATTTGACAAAAATACACTTTTAAGAAAGTAAGGTATCAGTTAACAAATAGTACAATCACACTGAAAAGTTTCTATATTAGGAAGTTACCGAATTTCAAAAGTTCAAGATCTATGTACATGTATGACCGAACACAAAGTTACTATTTTATACTTATTCAAACGCAATCCTTGTTTTTAGTTGCAAAATATCATTAGTTAAAGTTTTACAAGCTCAACGAACTCAAAAACGCTTCAATCCATGTTTTTAACTTTTATTAGTTTTGACCTTTGGGTTTGACTAGACCAATTAACTCACTAAACGATATTCTAAGACTCAAAGTCTAATGCATTTCGATGTAAAACAATGTTTTGAACAACTTTCTAGTTTTACCCGAGACTTGAAACGGAATAAAAATGGACGAAAATGCCCTTGCATTAAATCTGTTAACAAAATGATATTTTAGCATTATTCAGAAAATAACTTCTTAGATTTTACAATCTCAAATGAGCGTAACTTGCTCGATTTTAAAGTTTATTAGTCAAATTTTATGTCCTAAACGGACGTCTCAACATGTTGAAATATATATATTTTTATGTCTAAAGTTATAAAAATATTTTCTCGACACTGTTAAACTTCCTGTAAAGTTTCTGTACAAAGTATATTTTTCGACACAGTTTGAAATTAAATCCAAATTTCATGATAACTCAAAATTAATGTACACATAGGACTTGTGGATTTCATAAAGACGAAAGAAGGTAAACTGTATAATTAGTCATGTAAAGAAAACATAGTATAGAAATGGTTCAAGAATGCCAACGATAATCGGAGACATAAAAAAAACGACGCATATCATCTGTGTCTTCGGCTGCAAGATGTAATGCAGAAAGGTCTCTTGGTGGCATGATTTCCAAAATCACAAGATATATCGAGAAAGAAACGGAACAATAACAAGTGGCATTCCTGGAGCGAGGAGGTTCAATGAAAAGGGAGGATACAAGTAGGATCGTATTCCAAACAATCATCACATAATAAATGACGATTATGTGTTTAAGGTACAATGGATGTTCTAAGTTGAAATCGAAACGTAGAATGGTCAATGAAGTAAGATGTAATCCATGTACAAGTGTCGCGTAAAACGATGACGTAAAGGTAAATCAAGATTATGAAAACCCACAATATTATTCAGCACTGATTCAACGAATTCTTCGAGATGTGAGACTCACACGATGTCCTTTAGTCTTTCTGGGAGACACATTGAGCTACACAATGGTCTATAGACTAGACATTCAATTACGAATGGTCTGAAAGAAAATCTGCGTATCTGAATAGATATTTTAAAGAAATTAAACAATGAGTGCAACACGTACGGTAGTAGAATGGAAATCAGAAGTTTCATCGGAAACAACACTTATTTGATCCCGAACAATGGTATCACGAGAGTATGCACAACATGTAGCAGCGAGTCGAGAAAAACATATGATTCAAACCGAACGAGTATATGAAGTCAGTCGTATCACACATAAATGAAATAGCAATAGTACTCAGAAAAATGAGTATGAAAGGTCAGCAACATACTTTCCCTGAATGCAAGTAGGTAACGTCGTAACAATACAAAATCATTGTAACAAGATCAGTTCACAAGAACATGAATTCCAGAAATACAGTAAGAGTATATGTAATCAAGTAATAACCAATGATTATTCATGAAGAACAAAGGCTTTGTAAAGACATAGTAATTATCGCCATTAAGGTAATGTAATATTTCAACATGTAATCAGGAGATGAAATACTACAACGATAATTAAAAGTAAATAATAAGGATTAGAGAGTTACCCGCGCAGATATCGAACAACAATGGCAGATTCTGTGTTTGACACTTAAAACATGAAATATTTGAATTTTCGGTTATAGACTAAGTTTTGAAAAAACGACTCAGTTCCCTATAACCATCGCTCTGATACCAATCTGTGAGACCCCCAAAATCTGACATGGAACAACTAGGCAACGAGTGGGTAACACGTCATAGTACAAGAAACAATGAATTACAGTTGACACAAAGCTGACGTAATAAAAGCATATATATCACATCATAAATGATCAGAGTTTTAAACATAGGTCCCAGAGTTTTATATGCGGAAGGATATATTATTTCATCATGATTTATAACATAAAGTTGCCCAAAAGATATAATAAATTTCTAACAGTTTATGCTAAAACCAGTCTTTTAAAAGCATCACAGAAATCTCCAAGCTGCGATAATATCCTGCGGGCTCCCATCCAAGCAAAGCTAAGTAATAATACCTGAGATTAAACATGTAATATCATCAACACAAAGTTGAGTGAAATTCATAGGTTTAGCAATAAAGGTGTGGAACACAAGCATTCATTTGTAAAACAAGTAAATAGAGAAAATGGTTATGATCATTAACCATAGTCTGAAACCAATATTATTGCTATTTAGTTCATGAACCGAAGCTTAACTCAAAGTAAGTTCCTCTAGGGAGTATTCATCCTAAATACTCAAGTATAAACAAATGTAAGTGCGTCAAGGTAATCGGGACGGGGATTGTCAATCCCGATGGATCCACCCACAACATTCGCGCTTAGCGCAAAGCATACGGGACAATTAACGGTTCATGATCAAGAGAGGAAACTTAAGGCTATTAACTATAAGCAATAATATCTATGAAAACGGTTGGAAAGCATACAAGTCTGAATAGCATACAAGTTCTGGATAGTATACAGTTTTAAATGGATGTGTTCCACCATGTAAAATCTCACCCCGCATTTAGAAACATTGTTCAAGTAAAAAGGGGCTATGAACTCACCTTTAGTAAGTAATCACAAGGTAAAAGGGGCTGAGCAAAAAGAAGTCTTCACGGACCTATGCAATGGTGACGCGTAATAAGAATGCGTTCAATGAAGCAATAACGTTTTAGAAGTGGTGGGACATAGTATGACTAGGTAACTTGCGTGCGATGGCGAGACCTAAGCTTAAGTTAAAATTTTGACCCAACACCTTGAACCTACTGTAATAACCTAATATCAACCTTGTATGATGGTCCAAGCATTTATGTGTGGGTTCCGAACACGTTTAAGACTCGGTTTGAAAAACCAAAACAAGGGACTGCATTCAGTTTTCTGAAAAAGGCTGTGAAGATTTGGTCATATCTAAAAATCTATAATAGTACAGGAGGTGAAATTTCTTGACATGTATAGGTATTTCTCTTACCTTTAAAAGTTGGGAAAGAACAGCCCTATAACTATTTTCAATCAACGGGAAATGCACTTTTAGTGACAGACTATCAAAACAGAAAGTTGTAAACGTCTTTCGTACCTTACGGTAGATTAAGCATAAATCCCAATCGGTAAAAGATTTTGACACGAAACCAAAAAGAGAAGTTTTATTATATTTGTGGCTACTGTAAAAAGTCATAAAATCATAAATTAATCCTTTTTACCCAAGTCAATTTACCCATGTTTTAAGCATAACATTCAGATTTGACCTAGTTTAGTAAAACGACCGTTTCGGACTCATCCGGACACTTCCCGTTTCCATCCAACTCAACACATACTAATCACATCAGTGGGTATCCATTTTTCAAATAAAAACAAGGTCATATGTTTAAGAAAAATTTGCCATGACCTGTTTGTTTCTATGGTGATTTCCATACTACAAAAACAACTCCATTTAGCTACCTAACCTCAATCAAGCAACACTTAGGCTATACCAAATCGCCACGCAAGTGTCCTAAGTCCTAATATGCCCTAAGTATCTATAATCTCAGTGGGTTTCACCCAAGGAATTCAAAATTCATGAATAAAAAGAATCAAAGTACTAGTAACATCAAAACTAAAATGCTAGGAGTGACTATACCTTCATAACAAGTAGGAATTAATTCAATCACGCAAATTAAACAATTCCTCCTCCTTGATCCTTAGAAATTTCGTGGCCCTTAGCCACGTGTTAAGTCAATCACGGTACTCAGCAACTGAGTAGAAACAATGTAGTGAGACGATCACCGACGATATGGATGCCCGGGGAAAACACGAAAACCGCAACCTATCACAATAAGGCGCGCGTTAAGACTCGAACTCAATATCGATATATATACCAAATATAACATGACTCAAATGTTTTCAAAGTATACACGTTTCAAAACCATTGACGTGAATCAAATGAATTCATACTACCCATTATTCCAATATTACACGTTAAAACACTTGAACACTTGAAAATGACCCGTCATACGACGCCAAGTCAACGCAAGTCAAACTATCCTTTACCCTTATTTGGACCAGTAGCTAAGTCATTTATATAATGACTAAGCACTTGAGTAAGTCACCATGTCCGATGGTGAACACTCAGACTCACGCAACACAAGCATTGAACTACGTGTCCAAAATAAAAATCAGCAAGTACACCCCGAATGTACACACCGATCTACCATATCTAGACTTGTCCGTTTTACATGAAAATTGGTTTCAAGGTCACTTATAACCTGTATAATACCTCACCAAAATTTGAGCCAAAGTTCACACTTTAAAATCCATCAGCTCGACGCTTTACTCGACTCCAAATTTTAGGACAGATTTGTCCACTTGTTTTGTAACACCGTTTGGACCACTTTAAAAATACTATCTCGACAATCCGTCTTTTGAAACTACTACTAGACTCATCAAACTCAGTTTGTAAACTTTGAAAATCAGTAGTATCAACTATCTAACCAAGCCTAAAGTCCCCGAGAGTCGACCCAAAATCAGCCACAATTTCGGATTGCGCCGACTTGCGTCTCCCGGTACACGAAAACTAAAACTAGCATAACTTTTGACTCGTAATGAGTTAGAAGCTCTATCTTATACCGAAACGAGCGTCTCGGAAAACTCTACAATAATTTCAAATAATCTCAGTCTTTAACAGACCTTAAACCCACGAAACATACTGTTTAAGGCTGCTGTCTCAAATTAGCTTTTTAGAAAACATGACAAATCTATTTTTCACTCAAAACCAATCATTCCCATAACCCTAGGATCACTATACTATCATTCCTATCAACCAAACACTCCTAAAAACACTTGTATGAAAAATTTAACAAAAATCAAAGATTAAAAACAAGACTTTTAAGGATCAAAACAAGATAATCTTACCAAAAACAACAAATGCATGATGATTAGAACATCATACAACCATGAAATCATAAGTTTATGAAAACTTGATGCATGTAGGATATTTTTGGATCAAAAGATGCACAAAGAGATTTTAAGAATGGGCCTAATTCTTGTTTTGATTAGTTCATGGTGGATCATGATGATCTTGGTGGTTTTGTGGTGAAAACCCACGGCAAAAAGGAAAGAGGTGGGGAGGATTTGGTTATTTTTTTTAAAAAAATGAATGTGTAAGTGTGTTAGTGGAAGAAAAAAAAACTTTATATAGTGCTAGTTAAGTGGAGGGGCTAATATTGCCAACTTTGAAACTTGTGGACTTAAAACAATTAATAGTTTTAAAGGGTAGAAAATAGTTATTGGCAAATATTGAAAATATTTACGGGGCTCGGGTTTCGTAAAAATACTTTTCAAAAGTTACAGTGCATCGTAAAAATGATTATATGATTTCCCGACACGAATTAATACGTAATTAAAATGAAATCGTCGAAAATATTAATTATCGAAACAATCGATAAATAAATGTAAACTTTTGGGCATCCATCGGTATCGCGATCACTAGGAATTCTCGTTGTACATTGATTTTGAATAAACTCGTAGTAAAACGCACACAGGTGATTTTAAATCAAAAACTTTGATTTAAATAAATATGAAAAAAATAAAATAAAAATTTTATAATTCCATACAAAGTATTTATCGATGATCAAAAAAAAACTTAAAAGTATAATTTAAAAATCTCAGGATTTACATATAAAGTATTCAAGAAAATGTAATACATTGGAAAATTCAAGAAGCACGAATAAAAAGGATAAAATAATGCTGGGAAAGTACGGGTTCTCACACCATGAAGAAAATTGGAGTTGATGAAGTTGTGTCTTGAAGTGAAATTGTGTAAAGATCAGTACCCCGTGTACCGGTAAGTAAGTCATTCCCATCATAATCACGAACAAAACATGTCTTTTTTCTGAAAGCAACTTCCAAATCCGCATCACAGAACTGACCAACCGAGAAAAGATTGTGATTGAGCCCTTCGACGTAGTATACCCTTTTAATCGTGATATTCCCCTGAACCAAATCTCCATATCCTAGGATCGGTGCAAATTGATCATTTCCGAATCGGACCGTACCCAGGAACTTCTCCACTAAGTTAATTAGAAGCTTGAGATTCCTCGTCATGTGCTTCGTGCATCCGGAGTCCAGTATGAAGAGAATTATTTGTATCACCTGCAGAAGAGTTAGAACACGATGGAGCATTTGCTAAATTGGATACCACAGTATTTGTGATTATAGAATCATTAGTGTCTTTAGCAACATTTAAAGGCATACTAACACTCGTAGTCACATTTTCTTTCCTAACTTTAGGCATCCATTTATATCTAGGAGGACATTGATTAGCAAACCACCATTTCCAAGACTTGCTAGCAGACTCATATAAGTCCTTAATTTGGCTTCTAGGATTCTTAGTGGTGAGTCTGATGCATTACTTTTCTTAGTGGGGGTAGCACCAGAATGGTTCACTTTGCGTTTGGGTTTACTAGCTCTAATAGGCATCGCAACTTGCTTCTTAGTTCTAGTATCTACGCCTTTGACATTATTCATAGCACACATAGAATGATTAGCATTAGCACACTTGCCACATTTGACACAAACAAATTTCACATTCCTAGCATTCAAATCATTCACATCATTCAAATCGTCATTACAAGTGATTACAGACTTTTTATTCTTAAAAACATTCAAATTCCTAGGGTGTGCTTCTACTTCCTTCATCTTCCCTTAATTCTTGTGTTTCCAGACCTTATCATTCACTTGAGTGCTCTTAAGCTGAGGCCGGCTAACACTAGTAGTGGAGACTATTCCTGTAGTAGAAGACACACGAATATTAGTGTTTCTCGAAGTCTGAGGCGATTGAATAACTTTGTTGGTGGGCTTAGTGGTCATTCTATACATCCCTGGTTTAATCAAATTATTGTGCTTAACGCTTTGTGCTATAATATTCCTTATGGGTTGAGCTTGTGGTAACCTTTCCTTTCCATCCATCTTGGGGGCAAACATAGGTTTTGCAAACGAGGAATTAGATAAAGCAGATGGTTTTCCCAAGATAGAGGATCTATTCTCTTTAGAGGCATTGGGTTGTCTAATAACATTTTTCTTAATGCTAGGTTCCACAACTTTCCCACCCATTTTAGCAATGAGTTTCTGCAACTCTGCTATCGCTCTGTCCCTGTCTTGTAACTGAGCTTTCAACCCTTTAATCTCCAAATTCTGTTCATTCATTTCTCGAAACGTTTGGGAAAGTTTTTCTTGCAATTTGTTATCATGTGGAAAACTGCCAACGTCTTTTTGCAAAGCAAGTTCAAGTGAATGACAATGTTTTTGAAGGAAATCAGTTTTGTGTTGAAGTAACTCAAAAGCCTTTTTGTCAACATTTTCTTTACGTTTCGAAAGCTCAATTTCAAGACGTTCACATTCTTTGCTTTTATCAAGATATTGGCATGCAACTTCAGAATATTCATCAATATCAGCACAAGATGTAAAATAAGCACACATAACATCTTTAGAAACGCATTCTTGCAAGAGTAAATCATATTCATCTGAAAAATCAGACTTCTCCATTTGAAGATCATCAATGTGTTTCTCAAGAGATTCAACGTATTTTAAATCATCATACATTTCAGTCCGAATGAACTCCTCAAGTTGAAGAACAGTTTCTTTAATTAACGTCGTGTTAGGAATTAAGAGTTCTTTCACAAGCAACGTAATATCTTGAGGAATCGGACGTGTCCACTCAGCATTTTCATGTTTTGCCCAGTCTCTTTCAACAATAGATTTAACATTATCTATGTGGTGTTTAAGAATACCTAATGTTTTCCTACTCTTGCTTTTAGATTCATCTAGAGGGAGGTAGTTTATGTATTTGTAAACATTAGATTTCTTAGGGGCAAATGCTTTCTTCCTTTGAATTCTCTTTTGTTTGCATTCTAGGAACATTTCCTCATGAGTTTTCTGAGTTTGTTTGTTGAAAAGACCATAAAGACTATTCTCATAAGCATAATTATATGGTTTTACAAACTCCTTATTAACAAGTGGTTGACTATCATTATCCCAAAGGGCAGTCTCTGCACTATCGGCACTAACAGGCATGCAATCAAGATCAGTCCTTTCAGTCTCATCAAGATAAAGACACGGGTTCGCAGCTTGAGCTTTGGCAAGGTACTCAGGACTTGCAAAGCTAGCTTGACCCTTAAACATCGATGGAGGTGCTAGCATTCTTACGGATTGAATAGAATCATGCGTTTTATAAACAACGTTCTTCAAAAATTCGACTTGTGCTTCTAGTTTGGTAACTTTTTCGGTTTCTTTATCATATCTACTTTTGAAGTCTTGTTTTAACGCATCTACCTCTTGTTTTTTATCCTCTAGAATTTTAGAAGAATCAGTAGTGGTCATAGAGAGCTTTTGTTCAAGTTCATTAACTTTGGTGTTGGCAAGGTACGTTTTTTGGCGTTCATCCATTAAGAAAACATTATATTGACGCTTCTCTTTAGCTAATAACTCAAGAGTTGTATTATATTTGTTTTAAAAATCGTCCTTTTGACTTTTTAACGCACTTCCCTTGTACCCCTCAAGCTCTTTGGTTTTCTGAAGGAGCTCATCTCTATAGCTTCCAGTCATCTCAGTAGATTTGATAAGAGCAGCTTTGCATTCTTCCAAGCTTTGAGTGAGCGTAGCGTTTGCCTTCTTTAATTGCTTTTGACTCTTTTTATTTTCAGTGACATCTTTTTGTAAAGTAGCAATTAAATTAGCAAGCGCAATACGTTCCTCTTCATCATATTCATTTGCATGTTGATCATCCTCAGACTCATTATTGCACATGTCTGATGAATCGGGTGTGGTATTGCTATCAATCGTTTCCATCATACACGTGTCATTAATGGCATTGGGTAGATCACTATGCTCAGGAATATTACCAAACACATTATATTCATCAGTAGTGTGTACCTTATCGATTGGCTCAGTGTCAAAGATAGGGCCATTGTCATCTTCAGTGACTTTGAGAACTTCTTCAACCTTTGCCATGTACGAGTAATGTGCATCGAGCTCTTGATCAGAATCTTCATCATCAATGTCATCAAGCATTGCTCCTTCCTCAGCTGACAATTTAACCCCTGCTTCCATCTTTTTGCATAACAGCATCTTTTCCTTGTGATAGCTGGAGTCTCTAACCCTTTTTGGCTTCCTGCATTCCTTTGCCATATGCCCATATCCTTGGCAATTAAAACATTGGATCCCGCTCTGCTGAACCACTTGACTTCCAACCGTTTCCCTATTCCCAGTAGCAGCAGCAATCCTTTGAGTATCATACTTGGCAGTTTGTCGATCATATCTTGCAGAACCCTCAACATGTGTTGGATTATGTCGATCATACCTAGAAGGACTTTCACCACGTCGACGTGTGTTCATACCTTGGAGGACTCTCAACATATCGGTTCTTGGTGTTAGATGATGTGCGAAGATTGTTGTTGGTGGGTTTGTAGATTTTCTTGTAAGTCTTCATTATGAAAGCAATTTGTTGTTTCATCTCTCGGTTCTTTTGAGCTTGGTCTTCATCACTATCTTCTTTAGATGAGGACTCAGATGGTGGTGATGGTGCTCTTGGCACTTTACCTCGAGATCTTGTGGATGATGAAGACTTAGATGATGTGGAAGATCGTGGTGATGATGATGTAGTGGAATATGGCTTAGGAGCACGAGAGTTATGACTTTGAACATGTTGAGTTATAGTCACTAAAGCAAGTAGATTAGCCGTCTTGGCAACACGTTCAGCTCGAATCTCATTGGCTTCATTCTGAAATTGCTTCAAGATGTCAAATAGTCGATGATATGAGACCTCGTCTAACTTTTCTTGTTGTTTCACCAAGGTAACGAACCGTGTCCACTCGGGTTGAAGTTGTTGAAGAAATTGAACATTGAATTGCATGGTGGAGACTTGCAGATTATTTCTTGTCATGTCATTCATCATCTTATAAAACCTGGAGTAGTAAGAGTCAATTGATTCTCCATCCCTTGAAGTAAACTTGCCAAAATTCCAAAACAAGTTTGTTTTGACATCTTGTTTGTTGAGTGATTCTCCTTGTTGCAAGCGTTCAATAGCAGTCCACATTTCATGTGCTGTCGGGCATGCATCAACCGTGGAATAAATGTCGTCTCCAATCCCACTTAGAACCATATAGATGGCTTCCTTCTCCGCATCATGCCAAGCATAATTTTCAGGTGTGAGATCGGCTCTTGTTTCATCACGTTCACTTGCAGGAATTGGATCAGTAGTATCTGTGGCAGCTCTTGGAGGAATTGAGATTTTCTTGAATACATATGGTCCATGAGTAATACATTTTCTCAAGGCATCACCATTGGGTCTTGTATCAAGATATCGTATGAAACGTGATTGCCATTGAGCATACCTATCAGACACAAGCATTGGTGGTCTCTCTTTATTCCCTGCCACCATGATGTTGTTGTTTGTGACACGATATTCTTGAGTGGAATCCATCTCAAAATGAACATGGAGTGAATAGGATCTTAAGTAGATGAAATTGTGAAAAGATTATGGTTAAAACTTGACGAAATTGTGAAGAAATTTTATCCGGAAAAACAAGTAGTTATCCGGAAAAAATTCAATGACCTTATCCGAAAAAATTTAATGCGTGGCTTATCCGGAATGTATCACTTTGCTCTTATCCGGAATGCTTTGAGATAAGTTATCCGGAATAATGAGTCTCTCTCTTATCCGGAATAAATGTTCTTCGACTTTCCGGAATAATACAAAACGACCTTATTCGGAAAAACTGTTTATCCGGAATGTTTATCCTTCTTTATCCGGAATAAATCTCCTTTGGTTTATCCGGAATAAAATTCTTATCCGGAATAATTTAACAAAACTCGTATCCGGAATAAACTCTTATCCGGAAAAATTAGGAACCTCTTATCCGGAATAACCTCTTATCCGGAATGATTTAACCCTTTTATCCGGAATACCTTGAGCACCTCTTATCCGGAAAACCTGCCAAGCTGCTTGTCCGGAATAGAATCCGAGAGATTATCCGGAATACGCAGGTGAAGCTTATCCGGAATATAATGCCAAACCTCTTATTCGGAATAACGTGCTACCTTCTTATCCGGAATACCCTGCAAGACTAGCTAATCCGGAATCCTGAAGGACGTGCTTATCCGGAATAAACCAATGATTGCTTATCCGGAATATACTGAAGCACCTTATCCGCAATATTTACCAAACTACTTATCCGCAATCCCCAACTTCGGCTTATCCGGAATAATTAAACCCTCTTAGTCCGGATAAATACTCAAACCCTCAAAAACGTGATTTTTTCCAAACTTTCCGAAAATGAGCCCAAATTTAGCAACTTTTTATAAAAAATCAAGAACAATGATAAACACAAATTTCTACGACAACTATGTAGGCAATTTGTATAAAGATATTGAGCTTGAAAACACAAATCTTTTTTATACGAAATGATTTTAAAGATGAAAATCACACGAAATTAAAACTAATAACCACAAAGTAAACACACATCTACCCCATGGCGATTGATACCAATTGTTGTCCCTAATAATATGATGATGGATTAAGATATGAGATGGAAATGATATGAGTTTTAGAGAGAGAAAGTAGTGAGAGAAAGTAGAGAGAAGGAGAGGATTAACTTGTAGAATTTTAGATTAAGAAAGATTAGAGTACAAATGATCATCCCACCCTCCTAACATGCTAGGAGGGTAGTATATATAGTCCACCCACATGCGGGCTTTGATGGGCTATATATTGGGCCGGGCTTGTCGTTTGGACTTTAATTAGTTTAAATCCAAGCCCGTAAACCACCACTAATAAACTACCTATTACAACGTTCTAATAAATATTACAATAGAAACCTATGGCCGAACATTCTTGTTTCACTCAATATTTTGAGGCTAACAAAGTCTATCTCACATAAGAGCGTATGAGATCCTCATTATCAACAAAATATCACAAAAATGTTGAAGAATATAATATAAGGCTTATGCATATGGTTTGTTACTATTAACAACTATCCTACACGTGTTCACATAAATTGCATCAACATCGCAAATAGGCAAACGCTTTTAGCGGTCGAAAAGAAAGGCAACATCTTGAAACGAATAGACCTCACCACGCATGACAATTTGGCAGTAAAAAGCCATTATATAGCAATTTTGGTTTCATGGGCTAATCACTTTAACCTATGGATTTAATCATGCAATATTGCAATGACTACTAGCATTTAATTTTTACCATACCTAATAATTTAGTAATATTTCGCTTCCAAATTGACGGTAACATTGCATCTCGAATGCAACATATTACATATTTGTGGGAAGTCATTGATCTATTTCAAGCTTAGCTTCGTAAATGACAGATTACTAGGGTTAGTGAGCAGGCATTATGGTAACTGATGTATAGATTGTAAAGTTGGATTGGGCTTCAAAATTTCTTTTGGGCTCTATTTTCGGGCCAATAATGTGTTTGATTAGTGCTTAGTGAATTATTTGTTCAGCGCTGACCATCTAAAAATTAATCGGCCAGATAGTTTGGTAATAAAAAGATTACCTGAATAAAAGTTTACATGCTGAAGTGAACAAAGTGATCAGTGGTTTCAAATATGATTAAGCAATAATACACATTTTTCTTAAGAGATTGCCAGTTGATGTTTATGCGGCTGTGGACAGTTCCAGCCTTTCAGGCTTCAGATGAAATGTGGAAACACATTCAAAGGTTGAAGAAGAGAACTGAAGAGAGTATCATACTTTTAGATGACTAAGGGTAAAACTATAGGGTCATGCTTCGAAAGATTCTCTATGTTGATTAATGACATGGACGAAAACAATTTTACTTACAAAACTCAAGTTTCTCAATCACCTTCAACCCGAGTAGGCACACTTCATCACGCGTGTT